>CM029369.1:657364-672844 GCA_017165825.1 Hepsetus odoe
GGTGTTCGGATCTTTCCAGTGGTGGTGAACAGAGCAGGACGTCCCAAATCTTTTTCCATCTTAACTTTTTTAATGCCCCAAATAAACAATATTATTTTCAAGGTCTGCTTGTGGGTTCAAATCCCAGACCTGAGGTTCCCTTGATCAAGGTATCGTCCCCATCACTGCTCCCCGGGTGCTGGATATGTCTGCCCCCTGCTGGACGGTGTTTGTGTGTGTGTGCGTGTGTTAAATACAGAGGATGTGTTTAATTGTGGTTCACTGTGCGTTCCCGATTGCCCGTAGTCACTTTCACTTTCACTTATCAAATGTTCCTTCCTCAGACGTGGCCATCGCTGCCCCGTATGGAGGTTCGTCCCGGCAGGGTCGGGTCTACATCCATAACGGTGGTCCCTCAGGGCCCGATCCGCAGCCCTCTCAGGTTCTCGAGGGAAAGTGGGCGTCGACCTCCATGCCTCCCAGTTTCGGGTACTCCATGCACGGAGCGATGGATATTGATCAGAACGGATACCCCGGTGAGATCCAGCTTCGCTCAGCCGTTGAAATGACAGAATTCCCCTCTTCCTCTCCTCCACTCACCTCCTTTCTCTCCCTCCCTCTGGTTGTTTCTGCAGATCTGCTGGTTGGTGTGTTTGGAGCTGATAAGGCGGTTCTGTACAGGTGAGCTCCTCCCCCGCAGCCACGGCGGGACGGATAAACGCTCACACCTGTTTCTTATTTAATCCAACAGTTTGATCCTCACAGCTTCACTAAACTACACATAAAACCAATCAGAGTCGCTGATCTTTTAAAAGGAGACCTTAAACCTGAACAAACACACGTTCAGACGATTAAACCTGCAGACGCTGCGAGTCTGAGCAGGATTTAATAAAACAACTGGCTTTTAACTCCAATAATCCTGCAGAGCCACTTAAACTCCAGCTGAGCGCATTATCATTAATATTGTTTTTTTTATTATTATTATTGCCATTATTATCATCTCTCTCTCTCTCTGTCTCTCTCTCTTTCTCTCTCTCTCTCTCTCTCTCTCTCTCTCTCTCTCTCTCTCTCTCTCTCTCTCTCTAGGGCTCGGCCGGTGATCAGTGTAAACGCCACTCTGGACATCAGTCCACAGATTCTGAGTCCGGATAATAAAAGCTGTCCACTGCCCGGGGCCAACGCTGTGGTGTCCTGGTGAGGTTCTGTCTTTAGAGCTCCATCACCCAGAACCTGGTTAAACTGCAGACTTACTGATGTCCACTCTAATATTAATGTGGACGCTGAAGTTTGCATCAGGTGTGTGTGTGTGTTTCCTGGTGTTTCAGTGTGTGTTTGTCTCTCTGGACAGTTTCATGGTGAAGTTCTGTCTGAAGGCCAGCGGGAAAGGAGCACCGTCGAACCTCAGTGAGTAAAAACACACGTTACTCCCGCTTTTAGCAGGAGCTTCAGAGCAGGTCCTGCTGGGATGCAGTAACGGGACTGGCTTCAGGGTGTGTGGGTGTGTGTGCGCGTGTGCGTGTGTGTGTGTGTGTGAAAAGTGCTGGGCAGACGTCTTCACCCAAGCTAGTTCAGTGTAAACTTCTTGAACAAAAATGTAATCACTTGTTTACTCCTTAAAGAGTTCAGGAATTTAAATACATAACCTCCTCCGTCCAAGAGTCCAAGAAAAGGTTTAGAACAGTAGTGAGACCAGCTATGTTATACGGGTTGGAGATGGTGAGGAATCATCAGATTTAGATCAGGTTAGACGTTTTGGAGACCAAGTTAGAGAAGGTTGCGTTGGTTTGGACGTGTGCAGAGGAAAGACGGGGATTATATCAGGAGAAAGATGTTGAAGATGGAGCAGCCAGGAAAGAGGAGAAGAGATGAAGAGGAGGTTTATGGACGTGGTGAGAGAGGACGTGCAGGGGGACGGTGTGAAGGAGGAAGATGCAGAGGACAGGAAGAAATGGAGATGTAGGATCTGCTGTGTAGACTTTAGAAACTGCCTGTAACTGTGAGCCGGTCATTTTTCTTTATTCTGAGGAAATATTTAATCCAAAATTAATCATCAACACGTTTACGAAACTGAAAGAGACGTTAATGCAAATGAATGTTCATGATTTGTGGATTGACTGAAATAATCCGGTTTATTTGTATTTCAGCGCACAGAGGTCACGAGGTCAGGTGCTTTACGGACAGCGAACTCCAATCACTCGCTCTTCTCGGGTCTCTTCAGCACTGATGTTAACGTCCGCTCGTCTTTATAGATCATGTTCAGAGTTCAGATCAGTGAGGTGTAGATTAAAGTTTATTCATGAAGTGCTTTTCACAGACAAGAGTCACAAAATAATCACTCACTCAATTTCTGAGCTGCTTGTCCTGGTTGGAAGTCTGTCACCGCTCTTACTGTGTGTGTGTGTGTGTGTGTGTGTGTGTGTGTGTGTGTGTATGAGCTCTTTAAACCCCTTTCCGTCTCTGGCTGTGCTGAGTGTAATCACTGCCAGACCCACACACTCATTATTTTTACACTTTGAAGCTTTTAACTCAGGTTGAGCAGGCGTGTGTGTGTCTGTGTCTGTGTCTGTGTCTGTGTCTGTGTCTGTGTGTGTGTGTGTGTGTGTGTGTCACACTCAAATGTCTACTGAAGTCCATCCTTTTTCTGTGAAAGGGGAAGTGGCAGGACTGTGAGGTTTTTGTGTTTGTGTGTGTGTTTGAGAGTGTAACTGTGTGTGTTTGTGTGTGTGTTTGAGAGTGTAACTGTGTGTGTTTGTGTTTGAGAGTGTAACTGTGTGTTTGTGTTTGAGAGAGTGTGTGTGTGTGTGTGTGTGTGTGTGTGTGTGTGTGTGTTTGAGAGTGTAATTGTGTTTGGTGTGTGTGTGTTTGAGAGTGTAATTGTGTTTGGTGTGTGTGTGTTTGAGAGTGTAATTGTGTTTGGTGTGTGTGTGTTTGAGAGTGTAACTGTGTGTGTTTTGGGTCAGAATTCCAGGTGGATCTGACTCTGGATCGTCTGAAACAGAAAGGAGCCATTAAGCGAGCTCTGTTCCTGCACACCCGCCTGAGCACCTACACCAAGTTCACCACCGTCACCAACGGACAGCGGCCGTCCTGCGAAGAACTGCAGGCTTATCTCATCGTGAGTACACTCACACTCACACTCACGATCACGATCATAACAATATTAATAACAGGACAGTAGCCCCTCCTGGGGGTTACGCTCCGAAACCTCCCGTGAAGACAAAGATCAGTTTTGGATCCGTTCCTCCTGCTGTGTGTTAATCGGGTTTTGGTAAGACCAACGCGGCGTGTTCTTGCTCTCTTGTGTAAATGGGATAAAGGAAAGTGAAAGTGAATGTTCTTGTCATTGTGAAACACAGCACACAGTGAGACACAGAAATTACACCTCTGCAATTCACCCCCCCCCCCCCTTCACACACACGCACACGGTCCAGCAAGGGGCAACTATTGAAAGTGACCAGGGAGCAGTGAGGGGGACAGTACCGGGGACAGAGATTCGAACTCACGAGCTGACTCCCTATCACCACCAGGTCACCCCTGCCCCTGAACAACGCTCGAGCCAGCCCGTAGATCATATATTAATATCTTGCTGCATTATAATTCATTCTTAAATTGTATAATTATTTAATTCTGTTTTTATTAATAAATGACCTCATTTCAACATCATACTCCAGAACAACAATTCACGGTAGGCTTTGTGGAAGCTGCAAAAAATTTAAAGTCCTTGTGAAAATCTGCGAAAGATGAAGCGCGATATGGCGATTAGGAGTCGCCATAGTAACTATTAACATAACATAGTAACATAGTAGCTAGGGTTCTGATGGGAGATGAAAGAACTCATTTGCATTTATAACATTTACAGCATTTAGCAGACACTCTTCTCCAGAGCGACGTATAAATTCCTGCTTACTGGGACAGTCCTCCCGGAGACACTCGGGGTTCAGGGTTTTGCTCAGGAACCCAGTGGTGGAAGTGCTGGAGGCTGAATTTGAATCTGGAACCTCTTGGGCCAGAGCGGAGTGTTCTACCACTAGACCACCATCACCTCATGCTTCATGAGAAACTTCACTCTCAGTGTGAAGATTATTTTTGGAACTGTCCGAGTTGGGGTAGCGACACGCGACAGCATGTACACGAGCAGAAATTTCTAGAATGTAAAATTCTTAGAAGAGGGTGAAGAACAGACGGAAGGAGGGAGAGTAAGAAGGTTGTGCAGGGCTGCACCAGACAAGGAAGAAGATGGGAACGACCCCATATTGGGCAGAAGGGGAGGAGCTCCCAGACGAGTGTACACACGTCCATGTGTTCAGGCCCTTCCTCCCGAATTCCGTATAGAGTGCCGGTTGAAGCTTTTTAAGGCACTGGTGCCTCTGACTTGTTCTTGATCAATTTTTCCAAGACAAGTGTAATTAATAGTTTAGTAATAGTAAGATAATGTAGTACATACAATATTATTTATGTACTTTTACGTTGAGTATAACATTAATAAAGTCTCATTGTGAACATAAACGGCTGTTATGTAACAAATGAGTGCTCACACACACACACACACACACACACACACACACACCTTCCTGTGCTGCAGTGGGTTTATAGAGCTGTTCAGCCTGTGATGGGACGGAATCGGTCGCGTGTTAAAACTGAACCCAGTGAACACCACCGCACTCCTCCACTTTTTAAAGGGAAAAACGGGGGGGGGGGGGTGACCTAAAAACAGTCCAACTACAATGCTCCCTCCCTCCCTCCCTCCCTCCCTCCCTCTCCCCCTCACCCCTCACTGTTTAATAAGAGATGAAGCTGTGCAGTGTTCAGACACGGGTGAAAATTCCCAATCTTATCTCATCAACTCCTTCCCCCATGTCTCTCTCTCTGTCTCTCTCTCTGTCTCTCTCTCACTCTCTCTATTTCTCAGGATGAGTCTGAGTTTAGAGATAAGATCACTCCTATCTCTGTGTTCATGGAGTATAACCTGGATTATGAAAGTGCTGCAGATGTGTCTGGCCTTCAGCCCATCCTGGATCCGTCCACCCCCGCCAACCTCACCAAGCAGGTGTGTGTGTGTGTGTGTGTGTGTGTGTGTGTGTGTGTGATGTCCTAATGATAAACCTCTCCAGAGCGGGGCAACAGTGTTTGGTAATGATCAGGGACAGTCTGTGTTCATCTGTGTCCACCTGTGTCCCTTTAGGCCCACATTCTGCTGGACTGTGGAGAGGACAACATCTGCAAACCTGACCTCAAACTCACCGTCGTCAGGTCAGGAAACGAACACCTCCATCTGTCTACCTAACTGTCTGTCTCTCTGACTCTTTGTCTGTCTGCCGGTCTGTCTCTGTTCATCTGCATCTTTAATTCTGCATGTGTGTCCGTCTCTCTGTGTCCATGTCTGTGCCTGTGTCTGTCTCACTTTGTTTCTGTGTTTGTTGGTCAGATCATTGATTAAAGGAAACACAGTGATTGTCTGTCCCTGCCTCTGTGTCCGCGCCTCTGTGTCCGCGCCTCTGTGTCCGCGCCTCTGTGTCCCTGCCTCTGTGTCCGCGCCTCTGTGTCCCTGCCTCTGTGTCCGCGCCTCTGTGTCCCTGCCTCTGTGTCCGCGATTAAAGCAGCCCATTGGTTGGACACTGCTGTTTAAATCTGTCCAGCTGTGCTGGGTGATCTTGATGTTTCCAAGGAAACCTTCACAGACCTGCTCTGTCCAGACAGTGTGACCTTTCACACAATTCCAAAATAAAAGTCCCTGGGAATAAGTTGCAGTGTTTCTGTAGAGGGAGTGGGTGTCTTCTGTGGGACTGTAGTGTCTTTAACTTGGTGTGTGTCTTTGCTGGTTCCAGTGATCAGAAGCAGATCTATATTGGAGATGACAACCCGCTGACCCTGGAGGTCACGGCGCTCAACTTGGGCGAGGGGGCGTATGAGGCAGAACTGCACGTCCTCATGCCCCCACAGGCCGACTTTATAGGGGTGGTGAGGAACAGTGAGGTAAGTACAGTTCTACTGAGTGATGGGGGAGAGGGAGGACCACCCTACACACCCAGAGAGAGAGAGGACAGTTCTACTGAGTGATGGGGGAGAGGGAGGACCACCCTACACACCCAGAGAGAGAGAGAGAGGACAGTTCTACTGAGTGATGGGGGAGAGGGAGGACCGCCCTACACACCCAGAGAGAGAGGACAGTTATACTGAGTGATGGGGGAGAGGGAGGACCATCCTACACACCCAGAGAGAGAGAGGACAGTTCTGCTGAGTGATGGGGGAGAGGGAGGACCACCCTACACACCCAGAGAGAGAGAGGACAGTTCTGCTGAGTGATGGGGGAGAGGGAGCACCACAAATGTTCCAGCAGAAGGACAGATACTTGAGTAGAAATTTAAGAACAGATACAACTACTTTACTCAATCTGAGTTTAAAGTACAGGAATGTACTGAGAGTAGTACAGATACCTGAATACTGTAGTACAGCAATGAAGTTTTGGCACTTCGTTCCCTCCCTCCATAAAACTGGCTGAAAAACAAATCTGTTGTTGTTGTTTTTAATGTGTGTGTGTGTGTGTGTGTGTGTGTGTGTGTGTGTGTATGTGTGTTTTAGACGCTCTCCCGACTATCATGCGCTTATAAGAAGGAGAACCTGACCAAAGTAGTGTGTGATCTAGGAAACCCCATGAAAGGGGGAACTAAGGTAATACACACACACACACACACACTCTTGTGCAAATGTTTGAGCACCCCTGGGGAAAAAAAAAAGGAAGATACACCGCCTCTATCTACACTCCTGCACATTTTAATGTGTGTGTGTGTGTGTGTGTTGCAGATTATGGCCGGTTTGCGATTCAGTGTCCATCAGCTGTCAGAGCAGGACACCTCAGTGAAGTTTGACCTTCAGATACAGAGGTACGAACACATGCAGGACATACTGCCCCCTAGTGTTCCTGCAGGCCTTTACAGTCTGTCTGTGTGGATACTATAGTGATCATGGTGCAATTTTAAAGTTATGTTTTCTCTCTCTGTGTCTCTCTGCTGTAATGAGAGGAGTGTGTGTGTGTGTGTTTGGGGGGAGGGGGTGTATATTTATGAGTTGGACTGTGTTTGTAGTGCTGTTTAACTGTTTTATTCTTCTTCTTCTTCTCAGTTCCAATCAGTACAACAACACCAGCAACCGGGAAACTGTTATCACCAAACTCGCCGTTCTGGCAAAGGTGGAGATACGAGGGTTGGTTACTGCTCATGTAGAGCCTCATTTATCCTTAAATCAAGGATTTACAATGTTGTTCACCTTTTACAACATCATGATTGTTTTTCCAAAAACGTAAGGTGTGTGTGTGTGTGTGTGTGTGTGTGTGTGTGTGTGTGTGCGCAGTGTTTCTGCCCCTGAGCAAATTTTTCTGCCTATTGCCAACTGGCAACCCAAAGAGAAGCCAGTTCTGGAGGACGATATCGGGCCCCTCGTCCAGCACATCTATGAGGTACAAATTCCTACGAGTCAGAAAGTTACAAAGATGCCGCTTACACACCAGCCAAGTTCATTCTTCACCCAAACACCATCATTTGCCACCAAACTCCTTCATTCTTCCCCTATGAACACCATCGTTCTCCACCATGAACACCATCGTTCTCCACCATGAACACCATCGTTCTCCACCATAAACCCCATCGTTCTCCACCATAAACACCATCGTTCTCCACCATAAACACCATCGTTCTCCACTATAAACACCATCGTTTTTACGATTTAGTACAGGCCAGTGTCTCAGTGTGTGTTACAGGTTTGTGTGTTTTGTGTTGTGCAGTTGAGGAATAAAGGTCCCAGCACCTTCACTAAGGCCATGCTGGACGTGGAGTGGCCATACCGTTACAACAACGGCTCCCTGCTCTACATCACAAAATATGAGGTTGACGGAGCCATGAACTGCAGCACTGATGTGGAGATCAACCCTCTCAACGTCTCCGTACGTCTCCATACATCTCCAAACATGTAGCTGCTCTGCTTTAGCTGCAATGTGGCTGAATTCGAACATTTCCTCTGGAGAAGCAGACGCTGCTCAAGCGTCCTAAAACTTTTGGCAGGCTCTGTAACTGTAGAGTGATCTAAAGGTCTGCTGTTTTGCAGAACCCCATGTACTGGGATAAAAACACCAGCATCTCGTCAAGTGAGCGGAACGAGGGACGGAACAGGAACCATGTCCACCGCCGGGACCTGAAGGAACAGCAGGACAACAGCGATATTGTCATTCTGGTACGGCTGTCGATGATGTCATTCCCGCTCATGACCTCATCAACCACATACTCACATTGTTACTGATGCTGGTCCCTCTTTATTAATGCCGCGCTCATCCTGATACTCTTAGTGATGTCATCACTGCTGATGAGTGTGTGGTTAGTGAGGTGATGTCATCGGTCTATGGTGTCATTGTTTTTTTTTAAGGCTGTACCTGTTATGATGTCATCACAATACTTATCCATCCTGAACCTTTTATTAATGTCACCAGCTCATTGACAACTTGCATGTTCTGAGATGTTTACATTAGCTTGCTCAAGGGTACCTCAGGACAAACTACTGGTCTGGGATTCGAATCTAGAACCTTCTGATCCCGGGGCCTCGTCCCTCAACACTAGACCACCGCTGCCCCGATTAATATTCCTGGTCCAGTTTTAACGCCACAGATTATTCAGTGTTGATGAAATCCTTCAGATTTAATAACCGTATGTCCGAACTGATGATGATCGTTCTTCTGGAATCTACCATCTCGTTCCGTCCGTCTGCCTCAGGGTGGGTTCTCTGTGTGTGTCTGCAGGACTGTGAGAAGACTAAGTGTTTGAAGATTAAGTGTCAGGTGGGACGTTTGGAAAGAGGACAGAGCGCCATCCTGTTCATCTACTCCAGACTGGCCGTGGCCACTTTCCTGCAGGTCAGTCCGTCTCCCTTCATTTCATCCACAAAATAATCCCTGTAGGGTTCGTTATGGGGCGCCGCCCTACTGGCTGCTGAGTGCAGGAAAGAGGAGAGAACTTCCAAGACATCATTTCTGAATGTTCTTCTCTCTTCACACGGTGAAGGCAGCAGTGAGTCTGTGGGCTCTCCAGCTTGATCGGCTTTTCCAAAATGATTAGCATGTGAGAAAGTCATCTCACTGGTGAAAAACGAGAAATGATCGTGGCTGGATCTCTAGCTGGAGGTTTCCTGCAGACCCTCTGTGGGTGGCGACGGTGACTGAATGCTGTTCTCTTCCTCCAGGCCGAGAGTCAGAACCGCTCCTACATCGTCAAGTCTCAGGCCTCCTTCAACGTGATCGAGATGCCGTATAAAAACCTGGATTTCGAGCTGCCCAGCAACAGCACCTCAGTGAGTCCTGATGGAGGGTCTCAGAGGGGACTCGCAGGGTCTCTAAATGAATCCCTTTTCACTAATTAACGCACAAAGCTTAACTTTCATCTCTTTTCTCAGGGCTTAATGCTTTTTATTTGAATTTCCATCTATGGAGTATCCACTCTGAATTATTCAGTTTGGTGCAGTGTTTAATTCAGTGTCCACTTTAAATGATTAAGGAACTACTCTGCAAGGTTCAGAATCTACAATGAATAACTGATTTATAAGAAGAAAAGTGTGGAAAAGTAAACTTTTAGATTATCAGTTCAGGATGCAGCAAATAACAGTCAAGTTTAAGTTTATAAAATATAGTTTTATTTATTATAGAGATCAAAGAAATGCAGTAAAGTATATAAATGAGTGTTAGAACAACTGAAGCTGCTTCCTGATGCACCTTGTGTTTTGTTGCCGTGGTTTTTGTATTTTGATGCTGTTTGGTGTGTTTTGCATGGGTGTGTCACATGCTACACACAACTGCACTTGGCATGGATGATCAGAGTGTGTGTGTGTGTGTGTTTGTAGGCCAGTCTGAATGTGGTGTGGGTCTCTGAGCTGACCCAGCCTGCCCCCATGTGGGTGGTGGTTGTGGCTGTTCTGGCTGGTCTGCTGCTGCTCGCTCTGCTCATCTTCATCATGTACAAGGTCAGAACCTCCCAGAGACTTTAACAACCTCAGGATTCACAGGCCTCCTTAACTACACGCGCCACCTTAACGACACACACTGCCCTAACGACACAGGCCTCCTTAACATTCGACATTAAATATTCATACCGCCTTAATTACACACATTGCATATTACGGTGTTGATTTATCAGTTTGGCTGAAACAGCTGTGCAATTGGTCTGTTTGTCGTCATGGTGATACCCTCTGCCCGATCACAGTGTTTCTGAGCGGGTGACCAATCACAGCTCCTGCTGAGGTACTGAGTGTTCTGATGACGAGTCAAATTGATGTTCTTTTTACCCCTCAAAGACCCTGATTGGCTGAGAGGTTTTTAAAGGGCTCATGTTCTCCATTTTCCTCCTGTTTCACTTTCACAACAAACTGATGATCTGGACTCTTGAATGTGCTGAACAATATAAATCAGAATAATCAGAGTGCTGATGTTCCGCTTCTGCACCATGAGAGCGAAACTTTACTGATATCAGCATGTTTTTAATAATTTAAAGGATTCTTAAAAATGCGTTTTCTTTGTTCACCGACAGCATGTTAACGGGACATGGAGATAAATTTCTCATAATATTATCTCATTTTACCCCATAAACAACCTTTATGTCTCTGATCAAGGACAATTTAGGCGAATTCTAAATCTCAACATTGTCCCCATGTCTGTCCATCCCGCTGTTATACACCTCTAGCTGAGACATCATGTCAGAGTCATTTTCACGTGGACGGTATGGAGGTCTGTACTGGACCTACGTTTGAATGTCTCCGTGTCCTCTCTATTACAGCTTGGCTTCTTCAACCGGGTGCGTCCCCCTCAGGAGGACGGGACAGAGAAAGAGCAGCTGCAGCCGCAGGAGAACGGAGACAGGAACACTGAAGCCTGAGACCCCCCCCTCCCCCTTATCTCTCCCTAGAACCATGCCTGGACACGCCCCCTCTTAGACACTCCTCCTGCACCCGGGCACTCCTCTCATCCTGGACACTCCCCTCATCTTGGGTACTTCCCCCATCCTGGACATGCCCCTCCCACACAAGGCCCTCCTTGACACAGCCCTTCAGGAATCTCCCCTACCGGATCGCTCCTGAAGCCTCCCTGCCTGGACGTTCTGCTCCCAGCCCACAGCGGGACGGCCCGGTTCTCCGGGCTCTGGATCACAGACTCACTCTGGGTGGTTGTAGTGTGAGATAGGCGGAGCCTCTTTCTCTGTAATTCTGCTGCTGAGGTGATCAGTCAGAAACCCGTTTACACGAGCAGCTCTTTAGTCCCAGAGTTGAGGGTGTGTTTGAGTTTGTATATACAGAGTGGGCGGAGTCTGTAGTGGGCGGGGTCAGATTTCCAAAACTGAAGTGTGTGTTACTGAGGCTGATTCTCTTCCAGCCCCCGCTGGACTCCTTTAATCCCGCCGGGCTTCCCGGGCCTGCTCTGGGTTTCCTGGTTAAACCTGGTCACCGTCCCGGTTCCGTTCACTCCAGTCCAGGACTAAACTAATCCCTGTCTGAACTCTGGTTTAAAACCTTTAGTGCCACTCTGTGACCAACGAGCAGGAAAGAACACCAATATCTAAAACCAGACAAACCAGTTCAGTTAGATCAGTGAGATAATAATCCTCCCAGAAAAGAACTCAGTTTTACAGCCTGACCCGCCGGGGTTCACAAAAACCTCAAAAAAAAAAAACTAAACACGAGCTTGATGAGCAGATTAATGTAGAAAATAATTCCAGTCCTGCACAAACGAACTGGACCGTGTCCCAAATGAGAAACCGTTTAACCCGAATTTAGTTCTGATAAAATTAAGAGATGGAATGAATAAAAAAACCTTTTTAAATACATCATGCGTTCGTTAGTGTCCTGACTGGGGTTGTGGGAACAGAGGAATCCATTTTTAACACTAAAATAAAAATAATCAAGTAAAATATTAAATATGAAATATTAACATATTAAAAGGGGAATTTTTGGCCTTCACCACAAAAACTACAAATATTCAGACGGATTTCAGATTGCTTTTGTGCAATTTCTGTGTAACTCCAAAAAGCACAGAAACCGAATCTTTTCTGTTTCGGTTCCTCGTCCGGATTGTGCAGGTTTACACTCAAGATTTAAATCAGATTCAAATCTGAAAATTAATATTGGTTCAAATCTCTGAATCAAATCCAGCAGAAACGGGAGAGTAGCAAAAAAATAAATAAAAAAATGCAACGAAGTGAATAAAAAGCAGGAAAAGTGAGATTTCTGCTGATCGTGGAGCTTTCTGTGCTCGTTGGTGCCAAAAGTGTGTGTGTGGGTGTGTTGTAAGTTTTAATGGTACCTGATGATGATGATGATGATGATGATGATGTTACTCAAACAACCCTCCTGCCTTTTCCTTCCTTCCGCTGAAAGATTTACTTTCCACATTTCTTCCGAACGAGCTCTTCTCTAAACGCAGGTGTTCTTTAATTCTAGGTCGTTTCCTTCCACCTAGGAGATTTGTTTCCACCACGTTCTTCTTCAGGTCTGAGATGTGAATTAATGACGGAAGAGGTTTTGAAGCTTTGCGTCTTTTTAGTGCTTCACTCATTTAAACACAGTCCATCCAAACGTCTGAGCCCAGCAGTGAAGAACCTTTTCTTGACTTGTTTCCACTTTAATCCGGGTTTTCCTCCAGACTGTGATCTGAGCTCCTTCCTGAGTTACGTTCCTGCAGGAGCTTCAGAGACTCTCAGCGTCGTCCTTCTGCTTTAACAACTCAAACTCCACCAGCTTGTCTGAACACACACTTTAGACTCACACACACTCTCACCTTTCTGCTCAAACACCTGAACACACACACTCTCACCTTTCTGCTCAAACACCTGAACACGGCCAGCGTCTCAAACGGGCTTCAGTTTGAACAGAACCTACAAACGGTTCAACATCTGGAAGAAGTTCTGCTTCATTTTACTGAGCACAACTTCTCTCTGGATCACTCACTCATTTCTTGAGCCGCTTGTCCTGACGTGGTCGTGGGCGGTGTGAGGTCAAACCCTGGACAGGTCACCAGTCCATGGCAGGCCAGACAGACAGACTGGACCACACCATTCTTCTTCTTTACGCGTTTAATAATCCCAGGTTTCCAGTGTGCGGCTCAGACGTTTGGCGACAGAATCCAGATGTTCCATTCAGATGTTTCACGGCCTGATGTTTTCATTTTGTGGGGAAAAACTAGTTGTTAAGGAAAGAAGTGCAAGTTACTGATTTTTTTTCTTCTTCTTCTAATGGGATCCTAGTATTTTTATAGAACAAATGACACATTTATCACTACACCGTAACAAAAACCGGTTCTCTGGGTGTAAAAGTTTAGATTTTAAAGAAGGAAATGAGCGGATTTTGTAGTTTATGCGCCTTTTTGATACAAAAACTAGAAGAGAAACTGTTCTGCTGTACCTTTTAATGCTTGATTCTGTGAGTTCTTGCTGTTGATGGGGTTTATGTTTTAGCAGATATACTGTACGTCACACTCCTGCACAAAAAAAGTCACCTTTTATATTTTAACCCTTTTGTTTTGTAGATTTTTTTTTTTTTTCCCTTGGTTTATTTCAGTCCACATGAATTTACCCATATTGGGTTTCAGCAAACCGGTCTTTATTCATTTCCACACGAAATTAGAGTTTAATGCAGTCGGATTGTTTGATCTCTTTCGATTTCAGGGTTTTTGAGGAAATAATTAATGCAGTCGCCGTAATCAACACCTGCGAGCGGAACTTTATTTTAGGTGAAAAATCAAAAGCACTGGTGAAGATTTTTGCGATTTTTCCCGCTGTAGAGATTAAACCAGTAATAATAACATTTTGGAGCTAATGTTGTGACTTTAATGCTTCTGTAACTGAAATAAATGAATTTATTGATTTTCGTTATTGAGAGAATTTGTGTTTTCTTCAAAATTCATTTATTTACAGCAAACTTTAAACGTTTATCCAATCAGGTGAAAAATCCAGACCATATATGGTCCTAAATATTTATGGGTCTAAAACAAGTAGTTCTATAATTTACAGAACTGAATGAACGGATTTTTATTGAATGAACAGTTTACAACAGAGCTTTCTGGTCGAGTTTGGCTTTTGGATCCAAATGAATATTTTCAGCAGTGCTTCCTGTTTTCTGAACGTTTTGTATCTAAATGGTGTCACTAAATCCGTCTTCTATTTTAAAACAAGTCTATAAAGTTTGATTTTACTTTTCAAGCTTCCAAGAAATCAAATATTTTGGAAGAATTAATGAAGAAATTTCTGAAATTACAGGATTCAAAAATGAGACCCAAACCTGAACCTTTCATATAAATACACAGATTTCAGTAGAAAATCACTTCGGTTATTAAATTGGTCAAAAATCACTTAATTTAATAAAAGGTCCTGATTTTTTCCAGTTTTATATCAAATTAAAAATGACTCGTCCTTTTTGCAGCTCTTTCTTTAAACACTAAACCTGCGGTCCTTCTCCCAGCGGGGGGACGGGTGTCCTCTGGAGAAACTCTTCTGTGTTCTAACGTTCCGAGTCCCTCAGTAAGAAGCTCAGATCGCTGCCGGGCTCGTGTTCAGAAGGTTTCTTCCCCCTAAAACCACAGAAAGCACTGAAAACTGAAGCAGCTCAGAAAGGATCCCAGTGCAGTCTTAAACACAGACAGACACACAAACTGAGACAGACAGGCAGTTATACAGATCAATAGGTAGACAGACAGGCAGTTATGCAGATAGGTAGATAGACAGACAGACAGGGAGGCAGAAAGACAGGTTCTTTTTTTCATGACTATTTTTCATTTTTTCATCTTGAAGATCTTTAAAAATTAAACGCTGAACATAATTACTGCGGATTTTTCCCTGAGAATCCTGCATGTGGACGCATGTCGTGTGTCTCTGATGGAACGATATAGCTGGAAACGTCCACCATGATGAAGACGTTACGGCTGCTGATAATGGATCGGGTTGGAGGACGGCCCCGTTTCATAAAGAAGCATTTAAACACCAACCCGGTTCCAAGGGGCAAAGGGGGCACTAAAGCAGGGGTGGGGTGAAAATGAGAGACTGGGCCTAGGAGCCGTGCAGACGCGTGAGGGACGAGGACGTCCAGCTGATAAGGATTGGGACAGAGCGGTCACGGGGACAGAATGTGCTGACGGAGGGGATTTCTCTGATGAAACGCCCTCCGGGCTGATAAACTGAGATCTCTGATCTTTGCCCTTCAGTGATGGAGCTGCTGTGTTACCTCTGGAACAGTCTGGCCTTAGTGCTGCCCAACAGCGTGGCTTCATTTCCTTCCACCAGCAGCATGGAGCCCTCCCTCAGACCCTGCAAAACACCAGGCTCAGCACATAAAACTAACCTGGGCTCAGCTACACAGCTGTACTATATACACTATACACTATATAAACTCTACTATATACACCATACACTATATAAACTCTACTATATACACTATATAAACTCTACTATATACACTATACACTATATAAACTCTACTATATACACT
>CM029369.1:702808-717823 GCA_017165825.1 Hepsetus odoe
TGAACAGAAAGGTGAGAGTGTGTGTGAGTCTCTAAAGTGTGTTCAGGTGTTTGAACTCTGAAGCTCCTGCAGAAACTCAGTTCGTGTGTGTGTGTGTGTGTGTGTGTGTGTCCTTAGCTGGGGAGGAGACAACACCAGGATGCACTATGGGAAGCCGGCAGAGACCGTGTCATGCTCTGAACAATGATCTGCTGGGAAACCTTTTGTTCTGCATTCATGTGGACGTTACTTTGACACCTAAACGTCGCTCCAGACCAAGTTCCCCTTTAATGTCAGTGTCATTAATGTCACTTTCAGCATAATAATGTCCTGCCACGCTGCAAAAAACTGCTCAGGAGGGTTCTGAGGAACCAAGGTGCTCCTTCCAATTCCTCATCCACATCCATGAGTCTGCTGCTTCAACGGCAAGCCTTCAGACCTCATTCATTTATTGGCATATAACTGTATTTTTTAATGAATGATCCAGTCTAAAAGGTATTTCAAGGATGTCAGTGATCACCTGGTGAAGACTTTACATCATTTTATAAAACGAGCAGCGACGGCTCCCGCTGAAGACATTTATTACACCGTGAAGCCTGTGTTCGGAAAAACACATGGGAGGATATCAGCTTTCTTATTTCCGTGGCTTTCGTTCAGGTGTGAAAGGTTCGTTTGTGTGGTCTGGACAAACTGAATAATCAACACACTCTAAAGGACCTGGGCTGCATGTTGGCTCTGGGTTACCATGGAAACTAATCCTTCTAAGGACAAATTCGTACTGGTTCAGGACAGCTCGGGCAGGTGGCATCTGCTGCATGAATGGCTTTTATGCATGTGTGTGTGTGTGTGTGTATGTGTTTGTGTGCCTAAGTGTGTGTTTGTGTGCTTGCGTGTGTGTGTGTGTGTGTGTGTGTGTGTGTGTGTGTGTGTGTGTGTGTGAGATCACATCTGCCAGGTCCTCATCTCATACACAGCCAGAGGCAAAAAGGAGGCCTCAGTCATTTCCATGTTACAACTGCCTTCTTTAAACGGACCGTTTTTAAAACCACAGTTCCGCAAAAAATGAAACCCCGACTTCACTCCAAACTCAATCCGCCAAGAGACGACAGATTTGAAGCCCCAGCTCGGACAGAGATGGTCTAGTGATTAAGGACAACACCTTTGGATAAGAAGGTTGTGGGTTCGAATCCCATGGCAGTAGGTTCCCCTGAGTTCCTTGATCAAGGTACCGTCCCCATCACTGCTCCCTGAGTGCTGAATATGTCTGCTCCCTGCTGAACGGTGTGTGTGTGTGTGTGTGTGTGTGTGTTAAATACAGAGGATGTGTCTGGTTGTGGTTCACTGTGTTCACATTGACTAACAGATTTTTAAGTTCCACCTTAAATGGTGCAGCACTTCTATTCTGGTGTCTCGGGCAAGTGATACATCACTAAAGAATAAAGGATACATTTAATAATTCATTGTTATTTTTCTTATTATCTTTGATTTTAGTTTATCTAGTTTTCGTGAAAAAGGGTTTATTTGAAAGTTAAATGGTAGCGAGAGCTGAGTTATCAATTCCACCTTAAATTGTGCACCTTTTGGCAAGAGTCATCAAAACTCTAATTAGTGATGGTGCTCCATTTAAGGTGGAACCTTTTGTGGAAATTTTAAAGCTATTTTAAAGCAAGTTTCTGTTTGCCAGCATCTTTCTCGGAGGGGGTTTCTATGGAGACCAGTGGACTGTAGCTGTTTAGAGCATAATTAGTTGCATTAACTGGTGTGACAAAAGGTCAAAAAGACCAGAAATAAACTCCTTTAGTTTTTTTTCTCTACTGATTCAACAGCAGATTTAGTTAAACAAGCCACAAACAAGATCATTAGACGTGTTATTCATCTGCACGGGCCTGAGCTCAGAGGACAGGCTGCAGCGAGAGGACGGTGACGGTTGGACGCATCTGAGATCTGAGCTAAAGTAAATATGTACAGAAGGGAAGGAACGGCTTTTAATAACACTCCTTTTTCTCTCTCTCTCTCACACACACACACACACATACACACCTTAAAGTCCTGTCTACAATTTAAAAAGTGAGCATATAAATCTGTATTTATTTAAATGTATCAATAGTCTTTGTTAACTTTGGGAGTTCCTATCCCAGGGTGGTGCTGGTCTAGTGGTGGTACTTGCCTACGGACCTGTGGATTCAGAGGTTCCCGGTTCGAATCCCACCTCCAGCACTACCACCACTGGGTCCCTGAGACCCTGAACCCTGAGTGTCTCCAGGGGGGACTGTCCCTGTAATCAGGACACGGAGGTCTCTCTGGATAAGAGCGTCTGATAAATGCCGTAAATGTAAATGTAAATGTGAATGGAAGCGAATGTCTGAATGTCCCTCAGGGACATGAGCTGGTGGTGGAGACGCTGTCTGGTGTCTGAGACGGTGTTTTAGTTCTGAGAAGATTCTGGACTAAAACCGCACCCCTTCAAGGTGGAGGGACACGAAGAACAGAGATTTAGTTCAGATGGACTATTTTACCATCATCACCGTCCCACAGAGACACGAGGAGACACTCAGAGACACACAGAGACACTCAGAGACACTCAGAGACACACAGAGACACTCAGAGACACTCAGAGACACTCAGAGACACGTGGAGCTTCACCGGACATAAATGCACACATCTGGGACGTCCGGTTCCGTTCAGCATCTCTGGAATCACACATTAGAGCTGTACTAAACTGAATCATGAGGGAAATTCTGGAACATTGGTGGAATTCTCCTTTAAATCAGTTCTGTAGAAGTTACAGCGATAAAGATGGGTTCCGGATATGGAGAACACTGTTCTGTGGAGCAGGAGTTCGAACGTTAGCTCACGCTCCAGGGTGTCGGTTGGAGTTTTGCATATCTTACGCAAACCATCGGCAAACAGGTCTGAGGTGCATTTATTTGTTCTTTCTTTCTCTCTGATTCTTCAGGCCTCGTTTTCCACTTTAATTCACCTTCACAAGGCAGGAGCTTAAAAAAAGGGATGAAAACCTCCACTTTGGTTTATTTTGCATTTTTCTTTATTTTAAACAGCTGGTCTTCACACTGTGTGGACATTTCAGGTCAGGTGAGCTGATACAAATGTTCCAGAATCGCTCCTACATCAGATTAACTGACATCCAGATGAAGAACATTTATTTTTGCAACAGAAGATCCCATTTTGGGTGTCAGTGGAACCATTGTTCCAGCTGAGATGTGTATAAAGAACCTTTTTCAGAAAGTACAGTGTCTCTACATTATGCAAATACTTAAACTGGGAGCGTTACACTACACGAGGCTCTTTTAGACCTTTAGAACATGGTTCTTTAACAAAACCAGGGGTGGTTCTTTATCAGTTTTTCATTAAAAAACTTTTAAACTTTTAAAGACGACAGCAGCAGTAAATCAGTTATTCGTTGCTTGATCATTAAGAAGAACCACTTCTGGCTCCAGTGAAGGACCATGTGCTAAAGAACCCTCAACTGATGCAACCATTCCATTGTGTGAGGGTCGGTTTGACCTATGGTTAATCAAGGGTACTAGAGGAGGCTCTTCAATGCCAGTACTCAAAGAACCCTTTTAATCCAGTTACCCACTGCTTAATTCTTAAATGTCCTAAAAAGGGTTCTATTCCATTGAAGAACCTCTTCATTTCCCACAAAGAACCATATTCTAAAGGTCTAAGATCCTCATGCATTGCAAACCTTCAAGGTGAGAACCTTTACATCACGTGAGGGATTCTTAGATCTTTAAACGGTGGTTCTTAAAGGGAAACAGAGGAGGTTCTGCTTTTTAGAGGTGGTGAGGACAGTCATTCAGTATTTCATCATGAGATTTTCATGCAGCAGTGAAATGCAAAAGACAAATCAGGACAAGAGTCCAAATCAGCGATGAGTGTCTCCGTAAGCATCCTGTCCAGTGTCTGGAAGAACACTCCTGCGTACCTGCAGCACACCTGTACTTGCGTAACGCGAGCCGAACGAACAAAACTCCAGCCTCAGGTGTTGTGCGTGGGGCTCAACGTGAAGCAAATACAGCCAAAGGGACAAAAAGGGAGACAGGGAGTCCATAACGTCCACTCACTGTCCTGAAACTCTAAAACAAAGAAAGAAACTGTTAACTAACACACAATTAACAAATCATTAACACTCCGTTAACAGTCAAATTTAAACAAACACCTGGACACTTTTTCAGGTGTCCTTAAATCAACCCACTTAAAAACACACCATGTTTTAACATGTTTTGCTAGTGAAGTGCTGTGTGTGTGTGTGAACTCACCTGGTGTGAAGATGAGCTCTGCAGGTCTGGGGGGTGTGTGTGTGTGTGTGTGTGTGTGTGTATCTCCCAATCTGCTCTTAAAGAGACAACACAGGGGACTTTTTCTACAGTGGAGGGGACTGAAACCTAAAGGGGCGGAGAAAAGAGCTATACTGTGGAAAAGGGGGCGTGCCCTGGCAAATGGCTCTCAAAGACATGTGGCTTGCCAGACTCACCCCAGGGGCCAGACAAAGTGGGTGGGGCTGAGGAGGCTGGAAGAGGGGTGTGGTTTGTGAGCAGGCGGGGTTTATGATCTGACAGCAGTAAAAGCTTTAGATCATAAACCGAAAACAAACAGCAGCCACCTGGCCACTCACCTTAAAAAGGGAAGTCCACCTGTTTCCTGAAATGTCTTTTTCCAGATCAGATTTCTTCACAGTGGTGGTGAATGGAAACAAATGTGCTAGACTAAAACAAAAAGTGTGAACACATTTAACAATTTAACGTTTCATTTCCTTGAAACACCAGACATCCAATCTACTCTTAGTAAACAACTTCAGACCATCCAATAAATCACTGGAAGGCATTACAAGTAGAGCTCATAGACAGGATTGTATGGAGGTACAGATCTGAGGAAGGCTGATGAAAAATTGCTGCAGCATTGAAGGTCCCATAGTGGCACAGTGGCCTCCATCACCTGCAAATGGAAGAAGTTTGGAACCACCAGGACTCTTCCGAGAGCTGGCCGCCCGGCCAGTCTGAGCGATCAGGGTAGAAAGGCCTTAGTCAGGGAGGTGACCAAGAACCCGATGGTCACTCTGACAGAGCTCCTGAGCATCACTCTGTGGATAGAGCAGAACCTTCCAGAAGGACAACCATTTCTGCAACTCTCCACCAATCAGGCTGGTATGGTAGAGTGGCCAGACGGAAGCCACTCCTCAGTAAAGGTACATGACGGTCCACCTGGAGTTTACCGAAAAGACACCTGAGGAACTCTCACACTCTCACCTGGCCAATATCATCCTTACAGTGAAGCATGGTGGTGGCAGCATCATGATGTGGAGATGTTTTTCGGCAGCAGGAAATAGGAGACTTGTCAGGGTCGAGGGAAAGATGAACGCAGCGATGTACAGAGTCATCCTTGATGAAGACCTGCTCCAGAGCGCTCTGGACCTCAGACTGGGGTGAAGGTTCATCTTCCAACAGGACGACGACCCTAAACACAGAATCAAGATAACAAAGGCGTGGATTCGGGACAACTCTGTGAATCTCCTTGAGTGGCCAGAGCCCAGACTTGAACCCAACTAAACGTCTCTAGAGATCTGAAAATGGCTGTGCACCTACGCTCCCCACGCAACCTGATGGAGCCTGAGAGGTTCTGCAGAGAAGAACGGGAGACACTGCCCAAAAATAGGTGAACCAAGCTTGTAGCGTTAAGACTTGAGGCTGTAACTGCTGCCTAAGGAGCTTCAACCAAGTAACGAGCAAAGGCTGTGAATATTTATGAACATGTTTTCATTTTGTTTTTTATTTTTAATAAGTTTGCAAAAGTTTCAAGCAAACTTTATTCACTTTGTCATTCTGGGGTGTGTGTAGAGGTAAAAATGAATTTAATGCATTTTGGAATGAGGCTGTAGCACAGCAACATGTGGAAAAAGTGGAGTGATGTAAATACTTACTTACTTACTTACGTACCTACACTGAACTTTTTAAAGTTGCAAAACATTTGATCCCCACTAAAGAAATATACTCTTTTTTTATCTTCAGAAAATAAACTTGCATTCGAATGAACCCAATCACTCTCTATACCAGCTACAGGGTGAAAGGCAGGGACACCCTGGACAGATCGCCAGTCCATCACAGGACAGACACACAGACAAACACACACACACTCACACCTAGAGGACAATTTATCATCTCCAATCCACCTGAGATGGAGGTCTTTGGAGGGTGGGAGGAAACCGGAGGTCCTGGAGGAACACGCTCAGACACTGGAAGAACATGTCCACTCCACATAGAAAGGTCCCGGACCGTCCCACCTGGGAATCAAACCCAGGACCTTCTCTGTGAGGCATCAGCGCCACCCACTGCGCTACCATGCCGTCCATTATTCAAATAAAAATAAGTGGAAATCAGTTTAGGACAGTTCAGTGAAGTTTTACTTTGTGTTTTTAACCAAAATACAAAAGGCTTTGGTCTTACCTTCATGTCCATTTTGAACTGTTTTCAGCCAAATAGGTGTTTAAGTTGATTTAGTACATTTTTTCCAAATATCTGAATTTTGAAAGTTGCACAAAATTAGTTACTCAAGAAAGATGCATATTTTCCAGAAAATAATCTTTTATTCTGACTACAAAAATGGGAAAACATAAGAAAGTTGAAATTGTAAAAGTCAAAATTCAGCATATTTTTTTACCAAAATTGCAAATTTTATTTTCTAACCTTCATGTCCATTTCTGGTGTGTTTTCTTTTTTAATTTTTAATTTTTCATTATTCATTCCATTCGTCATTCTAATTAATGTATATCCAGAAGAAAATGCATCCACATGGGTCTGAAAGTTGATTTATTTGATATTTCTTAAAAACTTAATTTTAAAATTTGCAAAAATTCCTTTCACCATAAATAAATATGCATGTTTTTCAGAAAATGCACTTTATTCCTCATAAAATCACTGGAAAGCTATTAAAATCAAAATTCACCTAAAATTGTATGTGCTTTTTTAAACTAAATTGCAAATAACATAAGGCTATAGTCTCACCTTCATGTCTATTTTGGAACCTTTTTTTTTTTCATTTTTAGGCCAGCAAACTTGATTTAGAAAAGGCATCCACATTAGTTAGAAGGATTATTTATTTTATTTTTCTCAAAAAATTGTACTTTGAAAGTTGCACAAAACTGGTTCCACTCTAAAGAAATATGCATTTTTTTCTCAGAAAACAAGCTTGTATTCAAATGTAAATATTTGGAAAGTATTTTAGGATTAACAGTCCAATGAAGCAATTGAACTCAAAGTTCAGCAGAAATTCTGACTTGCTTTTTGACCAAAATTGAAAAAATACCTTCGTGTCTATTTTTGGACCATTCTCTAATGTCCTTTATTTTTGGGCCAGCACACTTCAATCAGGTAGAAAATGCATCCAAGTAAAATCAATAGAAAGCAAGGCATGACGGTCCGAAGCAGGTATCAAAGGAAAAATTTAGCTTAAAAAACGACCTTGTTTTTTCACCAAAATTGCAAAAGTAAATATGATTCTAGTTTTACATCTGTTCTGAAATGTCCTGTATTTTTTTGCCAGTACACTAACATCAGGTAGAAAATGAATCCAAATTAGTTTTAAAGATGATTTATTACATTCAAGAAAATGAACTTTAGAAATTGCACAAAATTGATTCCATCCTAAAGAAATATGTCTATTTTTCTGCAAAACACTTTTATTACTCTTAATCACTGGAAAGCATTAAAGAACAAATCAATGAAGCTATTAAAGTGAAAACTCATCCAAAGATTTTTTGACCAAAATTGTAAAAATAATTCTTAGTGAACCAGGAAGTGCTTCAAATGACCAAGATGAAGGTAAGGGCAGTGTTGAACAGTGAGGTTGGGTGCGTGTTGGTGTGACGAGGATGGACAGGATTAGAAATGAGTATATTAGAGGGACAGATCAGGTTGGACAATTTGGAGACAAAGTTTGAGCAGCAAGGTTGCCTTGGTTACAGGTAAGTCACTACAAGTTTAACATCCAAATTTAGTAGAAAATTCACCCAGCATTTTTACAGTCTTACCCTTGTGTCTCTTTGGACCATTTTCAGATCTTCATCTTCATGCCAGCACACTTAAATCAGGTAGAAAAGACGAGTTTAAAAGCTTTATTAAATTTTTTTTCAAGAAAATGGACATTGAAAGTTGCAAAAACTGTTTCCACTTTAAAAAAACCTGTGTTTAAAAAACATTCTGATTAAAATCACTGGAAAGCATTACATCACATTACAAAGAATCTATTTATCTTGGGTTAGGGTTAGGGTTAGCTTTAGTCTAAAGCTTTAGTCTTCCCTTCATGTCCATTTCTGAACTGTTTTCAGCCAAACGGGTGTTAACGCTGATTGTTTATTTTTTCCAAATATCTGAATTTTGAAAGTTGTACAAAACTGGAATGCTCAATGAAACTTTTAAAATCAAAATTCAGCTTAAAATTTGCTTTTTTCATCAAAATTGCAAAAGTACATAAACTCCATTTTTAGACCATTTTAAATGATCCTCAGTTTTATGCCAGTACACTTAAATCAGGTAGAAAATGCATCTTCATGGGTTTTAAAGATGATTTATTACATTTTAGTCAAGAAAATGAACTTTTAAAATGGCAGATGATTGGTTCCACCCTAAAGAAATATGTCTATTCTTCTACAAAAAACACTTCTGCTGTTCTCACTGGAAGGCATCAAAGAACGGTCAAGTGAAGCCTTTAAAGTGAAAACTCATCCGAAGTTTCACTTTGCTTTTGAAGTGAAAAAGTGAAAGTGACAACCCTTGTCATTGCGAGGTCACGGCACAGCACACATGAACCACAACGAAATTGGACCTCTGCATTTAACCCATACACACACGTGCAGCAATTGAAAGCGCCCGGGGAGCAGTGATGGGGACGGTACCTTGCTCAAGGGTACCTCAGGGCAACCCACTGGGGTGGGAATTGAACCCACAATCTTCCGATGCGGGGCAACTCCCTAACCACTAGGCCACCGCTGCCCCAGCGGTGTAGTTTTTTTTTGACCAAAACTACAAAAAATAAATAAGCATATAGTCTTCGTGAACCAGAAAGTGCAGCAAATTAACAAGATGGAAGTAAGGGCAGCGATGAAGAGGATGAAGAATGGAAAGGCTGTTGGTCCAAATGACATACCAGTGGAAGCATGGAGATGTTTAGGGGAGATGGCAGTGGAGCTTCTGACCAGATTGTTTAATACAATCTTGGAAAGTGAGAGGAGCCTGAGGAGTGGAGACGAAGTGTACTGGTACCGATCTTCAAGAATACGGGTGATGAACAGAGCTGTAGTAACTATAGAGGGATAAAGTTGATCAACCACACCATGAAGTTCTGGGAAAGAGTCGTGGAAGCAGGTTAAGAAAAGAGGTGAGGATCAGTGAACAGCAGTGTGGTTTCATGCTGAGAAAGAGCTCTACAGATACAATGTTTGCTCTGAGGGTGTTGATGGAGAAGTACAGAGAAGGTCAGAAGGAGCTGCACTGTGTCTTTGTGGATTTGGAGAAAGCAGATGACAGGGTGTCTAGAGAGGAGTTGTGGTTTTGTATGAGGAAGTCTGGAGTTACAGAGAAGTATGTGAGAGTAGTTCAGGATATGTATTATAATAATAATAATATGACAGTGGTGAGATCTGCAGTGGGAGTGACGGATGCATTTAAGGTAGAGGTTGGATTACATCAAGGATCAGCGCTGAGCCCATTCTTATCAGTAGTAATGGACAGGTTGACAGACGAGGTTAGACAGGTTAGATTTGGGTACCAGCTAAAGTGAATGGAAAGGTTTACAAGCATGGTAGTGAGACCAGCTGTTATATGGATTCGAGACGATGACAGAAATATAGGCAGTGGTGCTGGGGGTGTCGGCGTTAAAGATGCTGTGAAAATGTTCATTTTTATTCCGGTACATTTCAAACATGCAGAAAACACATGCAGATGGGTTTGAAAGATGATTCATTATTTTCTTGAGAAATTAGATTTTCAAAGTTGCACAAACGTTTCTGAAAAACCTTCATTTTTCAGAAAAAGCACCTTTTATTTAATCATTGGATGCTATTTAAGTCCAACATCAACCTTTTTTCCCTCATTAGAGATGAAATATTGGATTCTTTATCTACATTTAGAACTGGTGTGGAAATCTGGTTATTTATCCAGAAATATTCAAACTCTGGGCAATTTTGTTGTTTAGAGCCACATAATATCCACAAGCCTTTAGTTACACTTTATTTGCTTACATATTCTGGGCTGAAAGAAGCCTTACATTTGGAATAAACCTTGATGTCTAGGAAGGTTTATGGCAGCTGTCAAAGAGAACTGCTGGTGCCTTGAGAAAGATGTTTAAAGATAAAGCCTCATAAACTAGACTTAATGTAAAATGTTACCAAAAACCTTAGAACACCGGTGCATGTGTGTGTGGAGCCTTTTAAACTGTGTTTGGAAATAATCGTGTACTGCACCGTCTCAGTCCGGTGGAAAAGATGAGTAACGGACCAAACACTGTTCACAGGTTTAATCACAGAATCAGACATGCTTTATTAACACAATTATAAAAAAGATTGCATTTTATTAACAGCCAAAGCCAAACTCTTCGGAAGGTCACAGTGTTGACGTGCATCGTACACACAGAAGATCAATACGTTTGAAGAATGTGCTCAAAAGTGCAGCATCTCACCAAAATCTTAATGAACGGAATGTAACGGTGAGACAAGTCGTCCTAAATCAACTAAAAATGACCAGAAGTATCAATTTAATCATTCACTTCTGAAATGGACATAAAGGTCGGCTGCAAATTGACAGATTTTCCAAAGAAAAAAAAAAAAAAATACGCAGACACGGCACTTTTACATTTGATATTCTAGCAGACCTGAGTAAACTCATGAAACATTCAAGAAATTTAACTCCATTTTCAGAATTTTCTACCTAATTCAATGATTAAATCAATCACTCTTTCTTTCGGCGCCTCATCACAGCCTGCCTGGATCTCTCCACCACGCGGAGTGTGAGACGATGTGCTCTTCAAACGTCTGAGGAGCAGGGTGGGCACGGGGATCAGGATTTGGATCAGCGTTAGTCGAGGGTGGACATCCTCTTCAGATAAGCCTCCCATCCTGCTCTCCTGTATTCCTCCGCCACCTTCTGCCTGTCCGCACTGCCAACAATCCCACGGCCCACGATGATGACGTCCGAGCCTTTGGAGCCAATGACCTCGTCCGGGCTGGAGTACTGCTGTCCCAGTCCATCTCCTGTAGGAGAAAAGAGACAAGATAGTCAGCTACAGTCCCCAGAGGGGCTTTAAACGAGTCTGAGAGACCCCAACAGCGTCAAACCTCCAGATCCAATTCTGTCCCAAAGGGACACGGAGGACATGTCCAGGAAATTAGAGTTCTAGAGGGGTTTAACCCCCCAGTGTTGGGCTGGAGATCCTCTGGAGCTCCTTTAGGATGAGCTGGAGTGGAGTTTATGATCCAGCATCACTAACGCAATCAGACCCTCACAGCAATGTTCATCATCAGTACCTCACTGATACAATCAGACCCTCACAGCAATGTTCATCATCAGTACCTCACTGATACAATCAGACCCTCACAGCAATGTTCATCATCAGTACCTCACTAATGCTGAGTAGACAGTGAAGGACAGTGTTGTCTCTCATTTTCAGTCCAGTCTCTGTACCTGAGCAGTTTGAGGTTTTTGTGTATCAACGTTTCATTCTCACAGGTGGTTCCTTGAACTACAGTGTCCCCTGGTGGCCTTTTTCTAAACTACAGGAGTGATAAACTAAGAAGAGTTTACCTCCACTCTGCATCTGCACCCCCGGCGTCATGTGGACGTACTCGGGTTTAGAGCTGATCTTAGAGCTGCTGATGAAGCCAAACACGAAGTCTGGGTAGTCCTCCGCCATCTTCACCTGGGAGGGAAAACAATCCGCTTCAAGAATCAAATCTCAGATTAAAAACAGGAAGAAATACAACAGAGTAATCCAACGGATCCGTCCAGACCGTTTCAGATCTTAAAACTTCTCCGTAAATAAACCTAAACCTGATAAGAGGAACCCTGCGTTCTGAGTACAGTGTACCAGTACCTGTCCTCAATAATATTGCAATCAAATCCTCACAGCAATGTTCCAGCATCTATACCTGACCTCATCAAGGTAGTGAGACCAGATATGTAATACTGGTTGGAGACGGTGGTGAAAAGACAGGCGGTAGAGCTGGAGGTGCCAGAGTTAAAGATGCTGAGATTTACATCAGGAGGGACAGGTCAGAGACAAAGTGAGTGAAGCGAGACGGTGTTGGTGTGGACGTGTCCAGAGGAGAGACGAGGAGAATATCAGGAGGAGGATGTGGAGGATGGAGCTGCCAGGAAAGAGGAGAAGAGGAAGGACAAAGAGGAGGATTATGGATGTGCTGAGGGAGGACATGCAGGGGGACGGTGTGAAAGAGGAAGACAGGGGACACGAAGACATGGAGATAGACGGCCCAATCTGTTTTAGGTCCTACCACTTCCTGGGTGTATTCTCCGGTGGCGAGGGTTCCTTTGGAGCTCATCTGGGCGATGAGGAGGCAGCCGCGCCCGCGAGCCTGACCCACCGACCGCAAGCCCTCCACCACGCCCGGCCCGGGCACCGCGTGGGCATTGACGATGTGGGACCAGGAGGAGATCCGATACACACCACCTGAAACACACACACACACACACACTCCTAAAATCAAGCAGTACAAGAACCGGAGAACCTTCCGTTTTTATTCCCCTGAACTCTGGAACACCCTGCTCATCAACATCAGTTCATTGAGCAGAACGTTCCGTCCATACATTATTTTCTTTATTATAACTCACTTCATTTACATACATTTTATTTATTTATGATTTAATTTTTTTTGTGTAGTTACAATTCACGATGAGACCCTTTTTTTAAAATGTTAAAAAATATAATTAAATATTTAAATTTTTTTTTTACACATTTTACGCTGCACTAAAACGAAACCTTTACATTCTAAATATTTTCCACAGACCTTTCCGCTTCATCTTTACTTTACACTAAACTTGGCCTTCATTTAAACCTTTACGCTCGGGGTGTTTTCTCACGCACCTTCGTACTGCTGCTTCACGGTGTTGCCGATGTCTGCGAACTTGCGGTCCTCGAAAATGAGGAAGTTGTGCTTCTCTGCCAGTTCCTTCAGCCTGTCCACCACCTCAGCGCTGAAGTCCTGCAGGATGTCCACGTGGGTCTTCAGGAGACACACCAGCGGCCCCAGCGTCTCGGCCAGGTCCAGCAGCTCCGCCGAGCTCGTCACGTCCGCCGAAACACACAGGTTACTGTTCTTCTGCTCCATCAGCCGCAGCAGCCGCGAGGCCGTCGGGTGGGTCCCGGTCAGAGCCGCCCGGGCGCCGTAACTCAGAACCGCACGGCTCTTCTTCACGCCGGCGGAACCGATCAGGCCGGCGCCGAAGGTCCGATTCTCCTGGATGAAGCGCTCGACCCTGTTGTACATATCTGGGAAAAACACACACCATCAGAACTGTGAACACTCAACTCAACTAGTGAAGGAACCGGAGCTGGAACACTGCTGTGAGGGTCTGATTTTTAATCTGCGGGTTTAGTCTTTGGGCTGAGCTCCGGGTTTAGGGTTTAGTCTTTAGTCTTTGGGCTGAGCTCCGGGTTTAGGGTTTAGTCTTTGGGCTGAGCTCCGGGTTTAGGGTTTAGTCTTTGGGCTGAGCTCCAGGTTTAGGGTTTAGTCTTTGGGCTGATGTGTGTTTTGCGCTCTAACCCTGGTCGATGCGTCCTGCGTTCAGCAGCACTGACAGCAGGGTGGAGATGCTGATCACCGGGTGGAGGGTGATGCCCTCAGTCGTGAGCCTCGCCCCGCCCCCCTGCTCTCGGTCCAGCAGCACCACCGCATCCGTGACCTTTAACCCCTCGGCCTGCAGCACCCGCGCCGTCTCCAGGACGCTGCTGCCGCTCGTCACCACGTCCTCCACGATCAGACACACGTCCCCCGGCCGGATGTCGCCCTCCACCAACCGCTTAGTCCCTGAGAAGATGGGACAGACAGACGGGACATCAGGTCCATCAGAAAGTTCTTCAATTCTCAGTTCTCCTTCTATAGTGAAGGTGCAGAACTTCACAGCACTTTTACAAAGAAACGGGTTTTTATTAGGAAGAGAAGAAAATTACAGAACAAGAAGCAGCTGTAAACTGGACGTAAAGGAGGAGGAGCCTGGTGTAAATTACAAACAAGAGAGTGTAAAGTATGTAGAATGTTTTACAGGCAAGTGTAGAATGTGTGGGGTGATTTTTTGGGGTCAAGTGTAAAGTTTGCTTTATGGTTCAAGTGTGTTTTGAGGGTAGAGGATAAAGTGTGTGTGTGTGTGTGTGTGTGTGTGTGCGCGCTGACCATAGTCCTTGGCCTCTTTTCTGCGGATCAGCATGGGGAAGCTGTTGGTGGAGCAGATGACGGTGGCCAGCGGCAGCGCCGTGTAGGGGACGCCACACACACAGTCAAAACACACTCCGGCATCTTCAGCACGTTTATACAGCAACCTGGACACCTGAACACACACACACACACACACACACACACACACACACACACCATTCATCAATAAATTCTTATTCTTCCAACAGTCTCACTTCTCTCACTCTGTCTCCAAACCCAACAGCCTGAGCCGTCCCTCAGATACACTCGTCCCTCCCGACACAAATCTCAGCATCTCTACTGAACCACACACACACCCCACACTACTGAACCACACACACACCCCCCACACTACTGAACCACACACACACACCCCCCACACTACTGAACCACACACACCCCCTAGACACTACTGAACCACACACACCCCCTAGACACTACTGAACCACACACACACACACCCCACACTACTGAACCACACACACACCCCCCACACTACTGAACCACACACACACACCCCCCACACTACTGAACCACACACACCCCCTAGACACTACTGAACCACACACACCCCCTAGACACTACTGAACCACACACAC
>CM029369.1:742657-774102 GCA_017165825.1 Hepsetus odoe
TCATCTCAAACATTAATCATCTCAAACTCTAATCATCTCAAACTCTAGTCATCTCAAACTCTAATCATCTCAAACTCTAGTCATCTCAAACATTAATCATCTCAAACTCTAATCATCTCAAACTCTAATCCTCATTTCCTCACGTCCAGACTGCGACTGCTGTAAATTTTACTTTATTCTGAAATCCTTTACCTGCCAGGATCCATGACTTTATGTTTGAACTTTTTAATACGTATTTAACTTTTATTTCAAAGACAAAAGATTCAAAAGGTCATTAATTTAAACAACATAATTTGTTGTTGAAAGTTAACAAAAATCTATAATTTTTTTTAAACGATAAACTTTATAATTACATAAAGTCATGATTATTAATAAAAATGTTAATGAATATTCAAATTTCAGAAGAATATATATTTTTATTACGAGTTAATAGGCCATTTCTAATTACAATATCGTACACATTATCACAAATTGATTGTGATTATTTTATTGCATGTAATTCGTTTTTAAATTACAATCTTTTTTAAGAACAAAATAAATATATCTATTTATAATGATAATGACATTTTCCAAATGTAAATACATGAAAACTTCCAGATTAAAAAATTGTATTGGAAACTGTGTAACTATGTTTTGGGCACGTCTGTCATTTTTTTTTTTTTTTCTGTAAAATTTAGAGTTTTGTTCTATGAGGAGGTGTGTCTCAACTTTTGCTGCATATGATTAGAAGTTCCTGTATTTCCTGTTTTTTAACACACACACACACACACACACACACACACACACCAGCATCCTGCTCTGATTCCGTCTCCTGTTTGTTTGCGGAGGGAACCGAACACACCCGACAGACTGAATCAGAATCGGCCGAAACAGTTGCTCACACACACCCAGTCCAGGATCTCCTAATAAATGTTCAACCATACACACCTTTCTCAAATATACATTTCAGCCTCAGTGTATTAAAGAGAGCAGAGTGTGTGTGAGAGAGAGAGACAGTCCTGGTGCAGGTGTGCAGGTAAAGACACAGCAGGTAAGTCTTTTTCTGCTTCTGTGAGTCAGAAAATAAGAATTTCATCTTCAAATCATCATTTCAGCAGTTCAGGCCTGAGAGACACTAAACACGGCTCTGACTGCTGTTTAAGGGTCCGGTTCTCCGTCTGCCAGGAGAACCGTTCTCCAAATCAGGCCTTTAGACCCTCCAGCACTGGCCTCCAGTTGAGGATCAGGCTGGAGATTTTAACGTCTGCTCCACGCTGTTCTCTGCTGCCAACGTTACTCGTTTTTGTGTTTAATGCTTCTTCACTTCTATTGGTCATTGATACATTTTGGGATTTTTTGTTTGCCTCTGCTTTTATTCTCTATTTTCTGCACATTTACCCTTTCTCCCTTTAAAGGTGCATATAAGTTTGATAAAATATATGCTGAATGTAAAATATTATTTTATATTTACAGGAAAAGAAAAACCCTCGTTATTTTAATGGCAGTTAATGGAAGAATTTTTTAAAATTCAGTCTCTTTTGACTATTTCTGTGGTTCTGTCTCAATGGTATGTTGTGCAATTTGAATTCAGTGTGTCGTTTGTTTAATTCTATAAATGTATAAAGCTCATGTTGAGTGTTTTGTTTTTTGGGGGTGGTGGGGTCGGCCCCCAGAACTGGAGGTTAAAAATGGGGATTTCTGAATTGAAATCTTTTCAGGGTGGGAACCAGAGAGTCTGAACAGCATCCGTTCAGCGTCATCCGAGCACCTTGGCGGCTCTTTTGTTGTCGGTTCAGGCGGCTGAAGACGTTTTAATAACGATATCAATCATCTTTCATTTCAGAGCTGCTGGCGGATCAGGGTCTGGCTTTCTCGGCTTGTTTTAAGTTGCCTGCGAACTGCGTTTAAGCCTCAGGCAGCTAAAGCAAGTCTGGGACGCCATAGACAAACACAGCACACACATAATGGACCATCAGACCGGACTGGGTCAGACCGGACTGGGTCCAAGTGGACTGGGTCTGACTGGACTAGATCAGACCGGACTGGGTCCAAGTGGACTGGGTCTGACTGGACTGGGTCAGACCGGACTGGGCCCAAGTGGACTGGGTCTGACTGGACTGGGTCAGACCGGACTGGGCCCAAGTGGACAGGGTCCAAGTGGACTGGGTTTCACTGGACTGGGTCAGACCGGACTGGGCCCAAGTGGACTGGGTCAGACCGGACTGGGCCCAAGTGGACTGGGTCAGACCAGACTGGGTCTGACTGGACAGGGTCCAAGTGGACTGGGTCTGACTGGACAGGGCTGGACCGGACCGGGCCAATTGGATTTTGGACTGGACTGGGTTGGACAGAACTGGGTAAGACTGGACAGAGTCAGCTGCACTGGGTCAAACTGGACTGGGTCGGAATGGACTGGGCCAGAATAGACTGAGTGGGACTGGACTGGGCTGACTGGACAGGGTCAGAATGGACTGGGTCAGAATGGACTGGGTGGGACTGGACTGGGTCAGAATGGACTTGGTGGGACTGGACTGGGTCAGAATGGATTGGGCTGACTGGACTGGGTCAGAAAGGACTGGGTTAGAATAGACTGAGTGGGACTGGACTGGGCTGACTGGACAGGGTCAGAATGGACTGGGTGGGACTGGACTGGGTCAGAATGGACTGGGTGGGACTGGACTGGGCTGACTGGACTGGGTTGTGTAAACTAATGACCAATAAAAACTGTAAATAAAGTTTCTGCATTTAATTATGAATCAACACGGCCCTGATGAGCCGTCCCTTCACCGGGACTGGAGGGATAAATATTTGTACAAAGATATAAAAACTTGCCAGTAAAGCTAAAAGCGTGCAGTGCTTTCAGACTAGAGCTCAGAGTCTTTGTATTTCTTTATTTTTATCAATTTCATTAATTTTTAATTACTGAACATATTTATTTATTATGAACAACTTCATTCTTTGCAGCATCATGTAGACAACAACCTTTAATTTGTTTGTGATTACTTTTTTAACTGTAAATAAAGACAAAACATTTCACCCCAGAAAGTGTAAAGTGCTGTTTGGAAACAGTTTTTCTAGATGTTTCTAAAGGTGCGTTCAGTTTTCATTTGAAATGCATTGTTTAGCTCCGATGTCGGACCTTCTGTAAAGTGTGACCAAATGAAACTGATAAATAAAGTCAGTCAGTCGGTCATTTTCTGCCGCTTGTCCCAAGCGGGGTCGCGGGGGAGTGCTGGAGTCCATCCCAGCTCACACAGGCGAAGGACGGGGACACACCCTGGACAAATAAAGTGTGTTCAATAATATTAACAGTGTGCTGCAGCAGCCTGGAGAAGTAAAGAGCTTCTTCCATCTTTTTGGTTCATTTTGGCTCATTTTTGTCACCAAAACATTCTCAGTGCTTCAAATCCTCAGTCAGGAGGTCAACCAGGCCAGGCAGGTCCTTCAGCCTTCTGCAGCGCCATCTTGGGTTCTTCTGGCTGTGTCTTGTTTAAACATCCATCTTCTCTTTCTTGGTCAGTTTCATTAAATCCTCCTCACTTGGACCCTGAAAACCGAAGACTTCCTGGGAAAGAAGAAAACATGTCTTTGATGTTAAGGTCTTTTAAATATAATAAAGTTAGAATAAAGTTTGAATATAAAAGTAAACTGAAATTGAAAGTCGTGCTCTAATTTCATTTACTGTTGCTTGGAACCAAAGGGGTTAAAGGCCAATGGAAAAGTTATCCAATCAGGAGAACCAACCATTTACAATGTAGACCTGCTTAATGAGCAAATATGTCACCCTAAGCCAGCAGGAGGTTCTGGATAAGTCACTGACTGTAGAGCCACTATAAAAGCAGGTTCTAGATACACCACTGGCTGTAAGCAGCTTTGAGTCTGTTCTAGACATGTTTGTTACTACAGAGTAGGTTTTAAGCGGGTTTCAGTCTGTTCTAGATACATCACTGCCAGAAAAAACAGTGTGACCAGATTTCTGTCAGTTCTAGATATTCCACTGACTGTAGAACCAGGTTTCAGTCAGTTATAGATACATAAGTAAATAAAGAGTCATGATGTAAGCTGATTTTATTCCGTTCTAGATACAACACGCAATAAAAAATACAGTTTTTAACAAGGAAGTGTGTTTTTTTTCAAATATATTAATGAACCATTCAGGTGTACATGTGACCTTAATTAGTGTATTAATTCTTAATTAATTAATCAACCAATCAATCAATTAATTAGTTAATCACCCAAAAGCTGGAGCTGTAACTGGTGTTTAATGTAAAGATTTTAACCAGCAGTTGCAGATGTGACAGGACATCTATCTCCCTGGGTGTTTGTGATGTCCACTGTAAAGAGATGTACTGCAAAAGTTTTGAGCCCCTCATTTATTTATATTTTGTAGGAAATCACCTTGCTGATGCAGAACCCTCTTTCCTGTCAGACTGTCTGATGGATTAACCAGTAAAGAACACTCAAACTGCCCAGGTACAGAGACTGGACTGAACATGAGAGACAACAACACTGTCCTTCAGGAAGATCTGGAACACTGATCCTCGACAACACAGTCTGAGAGAAAATATGAAGAAATTGAGCACAGTTGATCTATCGCAGTTCCCAGTGATGGTGAATGGAACTGGGCATCTGAACGTCCCTCACAGACATGAGCTGGTGGTGGAGACGCTGCCTGATGTCTGAGACGTTGTTTAAGCTTGGAGAAGATTTTGCACTAAAACTGAACCCGTTCATGGTGGAGGGACTCAAAGTGATGTAGTTCAGACAGACTATTTTACCATCATCACCGTCCCACAGAGACACTCAGAGACACTCAGAGACACACAGAGACACGTGGAGCTTCACGGGTGGGATTGGAGAGGAGGTAAAACTTCTGGCACTGCTGTAAAGAAAGGAGGAATATGTTTTCATCTGTGCGGTGATCTTTCAGGCCTCTTTTTGGTGCTAAAGTTGATCAGCATGATGGAAACCACTGCAAAAGGCGTCCACATTCCCTCCATTCCTGTCCTCACCTGCAGCCACAGGTGTGTGTTAGTCAATGGTTAGTCAACACGACGGCGAGGGAAAGGCCTTTACGGTTTACAGCCTGAGCTCAGGGATAAAATGTTCCTGTTTAGCCACGAGCACCGGAGCGAAGGTAAGAAGGTAAACAGCGAGGAGGCAGGCCTGCTGTGTTTGCAGAGGTAAAAAGGCGGACAAGAAAGAGGATCTGAACTGGTTTCCATGTCAAACACTTCAATTCTCCATAGAAACTCCGATCTTAACGCAGAAACTTTATTAAAGGCAGATAGCGGGGCGATAAGGGCCGAATTTCTATCGGCTCCTCTGGTTTTATTGTGCAGGCAGGCAGGGAGGGATGACAGAGGTAAATTGCTCTTTTAATTAAAGCAATGCTCCAAAGGAAATTGCTGTCTGAATATTGTCTCAGAGATGGGGGCTGGTGACAGTTGCCTGGAAACTTCAATCTGTTTCACATTTATTCCAGATCCCAGTTTTGAGATAAAGTTTAATAAAAAATCTCCCCCCCCTCCCGAATGAAAGCCCGAGCCCTGGTACGGCTCCACCACAATGTCCCAGCGCTGCCGAGGAGGAAACCTAGTGTTTAACATGTATCTCTCAGGTACGGAGATCTTTCACTTTCACTCCTCTACACAGATTTACCCATGAGACAGAGACACGGCGTCTCTCCTCTTCTGGTCTCTTTTCTGCTCAGTGGTTTTTGTCTGGTCTGTTCTCTTCTCTTCTGGCCTGTTGTTGTCTCTTCTCATCTCTTCTCTTCTCATTTGGTGTGGTCCCATCTGCTCTCTTCTCTTCTCTTCTCTTCTCTTCTCTTCTCTTCTCTTCTCTTCTCTTCTCTTCTCTCCCGCCCTCCTCCTCGCGGTCCGGTGTCCCTCTGTCTCTCCACGCTTTGCGCGTCTTTGCGCGCGCGGATTGGAGCGGATGTCCTTTTTCCTGGACGCGTTTCCTGAATCCGCTCTCGAGCTCCAGCAGGGAAAGTCCTCACAGCGTCCCCTTCCACAGGGAGCGGGACACTTCGGGGACACGCGGCTTTCTGACGGGCGTTCCTGGAACGGTCCCCACTGTCCACTCACCCCTCTCTCTCTCTCTCTCTCTCTCTCTCTCTCTCTGTCTCTCTCTCTGTCTGTCTGTGTGTCTTCACTGTAAATCCTCTTTTTTGTCCTGATGCTGATGAGAGTGTCCTTTAGACCCCACAGAGACTTTACTGAAGGACAGTAAAGGTTCATCCTGGAGCCCCATTAACTCAGGTGTGCAAAAAGGTAAGACTTTCCTGAATCAAAAGAAGTCTTTCTGCTCTCCTCTCATCCCATACCTCTCATCTCATTTTCTGATTAAATCCCCGTTTATTTTAATCCAAGACCGAAGTGTTGAATAATAATCAAATCATTTTGTAACATTAAACACACACATACACACACACACACACCCCTGTCCGAGCTCTGTGTCTGAATGTGGTGCCTTAATAAATAATTCACTGCTTTAAAGTTTCATTTGTTTAATTTGAACCGCACAGACATGATATTTTAACACGGATTTATTTTGATCTTTATTTGTTGTTTTCATTTATTAAGTTATATTTGTTTATAAATGTATTGTATATTGAATAATATTCGATTATTGTGCTTTTTTTAATGATTCTTCATTAATTTCAGTGAATCTGAGGAACCGACTGAGGCCAGAAAAAGCTTTTCGCTTAAACTCGCGGCGATAAAATCAAACGATTTTCAGAAAAAAGCCTCCGTGAATAAACACGGATTACAATGATAAATACGCAAAATAAGATACAATAAAACATGTGATAATTAAGATCCTGATCATTTTCTCGATTAGAGTGTGTGTTGATTTTAGGACGCGCCAGTTTCTGTTTGATGTTTGTTGCAGTGTTTCCTTTTCTGTTTGAACATTTAAACACACAAAGATCAAAGTGTCTCTTTAAATGGGGCATAAAAAAAACAAGCCTAATTTACACATTTATCTCAAATGACCAGCAATGGCAACGAGGTCATTTTTACACATTTAATCTTTACAATATTTCTTTATTTTGTGAATTTTCTGAAAAGTCGAATCCCTGTGCTTTTTTTTTTCTGCTAAAAATTCTGCTTTTTTTGTTGAGTCACTTGAACACAGATGATGTTTATTAACTATCTGCTGAAATTGTGAACCTTTACCTAAAACATATTTTGTGCCTAAAATTTTAAATCCTTAACTTCCTTTAAATTTTATTTAAAGCCGTGGTCAATCACAGAAAGCTGTGTAAACAGAACAGAGGAGCAATTAATCAATTAAAATAATGCATCAGTTTAAAACATTGAACTAATCTTTTTGAAACTAATCACTTGTTTTTATCAATTTAATAATTGATTAATAATGAGCTCCTCGTCCCCAGACTGACTGTAAAATGTGCCTGATCTTTCTAAGTGATCTAGTTTTTACTGCACTATTATAGTTCTGGGTCTCCCAGTATGTGCTCAGTTCTGTATGAAATAACTTTCATCTTTATTCCCAAAAAAGAAAGATTTATTAACCATTATAATGTGTTTCTACAGCAATGTGTTCATTAGACATGACAGCGTGTTCTTTCCTTCAGCTCTAAAAGATATTGAGGAATATTTGCTCAGACAGCTCTAATGTTGTAATATAGTTCTGTTTAATAGTTCAGTGATGCATTATGATGTTTATATTCAGAGAAAAATGAAAAGAAATCATATAGAAAGGCGAGCACATAGAAGATACAAGAGAAATCAAGAAATGATCAGAGCATCATTAAACAGATTTGAAAAGAATTAAGATGATGCATGAGAATAAGAGCAGATTTCAGATCAATGAGAAGAATGGATCATATCTATTATGGAGTATATTTTTACATTTGGATTTTACTGTCCTGGTTCAAAACATCAGCTCATGAGAAGGTTCAGATCCGCTCTTTCTCCTGAGAAGAACCTGTGTAAGGTACTAAACCAGAGCCCCTTTGAGGGCACAGTGACACTGTTTGAACCTTGAATGCAGAAACCTTTTATTCTGTATACTCTGTTCCTGCAGCGCTGTGATGAGTTAAAACAGTTCTAAGAGAGAAGGAACCAGCGTCGGTTATGATTATTAAATAATTTCCCACAAGGCCAATAAAGCGGATCAGATTCTGAAATATATAATATATACCTTCATTTACAGTATTTAGCAGAAGATTTGAACCAAAGCGACTTCCGGTTCCCCATTACAGGGACGGTTTCTCTGGAGACACTGAGGGTTGGAGGTTTTGCTCAGGAACCCAGTAGTAGTGCAGGAGGTGGAATAATCAACATTCATGTGTCCTTGGTGGGATGAATGTTTCCTGTGCTCTGTTGCATGCGTCTTGTGTTCTGTGTGATGTTAGATGTTGTCTTACGTGTAGCACCAGGGTTCTGGAGGAACGTTGTTTCTTTTCACTGTGTAGTGTGTATGTGGTTGAAATGACAAAAAAAAAAACTACTTGAACAAGTGTCCTACCACTAGACCATCACCAGCCTGTCTTGATTACAGGGACAGCCTCCCTGGTGACACTTGAGGTTCAGGGTTTTGCTCAGGAGCACAGTGAGTGATGATGGTGCTGGAGGTCGGATATGAACCCACAACCTCTTGGTCCAAAGACGAGTGGTCCTACCACTAGACCATCATCACTGTAACGCCAAGACCTGAAATGTGCTTTAGCCCCTCTGTGTGTTTGTAGGCAGTGGTCAGATCCAGCTGTGGCAGTTCCTGCTGGAGCTGCTGTCCGACAGCTCCAACACGTCCTGCATCGCCTGGGAGGGGACGAACGGCGAGTTCAAGCTGCTGGACCCGGACGAGGTGGCTCGGCGCTGGGGTGAGAGGAAGAGCAAACCCAGCATGAACTACGACAAGCTGAGCCGGGCTCTGCGCTACTACTACGACAAGAACATCATGAGCAAGGTGCACGGCAAGCGCTACGCCTACAAGTTCGACTTCCACGGCCTGGCCCAGGTGTGCCAGCCCTCCTCCACCGAGCAGGCGATCTACAAACTGCAGACCAACTTCACACCCATCCCCTTCTCAGGCATCTCCAACATCTCCAAACTCAACCTGGGGCCCCCGGGCTTCTCCTACTGGCCCACGTCCCCCCAGGCTTTGTACCACAGCCACGGCCTGCAGCCCGCCGCCTTCGGCACCGTGGCCCCGGCGCACCTGAGCTGCGTGAACAACATCAACAACCTCAACAACATCAACAACCACTACAACTGAGAGAGGACCAACCCCCCACACCAGCTGCAGAACGAACACCCCCGGTACCGGATCCCACCCATTTCACTGGATCTACACCCACAGCAGTGCTGAACTACTGAACTTTGGCCAGTTAGTACTGGATTAACACATTACAGTGAGCAGATTAACAAGCGTTTCAGCCCACAAGCGTAATCTGGTTTTTCAGCACCACGAAATATTCAGTCTGTACGATCATCTGTTCATCTAAAGCTTTAATTTCTTCAATGGCAACGATGATTCCTTCATTCAGTCATATCATTTCTTCATTTAGTGCTTTTATGTTTTCATTCAGTACTTTTCTTCATACTGTGCCTTCAGTTCTTCATTCACTAGTATAATTTCTTCTTAAACTACTTTAATGATTTCATTCAGACATTTTCTCATTTAGAACTTTCATTTCTTCCGTCTATCATTCCTTTATGCCGTATGCCCGATTTTCATGCGAATACTTTATTCGTTCAGTTCTTCACTTACTTCACTCAGTACATTAATGTGTTCATTCCACCTTAAAAGATGTTGTTTCCTAAAATGCGTGCACTAGGTGTTAATTCAGTACTAGATATTATTTGATGATGTAATGTGTTCTTCAGTACTGTAATGTGTTTATTTGTTCAGTCCTGTTTTTTCTGAAAGTGTTTTTGATTACCATGTGTCCAGTCAGTACTATAATTTATTCATTTGTTTATGTGTCTATTCAGGTCTGTAATGTAGGAAATAAGTACTTTAATGTGTTCAGTACTGTCATGTGTTCAGTCAGTTTGTTAATGTGTGCATTCAGTTTGCTGATGTGTTCAGTACTGTACTGTACTCATTCAGTAATGCAATTACTTATTTCAGAACTAAAGTATCCATTCATTATTGTAATGTACTCAATTAGTACTTTTATGCCATCGTTCAGTACTGTAACAAACTAAGTACTTGTGTTCATTTAATGTGTTCCTTAAGTACTGTATTGAGTTCAGTACAGTAATGAGTTCAGTACTGTATTCAGTTCATTACTTTATTCGGTCCAGTACTGTATTGAGTTCAGTACTGTAATGAGTTCAGTACTGTAATGTGTTCAGTACTGTATTCAGTTCATTACTTTATTCGGTTCAGTCCTGTATTGAGTTCAGTACTGTAATGAGTTCAGTACTTTAATGAGTTCAGTACTGTATTTAGTTCAATACTGTAATGAGTTCAGTACTTGTGTTCATTTAATGTGTTCCTTAAGTACTGTATTGAGTTCAGTACAGTAATGAGTTCAGTACTGTATTCAGTTCATTACTTTATTCGGTCCAGTACTGTAATGAGTTCAGTACTGTATTCAGTTCATTACTTTATTCGGTTCAGTACTGTAATGGGGTAAGTCCTGTATTGAGTTCAGTACTGTAATGAGTTCAGTACTGTAATGTGTTCAGTACTGTATTCAGTTCATTACTTTATTCGGTTCAGTACTGTAATGAGTTCAGTACTGTATTCAGTTCATTACTTTATTCAGTTAAGTACTGTAATGGGGTAAGTACTGTATTGAGTTCAGTACTGTAATGGGTTCAGTACTGTATTGGAGTTCAGTACCGGCTGGAGTTCAGTACTGTAATGAGTTCAGTACTGTAATAGGTTCAGCACTGTATTGAGTTCAGTACTGTAATGAGTTCATTACTGTATTGAGTTCAGTACTGTAATGAGTTCACATTAGATTGAGTTCAGTACTGTAATGAGTTCAGTACTGTACTAGGTTCAGCACTGTATTGAGTTCAGTACTGTACGAGTTCATTACTGTATTGAGTTCAGTACTGTAATGAGTTCAGTACTGTATTCAGTTCAGTATCAATGAGTTCAGTACTGTAATGAAGTCTATACTGTAATAGGTTCAGCACTCGTATTCAGTTCAGCACAGAATGAGTTCAGTACTGTATTGAGTTCAGTACTGTAATAGGTTCAGTACTGTAATGAGTTCAGTACTGTAATGAGTTCTGCAGCTGTTGGGAACCACAGAAACCTGAGAAACAGTTAAACACTGTTGAAGGACAGGCAGCAGCTTTTTGAGAATGACAACATTTAATTGTTTAATCTGAGATGGTGATGGACTCTGAGAAGGTGATGGACTCTGGGATGGTGATGGACTCTGGGATGGTGATGGACTCTGAGATGGGGATGGGACTTGAGAAGGTGATGGACTCTGAGATGGGGATGGACTCTGGATGGTGATGGACTCTGAGATGGTGATGGACTCTGATGGTGATGGACTCTGGGATGGTGATGGACTCTGAGATGGTGATGGACTCAGGCCTGGTGATGGAATCAAGTGGAGATGAAGCTCATTGTAGGACTGAATGATGGTGACGGTCAGAGAATGTCACTTCAAAATCCCATTGAATCCAGTTCAGTGACCTGAAGATGCTGTGGTTCTGGTAAAGTGATGTGGCGCCACCTCGTGGGCAGGAGTGAGTTTTGCCACTGATTTTTCCTGGTAATACACACCTGCTGTAACATAAATACAAGAAAACTGCTCATGTCTCTTCTCACATTACTTTCATATTTGGATATTTTGTATCTGTTTCTGTGTAAATTCATTTGTGATGATTTTGCTCTGGGTTGTATGTTTGGCCACATGCTGTTTTTTTAATAAGATGTATTTAATTTTGAAAACTGTTTTTGAGATGTATCTGAATCTGCTGTAATATAAACTTTTTTTTGTTTTCAAAAAATGGGCCCTAAATCCACACCGATCACACACTGCCTGAAAAACAGTGAACGAATGAGACTTTATTCACTCGGATCATCGTGTCTGGACTCAGCTCAGCCTCAGGATGGACAGATGGAGATAAAAACCTAAAGCATGTGTTAGTGCCGTGGAGAGAACCTGCTGCTCGGCTCTGTTCACAAACGGATGAATGACGTTTATTTAATAAAACACACACCATTAATTCCACACCTTCCTTCTGCTTGGTTCTGTTTGATCAAATGTATGAGATATTTAAAGGAAGACTTTGTTATATGATATTAAGCTGGACTAACCCTCAGAATTAAACCTGCGATGCTTTAACAGTTAAATATCATACAGGCCTGAAACGGTGGATTATCATAGAAAGACCAAAAACAACATGTTACTGAAACTTTCAGACTGGTTATTAATGTAGTTGTAGCATGATGATGTGATTTTACATTACAGTTAAATGCACACATGCACATGCACACACACACACACATGCACACACATACACACATGCACACACACACACACACACACACACATGCACACACGCGCACACACACACACACACACACACACACACGCACGCACGTGTTCAGATGCTTTTGCCACGAGGGGGCGCCACATGCCAACATGAAACATCAGAACCCCCCCCCCCCCCCCACACATACACACACACACACACGTACCGGCGGTAGTGTGTGTGTTGTGCGTGAGAGAGAGAGAGAGAGAGAGAGAGAGAGAGGGGGAGTTTGTGTTGTGTGTGTGTGTTGTGAGAGAGAGAGTGTGTGTGTGTGTTATGAGAGAGAGTGTGTGTGTGTGTGTGTGTGTGTGTGCGTGTTAGAGAGAGTATGTGTGCGTGTATTGTGAGAGAGCGTGTGTGTGTGTGTTGTGAGAGTGTGTGTTGTGAGAGTGTGTGGTTCGGGGAGGGGGGGTTGGGGAGTGTCTCAGCAGTGTCTGCAGCACGATTCTATCTGAATCAATCAGAGCATTCAGATCCATTCAGAAAATGTCCAGCAGGTGTGTGTGTGTGTGTGTGTGTGTGTGTGTGTGTGCGTAGGAGAAATGATTAGATGTTATCCACTTACGACGGTGACCAGAGTTCCCCGTTCTGTCCTGCAGTAGAACAACTCAGTACAAAAAGTACAGGAATGTACTGAGAGTGTAAAGTAAAAGTACAGGAATGAGAGTGTAAAGTAAAAGTACAGGAATGTACTGAGAGCGTAAAGTAAAAAGTACAGGAATGTCCTGAGAGAGCTTAGAGACACAGTTTTAGAGAGAAGGGAAAAAAGTAAAGAAAGGAAAGCGTTAAGCTCAATAGAGACGTCATATGGACATTTCTTCTGGACATGCCCGATGGGACGGTGGTGTCCTAGAGATTAGGGAAGAGGCCCCAGAATTGGACGTTCCACTCTAGTTTTATGAGGGTTCTACAATAGTGATGTAAGGGTTACCCTACACAGATGTAAAGGTTTCACCACTGTGATAATGGGGTTCCATCACTGTGTCATGAGTAGACCAAAACAGTGATGTAAGGGTTCCACATAAGGGATTTAAAGGTTCTCTAACACTGATGTAATGGGTTCACCACAGTGATATAAAACCACACTAAACCTGCAAAAAAGTGTTTTAATAATGATCTCAGACAAAATCAAGAAGAGCAACGGGAGTGAAAAGGTTTCATAAATGCTCCCATTAGCAAGGAAACAGTAAAGAAAAGAAAACAGATGAAAAACAGACGTAATGGTATGAGGTTTGGTGTATCTTTTTTCTGGGAGCTCCCTGTGAGTTCCAGGTCACTCAGTGTCACTGAACTGCTTGGCCGTTTGCTGAATGCCCAGTTTTCCATGTTTTTTTCACGGAAGGACACAGTGTCTCACCTGAAGGCTGCTTTAAAGCTCCTCCTATAAATGTCCCTGCTGAGCTGAGGTGGGCCGGCGTGAGTATTAGCACAGATAACATTCAGATTAGCGCTAAGCACAGTTCAGCAGGTCTTGCGTAACCCGGTGCCTGTGGATTGGACAGTTTCCTTAGTTCCCCTCTGCTCAGGGGCAAATTTGAACATCTCATTCAGGGACATTACACCTGCTTCATTGAGCCAAATCCCCCCCGACTCTCTCTCTCAAATCCCTCGGCCTCCTCAGCATCAGGAAAGGGATAACAACATGGGCGACACTTTATTTCTCGGCAGGGGATTTGTTGCAGAAGGAGTGACATTATGATCATCGTGTTGTAATGAAACCAAGCACAGTGTCAGTTACTGACCCTGGCCACGCCCTTCGTCAGGTTTCAAACTAGGTAAAACGAGACAATTAACCTGCTGCACTGCTGTGCTCATTTTCCACCAAAGAGGAGGTGGTCAGTGGTAGACTAGTGTTTAGGGATGAAGCCCCAAGATCTGAAGGTCATGCGTTCAAATCCTGGACCAGGTAGCCTTGAGGTTTTGTTGATCAAGGTAATGTCCCCATCACTGCTCCCCGGCTGCTGGATGTGTCTATGTTAAACACAGAGAATGTATTTGGTTGTGTTTCACTGTGTTCACGATGCCAAATATTCACTTTCACTTTGGACCACTCACATGGCCAGAGTTTGGGGATCAGCGAAAAAAGTGTAGGATTTTTCAAGAGACAAAGTGAGAGAAGTGAGACTGTGTTGGTGTGGACGTGTCCAGAGGAGAGACGAGGAGTATATCAGGAGGAGGATGTTGAAGATGGAGCTTTCAGGCAAGAGGAGAAGAGGAAGGACAAAGAGGAGGTTTATGGAAGTGGTGAGGGAGGACATGCAGGGGGACGGTGTGAAAGAAGAAGATGCAGAGGACAGGGAGACGTGTAGAGGAGCAGCTGAAAGAAGAAGATTCTTATTGGCCTCACTCTGAATATCTTGGAGTGATATGACTGAAACTGTACAACTGTGTATAGGGTTCTATTGCAAAAGAGAAAGAGAAAAATAATAGACAGAATAAAGGACTGGAACCACGTGACTCCTCCGGGGGTCAGAGTTGTAGAACTTCAGACTCCATGAATCCTGACTAGGGTAACCACCAGATTGTGTCTCTTCCAGGACAGCCAATGGTTCAGTGACCTCTGTGTAAAAACATGTGTGAAGAACATCAGTAAAGGCTGGAGACTGTGGTGAAAGTCCACACTCAGCACTTGTCCACCAGCCTCCAACGGCCCCAAACGTTTGAATCATTTGATCAAAAATAACTAGGCTCTTAAAGGAACTGGTCCAAGAACCGGTTACCTGTTGAGGAAAAGGTGAATGAGATGCTGCATTAGTTGACGAGCAGATGTTCCTCAGGTGACTCAGCAGGTCAGTGCAGGACAAGGTATTATCGTAGGGGTATTAATGTCCTGGGGTATTATTGCTGGACTCTTGAAGTTCTCCAACTCATTCATGCCAACTGTGGAGTTTTTGAATGGCACTGTTTGATATTCAGTCTCTTTTCTTTATTTCTTTTTAAATATGCGTCTAAAAAGAGCTCCAGTTGCTTTTAGAGGAAAATATTCAAGGTGTTCTCTAAGCAACCCATAAAAACTCGAACGTTGAAGATAAAATCAACAGCTAATAAGTGAGACCTCTAATCAAATCCCTGTAGACATAAAACAGAGGGTCCCACGCAGCCCCTCCATCTGAATAATTAATCTGTCGAGTGTGTAGTCGGGTTGCAGAGAGTCCTGGTGTGAAAGGCGTTGGAGGAGTGTGTTTTTTTTTGCTGACATCTCTCCGGAGAGTCTTAATGAACCGCACTGCTCTCAATCTGTCGTTATCATCCAGTGACTAACACTGTCAGTGGGCGGCACTGAGCGCTTTTCTCATTCACCCACCTCCCCCTGCTAAAGATAGACAACCTGCTGCTTCACTCTGCTTTAGGAAAGGAGAGAAAAAAAGAGTGAGAGAGAGCCAGAGAGCCATGCAGCTGTCCTACTTTATCAGCTCACTTTCCTTTCTATAGATAAAAATGAGCAAAATAATGATTTAGTTTAAATATTTCCATCGTGAAACATCAAATGAAGCCCGAAAACACATTTGCAGCTCCGTTTGAGAATTTATAGGTTCCTCTCTGTCCTGTATGAAGGTGAGAAAGTAGTTCAGTGATTTGTGTACAAACACATGTAACTCCAGTCTAAACACAAAGAGAGTTTCATTCTAACCAGCTTTAAAGTCAACATTCACCACCGTTATTCTTCAGCACAGCCTCAACTCTCTTAGACCAGCTCCTTTCAGGTACACTTCTCCAGGCTTCTTGAAAGCGCTTCTTTGGACATCGGTGCCTTTTGTTCTCTGTTCTCTGTGGAGATCTCACAATGCTTCGGAAACTGCTCCGTACAGAGACTGTACGGAACGTGAGAGATAAACACTGTCCTTCAGGAAGATCTGGAGAACTGCTCAGGTACAGAGACTGGACTGAACATGAGAGACAACAACACTGTCCTTCAGGAAGATCTGGAGAACTGTCCCTCAACAGGACATTAAAAATAAAAAAAAGTCTGGATCCTTGGAAAAGCAGTATGTTATATATATATATACAGATCTGTGCAAAAGTTTTAGTCAGGTGTGTAAAATGCTGTAAACAGAACGCTTTCAGAAATGGAAGTGTTGATCATTTATTCTCATCAATCAACAAAATGCAGTGAAGGAACAAAAGAGAATCTAAATCAGATCAGTATTTGGTGTGACCACCCTTTGACTTCAAAACAGCATCAGTTCTTCTAGGTACACTTGCACACGGTTTTTGAAGGAACTCGGCCGGTCGGTCGTTCCAAACATGACTGTGTTTCTCCTCCGTGTGACATTGATGATCACCAGTACCTGTTTGGTAAAACTGGTTGATCAGACACCGACTATAATCCTACAGAATCCCTGACTGTGTGAGTGTTCCTAGAAGAACTGATGCTGCTCTGAAGGTAAAAGGTAGAAACACCAGATATTGATCTGATTTAGATTTTTCTTTTGTTCCTCACTTTGCATTTTGTAAATTGATCAAAGTAAACAATCATTATTGATATTTCTGAAAGCGTTCTGTTTACAGCATTTTTTCACACCGGCCTAAAACTTTTGCACAGGGCATGTAGATATATATAATATACAGAGGTAAATTACAGAGCTACACTTGATAACTGGGTTCATGATTTGTGTGGCTGTTGTGGTTCTGGTTCTTTTGGAAAAGCCTAAAAACTCAGAAACAACAATCACAGCCTCCTTGATGAACAGCGCTAAACAAAAAACAACAGCCTGTTTGGGTTTACGGGACCGTTGGACGCTGTTACCGGCCCAAAAAATGGGTGTGGCTCGGCTCCCGGTGCCAGGGGAAGAGCCCATAGTGAAAGTGAAAACGACTATGTTATTGTGAACACAGTGAACCACAACCAAACACATCCTGTGTATTTAACACACACACACACACACACACACACACCGTCCAGCAGGGGGCAGCTACCGCGCTCAAGGGAAACTCCAATCCTGAGGCTTTGTCCTTAATCAACGCTTGGAAACCACTGTCACAAAATGATTTTAAAAAGTTTAGCGTTTAACCTCCCAAATCTGGGTGGACACCATATCATTAGTGGTGATGACGTGCCTCCTCTTGGGAGGCTTGGTGATGGATGGTTCTCCAGGGAAACCTTCAGCACTCAGTGGGTCTCCTCACGGATCAGATCCAAGATACAATTATCATATCAGTTTTGGATGTTGTTGTGGAGAACTTTGTGTATCATTTACTCTCCTTCAACAAGACACTAGTGACCCTGATCAGCCTCCTTCTGTAGACCTCTTCATTGTAGATGAACTCATCTGGAAACTTGGTGACAGAATTTCAAACATCTGGAGCTGTAGGTAAAAACGGCTGAGAATATTTCAGAGCAGTTTGAGGCTCTTTGGTGGGGTTCCATTGGCTGTGGTTTAGGTAAGTGTTAGGTAAGGCATGTTGCCTATACCAGGAGCACAAGGGCCAATCTCAGGCTGGAGGTTACGGTAAGAGTAATCCTGTTGACACATTAAGGAACAGATATTTCAGGTAAGACGCTAATCTCCCAGGACCCGTTGTTCTGTGTCCCCAAACCTGACATTCAGAAGAAAATGTAAAACTTCAGATAAAGAAGGGAAACAGGTGCACTAACAGGAGATTATATGTGAACAGTATTAAATATTAGTGACTGTCTACACCATATATAACATTATTAATATGAAGGATTATAATTATGCATTATTAATATCTAGCAGGTGGCTGGAGGATTTAAACCTCAGACAAATCAGCTGAATATTCATTTACACTTTATGTGTAAATGCAGCAGAATGTGTCTTAATATAGTAGATGTTAATATAGCAGGTGTAGGTGTTAATGCAGCAGGTGTAGGTGTTAATATAGCAGGTGTAGGTGTTAGTAAAGCTGGTGTAGGTGTTAATATAGCAGGTGTAGGTGTTAATGCAGCAGGTGTAGGTGTTAGTAAAGAAGGTGTAGGTGTTAATATAGCAGGTGTAGATGTTAATATAGCAGGTTTAGGTGTTAGTAAAGCTGGTGTAGGTGTTAATGCAGCAGGTGTAGGTGTTAATATAGTAGATGTAGGTGTTAGTAAAGCTGGTATAGGTGTTAATATAGCAGGTGAAGGTGTTAATATAGCAGTTGTAGGTGTTAGTAAAGAAGGTGCAGGTGTAAGTAAAGAAGGTGTAGGTGTTAATATAGCAGGTGTATAAGGTGTAGGTGTTAATATAGCAGGTGCAGGTGTTAGTAAAGAAGGTGTAGGTGTTAATATAGCAGATGTAGAAGATGTAGGTGTTAATATAGCAGGTGTAGGTGTTAGTAAAGAAGGTGTAGGTGTTAATATAGCAGGTGTAGATGTTAGTAAAGAAGATGTAGGTGTTAATATAGCAGGTGTAGATGTTAGTAAAGCTGGTGTAGGTGTTAATATAGCAGGTGTAGGTGTTAGTAAAGAAGGTGTAGGTGTTAATATAGCAGGTGTAGAAGGTGTAGATGTTAATATAGCAGGTGTAGATGTTAGTAAAGAAGGTGTAGGTGTTAATATAGCAGGTGTAGGTGTTAGTAAAGAAGGTGTAGGTGTTAATATAGCAGGTGTAGAAGGTGTAGGTGTTAATATAGCAGGTGTAGGTGTTAATATAGCAGGTGTAGATGTTAGTAAAGCTGGTGCAGGTGTTAATATAGCAGGTGTAGGTGCTAGTAAAGCTGGTGTAGGTGTTAATATAGCAGGTGTAGATGTTAGTAAAGAAGGTGTAGGTGTTAATATAGCAGGTGTAGGTGTTAGTAAAGAAGGTGCAGGTGTTAATATAGCAGGTGTAGGTGTTAGTAAAGAAGGTGTAGAAGGTGTAGATGTTAATATAGCAGGTGTTAATAAAGCACTGTAGGTAAGGATGCAGCAGGTATATGTGTTAAGTATTAAGACAGTGACGGTGTTAATGCTGAGTAATCGGCTCTTGTTCTTCCAAACAAAAGTAATTTCTGCTTCACTGTGATGAGCTGGAACTGTGATGAGTTGTGATGAAACGATGCTGTAAAATGTTGGTGCCTGTAGTTAAATATTGTTGCTCATGTTACTTCAGTGTTCTCCAGTCATGTGGCCCTAGTGATCCTCCAGTTACCACAGTAACCAAGGGGACACTAGAATGCATTATCACGAGCGTCCCCGTCTGTGTGGTGTGTCCTCGTTCAGCTGCTGCTGCTTTGGCTCAGACTGCAGCAAATTCCACCCAATCAGCTGCGGGATCAGCTCGAGTTCTTTATTCACAAATCTGAGCTCCACTTCATTCTGAATCTCAGGCTCAGCGGTGCAATCTCACCACCACCGATCCACGTCTGAATAAAAAATACTCACTGGAACTGTAGGCCTTAATACAAGCTGCTCTCTGGAGCTCCTAAAGCTTCACCTCTATTGTTGAGTTCTGTTTGGTCTACAGGCTGGAGACGGGGATGAGTTTTGTATGTTTATGCTTTCAGCCAGTGGGGAGTGTTACTGGATGGGGGGTAACCTGTCAATAAATATTACTGAAGAACTTTTAATCTTTCATTAACAGTCCATCAGCTACGCATCACACTGATGCTTTAATGTTGATACGAATATTTCACAGCAATAACGACTGTGATCAAGTCAAACATAAACAATAAACAATAAACAAAAAGATTTTCAATGATCAAATCATCACTGTGGAACCGAAATATGACAAAAGGATTGGAAAAGCAGGTACAATCGTTTATTTTGCACTGAAGTTCTTAAGGTTTGAGATGAAAGATGAATTTAAGATCAGGTTTTCAGCCTCTACTCTCTGATATTTATACTTTAGATTTGTTCAATTACATTCAGCACAGAACCTTCTGTATCGAAGCGGACAATTTTTCAAAAGAGCAAAAATACTGAAAAAAGTGAAAGTGACTACCCATGTCGTGAAACACAGCACAGCACAACACAACGAAATTCAACCTCTGCGTTTCACCCACACACACGTGCAGCAGCGGGCCGCTACTGAAAGTGCCGGGACGGTACCTCAGGGCAACCTACTGGTGAGGGAATCGAGAACACAATCTTCTGATCCGGGGCGACTCCCTCACCACTAGGCCACCGCTGCCCCGCTGGAACAAAGTCTTAAAGTAAATCAAAATTTGGTTGAATTTCTCTTGTTGCAGTAACTTTATCAAACCTGCGACACACTGACTTCACCAGTTGTTTGGTTTCTTCTTTGGTTCTGGTTCTCCAGGCTTTGCCTGCAGTATCGTTCTGTTTTTGTTGCCTGTGGGGGGTTTCTCTATTCAGACTCCTCTTCAGGAGATGAAATGCAGGTTCAGTTGGGTTTAGATCTGCTGATTGACTTAAGTTCCTAAAATAAAATCAAAAACTCTTCAACTACAGCAGAATAAAAGTCAGATTTAGGTCAAAATAAGTTTAAGAAAATAATGTTAAACAATACAGTTAACAGTACATGATATTTGTGCACCGTTAAAAGTAGAGCTACCGATGAAGTACGTTTTTTAAAACCAGTAACCGTTTGAAGGCAGTTCTGATCTCCATGGTGAGCTGGGTCCAGCAGGGGGCAGCATAACGACTAAAGCCATTTCACCCTGTTTAGATTGTTTAGCACCTGCTGATCTAAGAGACACACCAGGATGATCTTCATCATTTCAGAGATTTAGGACTAAGTGTAGGTGACTAAAGAGTGAGTAGAGATTAGAGCTCAGTTCTGGATCTGACTGGACGTCCAACATGAGGGATGTTCTCTCTCTCTTCTTGGTGTAGGTGGAGCTGTCTGATGTTCTTTACTGTGAAGACGAACACTGCGATTGTAAACTGTGCAGGATTTTAAGAAGTTTCTCCCATTTTTTCTCTGTTCTTGATGTTCCAAGGTGGTGATTTACCATCAGCTCTAATGTGAGCATGAAAACACAGAGACTTGCAGAACATGTATCAGAGCTCCATAAAGATATGTTCAGGTCAGCGCTAACGGATGAATACAAAGAGAGTTTCACTCCTTTAAAGAACTTTCTCATGAAGATGATAAAAAAACTATAAAGAAGTAAAGGTTAGAAACCAATTAAAAGTTCTCAGAAGCATTAAAGTCCAGAACTGGATTATAGGAGACAAACAAACAAACAAAAGACAAAGCATCTTTGTTTGTTTTGTAACATCAAAGTGGAACACAGTACCGTGTGTGTGTGTGTGTGTGTTAACAGGGTTTGTTTGATCTTTGAAGTCCTCCTTTAGAGAAACTGTGTTTATCTGAATATCTGATAATCAGGGCTGGTCTGAACCGCATTTAACAAACTCCAAACACTCGTTAGCGTTTCTGAACAAGAACTCAAACACTCGCGCTCAGGTCCAACCCCAAAAATATCAAAAGTAATAATTAGCCATCATTATAAATATCCGGGCTTGAACAGTTTGTCATTTTAATCAAAATATTCAAGTTTTTACCTGAGCACCTCAAGCACCACCACCACTGGGTTCCTGAGCAAGAAACCCTGAACCCCAGGTTGCTCCAGGGAGTCTGTCCCTGTAATGAGGAACAGGAAGCAGCTCTGCATAAGATCGTCTGCTAAATTCAGTAAATGTAAAAGGATGAATGTGAGAAATGAATAATCTCACACATTTATGGAAGCTTTTTTATGATGGACGTCTCGAAAACAAGTGTTTTGTTGTGCCAGATATGGAGAAGAATGAGTCTGACGGCATTAATAGCAGCGATAGTACAGAAGTTCACAAAATTGTTCAATTAGTGTTTTAACCAGGGTTTCTGTCCCGGTACTCATAGAACAGAAGGGTGCTGGTGGTCTAGTGGTGGTACCTGTCTATGGATCTGTGGCTCAAGAGGTCCCAGATTCGAATCCCCCCTCCAGCACTACCACCACTGGGTCCCTGAGACCCTGAACCCGGAGTGTCTCCAGGGGGGACTGTCCCTGTAATCAGGACATGGAGACACTCTGGATAAGAGCGTCTGATAAATGCTGTAAATGTAAATGTAGAACAAGCCCCTCCCCTTTTGACTCGATGCCACTGTGCACCAGCAGGGAGGGTAAGATAATATTTACCAATAATATCATGTTGGACACCCCTGAAACTGGGTCACTGACTGTGACTTTAAACTCAAAGACCAGAACAGGCCCAGTTTAGGCTTTTACAGTCCATGACTGGATAGACTGGATTTATTTCATTCAAGCATTCAAGCAAGAAAACAGTGATAAAATATAACAGCAATCAGTCCTTTTGCAACTAATATCATACAAAATAACACCTTTGATTCTTGGACCGAACCTGAATTGGCACGATGAGAAACCTCAGCGCTCAACGTCGCTAAACTGAAAGAGAAAACGATGTCCGTCGTGTAGTTTCAGCACCGCGGACAGTTCTGTTCAAATCCATCAGTGACAAAATACCTTCACGTTTATTCTCCAACCAGACTTTAGACGTTCAAAAAGTTTATGATAAAAGAAACGTTTCTGCATGCATTAAAGTGCTACTACACCCGTAACCCCACACTGAATAAAGTACGTTATAGCTGTGAACAAAACATGGAAACATAAAATAGTGGGTGTTAATGCCCTTGTGATAATCTTATTAAGCCACTCGTTAACTAATTAACCGCCATAATTGAGATTAATTAGTTTCAACACCGGCAGAAACTATGGAGCAAAAAAAAAAAAAGCCCATTTTGAGATGGTGTTTTTTGTGAGGTCACAGCAAATAAGAACAATCACAGTTGAAGCAGGCAGCTTTTTGAAGATGCGAGGCAGCCAATCAGATCAGAGCTCATCTGTATACAACAGAGTAACACGATCAGGCTGTTTAAAGAACCCATATCCCACATTTCGGGGTTAAGATGTGGCAAAACTGTGAGAAATGAATTTTGCATCACTATTTTCTGACTGTCGCTGTGCCTTAAGGCTGTACATGAACTTTACGCTCTAAAGAGGGGCTGTTTAAACTACATTAAATTTGAATGTTTTACTTCAAAAAACAAGGACAATGTTCTAATATTTTAGTGCTGTGGTTCCTTTTATTCTGAAGGATAAACAGATGAGTAAAAAAATGAATTTTTGATGCATAAAACCTCAAAAATTTGGATTTGGAAATTTTGGATACATATTATGATATGTGCTGTTTATACAGAAATACCATTTCTACAGGATTGAATAATTCATCAAATGTCTTACAGCTTAATAAGGCTTTATGACAATAACAAGGGCATTATTTCGCCTCTGATGCTGAAAAGTAACCAGAAATATTCCTTCAACACAACTAATACGAGACAAACAGAAAGACAATAACCCCGTCGATTGAGTTTTTTTAACAGAAACGTCGGACACGAATCCAATGAATCCACTTTTTTGTTCAGTGCATTTGCTACCGTATAGCTCACAGTACAAACAGGAGGTATTTGATACTGTTACACATCATGTGGTCACACTGTAGAACCTGCTGTGTCTTCTAGAAGAACCAGAGCGTCCAGCCTGCTCTCAGGCAGACTCAGCTATTCAAGTAGATGTTTTTTTTTTTTTAGAAAACAGGTCATGCACGCCGTTTTTTGGCGTTTCATTAGCGCTCCACGTCGCTGCCGTCCTTCTTGGTCTCTCCTTCGTTCTTGAGGTCTTGAAAGACCTCGGTGAAATAGTGAGGATCCATGTTGATCTGCAGCATTTTGCCGCTCAGGTTGTCGATGACGCCTAAGGACTGCTCCCAGAACACGTCCTTGTTGCCCTCGCTGATGAAGGGCTTCAGAGGGTAGGAGATTTCATTGCCCAGGTAGGAGTAGGCCAGGTACAAGCAGGTGAGGAACACTCCCTGAAGCTGGCACTGGCTTTCAATGTCCTCAGTCACCGTTTCCTTACACAGCAGGTAGACGAACACCAGGCTGGACGGAGTGATGAAGCCCTGTTCCTGCCAGCCCTGCATCAGCAGAGTTCTGTCCACGTTCCTGAACCACAGGATGACCTCGTTTGGGCTGAGCTGCTTCAGTCTGAAGCAGCGGCGGCACATGAACTCCCCCAGGCAGCGAAGCAGCTCCCCCGTCGAAGCCTGGACGATCACCTTCCTCGGAGACAACAAAGAGTGGCTGCTGGGCTGCTTCTGGACGGTTTTGATCTGGACTGGGTCTGGGTCAGGCTTCTGGGATAGAGGAACCGTGGGAATGGGCACAGCGACAGGTGCAGGTCTAACCTGCTGCTGGGATGGCTTCTTAGCTTCGTTCTTAAGAAATGAGAATATGAAACAGAATCAGAATCAAAATCAGGTTCAAGACTAGAATCAAAATAAGAATTCAAATCAATTTAGAAACATCTAAGTTTAGAATCAGAATTAGAATCCCAATCAGAGTCAGAGCCGGAATTAGGATTAGTGTTTGAACTAAGATTAGAAGTAATCTTAAGCGGTGAACAGCAGGCAGCAGTGGTGTAGTGTTTAGGGCTGAGCCCCCAGGATCAGAAGGTCCTGGGTTCGAATCCTAGATCATTAGGTTGACCTGAGGTTCCCTTGAGCAAGGTACCATCCCCATCACTGCTCCCTGGGGTGCTTTAATAGCTGCACATGTGTGTGTGTGTGTGTGTGTGTGTAAAAAGCAGAATTGTGAATTTCGTTGTGTTTCACCAAGACAAGAATAGTCACTTTCACTTTAAGTAGAATTCAATAAAAATGATAACATTTCATTGGGTTTAATGTCCCAAATTTTAATTCTGAATATTATTCTTATTCTAATTTTGAGTCTAATTGCTGTTCAAAATGAGAATTAGTTCTGATCTGTTCATTATGAGGATGAGAATGTTTTAAAATGTTGGCTGTAGAGCAGAAGAAAATACTGTGGCTGTCAGAAAAAAACAAAAAAACTTTACATGAGAAAGAATATTTTTTAAAATTCAAACACTGAATCTGAAACCAGTTCAAGTTCCTCTCTAAGTTCATTTAATACGGAGTTAGAACAAGGTGTAAACCAAGTTTTAAACTTCTTAAAGAGATACATGTTTTTTTTTCTCAGGAGGGAATTGAAGTGTATTCCCAAAAGTGGTAACTCTTCAAAAGAAGAGCAGTGTCCCAAATTCTCTTCGTTATACGAACATTACATTTTTTTTTAATCCTCTTTAGGAAATAACACCCATCTGCCATTTTCAATCCACATCGAAAAGTGAAAAGTAACAAAAAGTGACTGCTGTTCCAGCAAGTACTAAATGTCCTCATCTTTATTGTATGTTAGATTTACATAATCACATTTTATCCATTAAAACTATTGCAAATAAAAAGTCTTCTTCATTTAACGTGAACGGACGATTTTATTGGTCAAATTTTTGATGATTTTAATCCACCATGAAAAGATAAACACCTGATGAAAATCTAAAAGAGATTTTGTGTTGAAAGCAATGTTATAAACACTACGTCGCAAGAAATGGTGCAATTTTACGCCGTAATTTATTTATATTTGTATATATATATATATATATTTATTTATTTGTATAATCTGCAGAAACACCAATATCAATAAACAAACACATTCTGTCGCACTAATAAAGCAGATTTTTTCTGCAAATTTTCAATGTATAAATATGGGACAGGAAATGTGGGACAGGCCTCCTTTAATGTTTTCTTCTTCTTCTTTTTAGCAAATAAACATGAATCTTTTAATAAATAATGTTGAAAAACGACACTTATAAAAAAAACATGTTTTAAATCTTCGGTACATAAACTCATTATGATTCTCAATAATCACATAATTCCCTAAAAACCTTTTGTGAACCTAGAAATGGACCCTTTGTAAAGACACATGCGTGAGTTTGTTTACTGTTTCTTGATCTACCTGTGCGTTCTTCACCTACCTGAGGAGGAGGAGGAGGAGGAGGTGCAGGGTTGGGGTTCACTTTCTTGGCGTTTTTCTTCTTGGCTGAAACAGTGACCAGCCGCTTGAAAGCAAAAGTGGACACGATGACGGATGGCTTCTTGAGGACTTTCCCATTGCTGTCCCCCGTCAGCTCAGGTCCATCGTCCAGCCCTGAGCCTTTCCCTGAGGTTGGAGAGATGGACAGAACTGTGCCCATGGCTGCAGCTGGGTGAAGAACAAAATCAGGCAGGTTCTCACTTAAAGCTCCATTGGATGTGAGTGAAATCCTAATACAGACAGAGTGAATGGAGGTTCTGTGCAGGTCACTCCCTCCTACAGCTCACCCACACACACACTCTCTTCACACAGAGGGGATTTGAGAGTGATTCAAGCCCAACTGCAGTCAGCCTCTCACCCCCCCACTCTCAGTCTCTGTAAACAGGGATTATCCCTCTCTGCCTAAGCCTCCAGCAAATCAGGAGCTCCTTCAGCAAGACCGACAGCTTCCTGGACCAATCACAGCTCAGCTCCACATTACTGGGTCGCTCTGGAGCTAAATTTAGTCCCTCTCACCCAAAGGAGGTCTGGGCTTTTTTTCCACACCTGAAACAGGTGCATGGAAATAGAACACATCCCAACAGTGAAATCAGCACAAAGTACACTGACCCTGAGAATAGATAGATAGATAGATAGATAGATAGAAAGATAGACAGACAGACAGACTGACACAAAGAAAGGTGCTTCAAAATCTGTGAACTCTTTACAAATATCTGAGATGAATGGAGGATGGATGGGCAGAAGGATGAATGGAAAAGCATCAGACAGACATGAAGAGAAATGATAGCCAATTTGATGGAATCAAAGAGAGGCAGACAGATGGATAGATCAATAGATGGATAAATAGATAGATAAACAGATGCTTCAAAGTTTGTGGACACGATAATGTTCTTAAATGGATGGATGGAGGGGAAGGTGACAGACAGACAGAAAGAGAAATGACAGAAGCAATTTGATGGATAGATGCAGATGATGTATGAATGGACAGACAAAAAGAAGTGCAGAAAAATGCATGAACTGATGGATGGTTGGATGGCAAGGTGGGCGGGCAGGGAGGCACTAAGAGAAATGATAGAGAGATGACTTGGTAGATAGACTGAGCGGTAGAAAGATGGATGGACGAACAAATGGATGGACAGAGGGACAGCGGATGGACAGACAGATAGTATACAGATTGATGGATTGATTTCTGCAGACATTTGACCTTAAACATCATCAGAGTTTAACAACAAATGATATTAAAATAGTTTGATTCATGTATTTATTAAGGAAAAGAATCCAGTTTTACAATTAATCTTTGAAAAGACCATAAAAACATCTGCAGAGAGTCGGGACTCCTCTGATCCACACCACTGATACCCTCCCCAGGAGTGGCTGACCTACAGAAGATCACTCCAGGAGTAGGATGTGTGAAAGTTAGATCTGCACCAAAGAGCACCAGAAAGAAAAGAAGGTAATTATGACCAGAGAAAGCAGAGAGACACAAACACTGTGCGAGGACTTTCTCAGAAGCTTGTCTGCTTTAGGGACACGCTCTCTGAATGGACGCTGTATTTACAGCTAATTGGATTTTGGCTAAACTTGGCTCAAGCTTCTATTTGTGGAGCTTAGAGGTGGAAAGTTTCCTGTTTTAATTGAAGCGAAAAGCCAGTCAGGCTTCACTTTATCAAGATTAAAGTCTCCTCACACAAAGATCACTCCTTCATCAAATGCCACTTTTCACATTTTGTTCAAAAATTCCTGAATTCATGCAGAAGCTACGGTACTGAACAGAAGTTGTCCCTCGTTTCTGTCCTGTGTGAAAGTGAGACAGTAGGTCAGTGACACAAAGAAAGTTTCATCCTAACCAGCTTTCAAGTCAATATTCACCACCGTTATTCTTCAGCACAGCCTCAACTCTCTTAGACCAGCTCCTTTCTCGAAGTCCTCTTCAGGACTACTTCTCCAGGCTTCCTGAAGAACATCCCAAAGTTCTCTGTGGAGATGATCCCATTCTGCTTCTGAATACTGCTTCAAGTACAGGGACTGTACTGAACATGAGAGACAAACACTTTGTCCTTCAGGAAGATCTGGAGAACTGTCCCTCAACAATGCATTAAAATACAAGAAGTTCTGGAAGGAAAATATGAAGAAATATGAAGGAGCTCATGACTTTTGTCCAGTGCTGTATATGAAGAGGAACCCATATGTTATCATATCATGTTCCTTTAACTGTCTCTGAGATGTTCTGGACTGTTGTGGTGTCAGATCTGAAAGTACAGCGAGAACAGGAACGTGAGGAGAATAAATCAGAGGAGAAAGAGCAGCTTTAGAGGAATGTGTATCATCATTAACGTTTAGAGAAGTCCAGCTTTTGGACATGAAATCAAACCAGTCTCAGAGCGGAATGTAGACATTAAACAACAACATCAACAACAACAAAACTCAAAAATGAACAAAAACTAAACAATTATATAAACAAGGCAAGGCTAACCACGGCTGGGCAAGACAGTGAGAAGCAAGACCAAGCAGAACAAGACACAGCAAACTGATGAAAGACAGACAAGCGAAGACTAGAGACAATACAAACACAAGGATAAAGACATTAGGACAAACACAGGGGTGTAGAACTCCAGACTAAACCCACAACACCTGAGGCAGGGCTGAGACATGGACATGAATCCGGTAAGCAGGGGCGGAACTAGGGCAGGCATGGACAAAAACAAACGGACATGGAAACCTGACACACATAAAACACAGCTGGATGAAGATCCACCAAAGGAACATCACCAGACTCTGCATTATTTTCTCAGATGTTCGGCCCATGAGTAGAGCTGGAGCTCAGGCCTTCACAGAAAAGCTCCTTCACCTCTGAAATGTTCTCTTTTCTAACCTGTTGCTAAGTATCTCTGATCCTGAGTAGATGGTTGCTATGGTATCCCACTCGTTTGATAGAACAGGGTGTTAACAGAGCGAAATGGATCATTTGGATGTGCACAGATGTTTAGCAAGTTTCCTCTAAAGCTGGTAAAATGACTTTCATCTGATCAGGTATTAGCTGTACAAACACTCCTCTGAAGGGATGTTAGTGTGTGTTGGGACACTTTGTCTGGGTTTTAATGATTTTAATCATTTAGATCACAACGGCTAATGTTCAGGTTTCTATTCACATCCCAACATACCCTTTATTTCTTCTTTATTCCTCAAATATTTTCTCTTTCATGAAGAAAAGAGTGCAGGTAGGTGAGAATGAGCTTAGAAGAGTGACAGGAGTGACTTGTGACAGATATTGATCAGCAAGAGTGAAAACAGAGGTTCAGAGGAAGGTACGGAGACCAGCTATTAAACGGGTGGGAGACAGTGATGAAAGGACAGGCGGTGGAGCTGGAGGTGTGAAAGAGGAGAGACGAGGCGAGAGAGGACATGGAGGTGGGCAATTTTTGTGTATAGTATCAGGCTGAGGGCGGGACGAAGGTGTGAACAGTCAAAAAAAAACCAGAAACTTTTAAAACTAAAATAAAACTTTGAACCAGAAACAAAGTGTCGGCAGGGAGAGGAGAGCACAACAAAAACAGCCCCACCTGAAACAAACACAGGGGTGAAGATAAAAAAGACTAAACACACAACACCTGCGACAGGGCGGAGTCAGGAACAGGAATCAGGTGTGAAGGGGCGGGGACTTGGGCAGGGCCAAGAATCAAAACAAAAGCACATGTCAGATAAAAACAAAGACGCATGGACATGGAGCACAAAACCAAAGAGAGAAGATGAATGGAGTACAGGACCAGGCTCCACCATGACGTATAGATAAAGAGATATTTCGTGATGAGATGATTTTGATGGAATGTTTACATTTTTTTATCATTGATTTCATTTGCACTGAATCAAATTAGAAAATGAATGTTCTTCTTCTTATTCCTCCTGCTCCCCCTAGGTGCTGCCACTTCCGGTCCTCTGCATCTTCTTCTTTCACACCTTCCCCTGCATGTCCTCTCTCACCACATCCATAAACCTCCTCTTTGTCCTTCCTCTTCTCCTCTTTCCTGGCAGCTCCATCTTCAACATCCTTCTCCTGATACACTCCTCATCTCTCCTCTGGACACGTCCAAACCAACGCAGTCTCACTTCTCTCACTTTGTCTCCAAACTGTCCAACCTGAGCTGTCCCTCTAATGTGCTCGTCCCTAATCCTGTCCATCCTCGTCCCTCTTGATGCAAATTTCAGCATCTTTAACTCTGACACTACCAGCTCCAATGTCTTTTCATCAGCATCTCAAACCCATATAACATAGCTGGTCTCACTACTGTCCTGTAATCCTTCCATTTCACCCTTGCTGGTCCCCATCTGTCACAGATCACTCCTGTCACTCTTCTCCACCCATTCCAACCTGCCTGCACTCTCTTCTTCTCCTCTCTTCCACACTCGCCGTTACTCTGAACTATCCACCCAGAGTATTTAAACTCCTCCCCCTTCACCTCCTCTACTCCCTCCATCCTCACCACTCCACTGTCCTCACTTTCATTCACACTCAGGTATTCACATAGACTCACAATTATTTTAAAAAGGTTCCTTTAAGCTTCTCCATCATAGAGAAGAACCATTTGGGCGTTCTGCATGGAACCATTGACTTTTATGACAATCACCTGAAGACTATTTTTAAGAGTCTAATCCTACTTTTAATACTGAACAAAAATGCAAGGGGCCACACACACACACACACGTGTGCACACACACTTACTTTCTTTCTCCTGCTCTCAGAAAGGCTCTAATTATATCACACTCCAGGGCAGTGATAAAAATACCCGTTAATGAGGAATTCGTATAATAGAAGAAAGGAGGTTTCATATTTGGCTGAATGCCCTAAAATAAACCCCCCGAGTTCTGTTTCATAACTGTGTTCTGCTGGTTCATCAGTCATTCAGAACTTTAATGACTCAAAACCAAGTTCCCAGTGTGTGTGAAGGGAACCGAAGGTCTGAGTGTTCCTCTCAGACGTGAGCTGGTGGTGAGACGCTGTCTGGTGTCTGAGACGGTGTTTCAGTTTGGAGAAGATTCTGGACTAAAACTGAACCCGTTCATGGTGGAGGGACACGAAGAACAGAGATTTAGTTCAGATGGACTATTTTACCATCATCACCGTCCCACAGAGACACTCAGAGACACT
>CM029369.1:784101-912655 GCA_017165825.1 Hepsetus odoe
TGTGTGTGTGTGTGTGTGTGTGTGTGTGTGTGTGTGTGTGTGTGTGTGGATATTTATTCAATTTGTCCCCATTTAGGAGCCAGACCTGGAACAGAGAGACATCACTAACTGAGTGATGTTTAAGGCTGAGGCTGTTTATGGGACTTCCACTAAAACATACACACACACACACACACACACACACACACACACACACACACACACACACACACACANCAACAACAACAACAACAACAACAACAACAACAACAACAACAACAACAACAACAACAACAATAATAATAAATATACAGTTAAAAGTTTGTTTCTGGTCCTTTGACCTCACATTTCCAGGAATGAAGAACGGTAAGATGAGCACACTTCTTTACTGGTCTCTCGTCTTTTTAAAAACTGGTTAAAATCCACTTTTCCGGTTTCTTTAGAGACACTGTGTCCACACTAGAGACGAGGTCTGATTGAGGTGTTCGGTTCTCCTGCGGCTCCAGAAGCTCCAGAGGTGATCAAACACCCAGCGGTTCAGATTAAAGGAAATGTGACACAGAGCCTCCACACACACCTGTCTGATCAAAGGCTTTCAGGAGCACTAAATTTAACCCAGACAGACACTTAAAAAGCCTCTCAGGATTATCAGAGACACGGTGGTGTCCTCTAAAGGGATCAGAGACTGAGACCCACACTGTCCACCTCGCTGGAATCACAACCTCTGCTTTAACCATCAAATCTAATAAAACTTTCCTGATGTTCACAAAACTGCAGATTTGGACGTTTCTTGGTATTTAATGCTCAAATTCCCCTCCTAGAAGCCTTGTTTGGACATTTTTTAAAAGATAAAAATGAGTATTTGATAAAAATGAATCATTTACTGTAGACAGCTACATTTTACATATAAGAATGAATCTAGAGAACATCTGTACTGGGGCAGCGGTCGTCTAGCGTTTAGGGACGAGGCCTCAGTAATCGGAAGCTTGTAGGTTTGATTCCCAGACCAAGGTACCGTCCCCATCTCTGCTCCCCGGGTGCTGGATATGTCTGCCCCCTGCTGGACGGTTTGTGTGTGTTAAATACAGAGGATGCCTCTGTTTTTGCCCTCCATCGTTTGCTTTTATTCTTGTTTATTTTTAAAGCACTTTGATGATCCCCCGCCATCTTTAACTGTGGGTTAGAAATGAAACTTGCTCACTTATTAAATAATTCCATTAAAACAGAATAAATCATATCCAGCAGGGGGCAACAGAGCACAGAAAGACTGCGGATACGCAGTAACTCGCGCAATATGTTGCTATAGAAGACACAGTTGTAACCTCTCATTCAAATACATCTTTTATGTGTTCTGTAAGAGTGCAATGTATTCAAATATTTATCCTATTGTGTGAAATTGGAGGGATTTGGATTTGGAGCTAAAGGTTCATGAGAACCAGAGAACCAAAATAAAAATGACATCAGAAGGTTCTTTCACTGCCAGGACGTCCCCAGAAAACAGGCTCACAGCCCAGTTTTAGGCTCTCCCAGGGACACGAGATCATTTTCACAGGACGTCCACATATGAGATGATTCATCAGACCATTCACACCAGACTCGTAATGGTTGATTTTAGCTTTGTTTATTTATTTATTTTTGATGCAGTAGTTTTAAGTGTGGAAGCTTTAAACGATTTAAATGTGGAAGCTCCACATGCAGCCTAAACTAAACCCTAAAAAGCTTAAATTGGGATTAAATACCGCCGGGGTAGCGGTGGCCTGGTGTTTAGGGACCCAGATCGGTAGAAAGTTGGTTTGATTCCCTTACCAGTAGGTTGCCCTGAGGAACCCTTGAGCATGGTACTGTCCCCATCACTGCTTCCCAGGCTCTTTCAATAGCTGCCCCTGCTGGACGGTGTGTGGGGGTAAAATGCAGAGGTGTGATTCTGTTGTGGTTCTTTGTGTGCCGTGTTTCACAATGAAAAGTATAGTCACTTTCACTTTCACCAATATAATATACAAATATTCAAAAGCTTCAGCTTCAGTAGTGTTCATCCTCTGCAAATGTCAAAAATATCCATATGTAAATTTTTAAATATGCAAATTGTTCATTGCTAATGTCAAAGCAGCACGAAGGACTTCATAATGATTTACTTTAAACTGATTTTTCTTTTTCAATCCATAATTTACAATCTCAAAAGGAAATATCTTTTTATTTTTTATTTCATCTTCCAGATGTTGTGGTCTGAAACAATTATAAGGAAAATATTTACACAAATAAAAGTGCGTTTTCTGTTTTTTTTTTTGTTTTGTTTAAATTTGAAAATGAACAGACATGACGTCTGAGGATGGAGAATTAATTCACGTTTAAATTTCTTCGTAAATGACTTTCTTCAGCAAAAGAACGAGCCTGAATTCTACTGAAGGCCAGTTTGGTCCATTCATCACATTCGTACAAGGTTTTATGACCAAATAAAGAACATTTTTATTTGTGCTGGAATTCACATTTGACGGATGAAGAGAAATTCCTCGTATGTCTTTCTCTCGACAGATTTCGTTCTGGTGTCGTTCACAGCTGCTTTCGTTACGTTCAGGTTAATCACGCACGGCTGGAAGGCCTGCAAAAATAAACAGACGGGTTCTGTGTTAATGTTCTGCTGATGGATGTGTGTTTCCTGGCCGACCTGCAGCAGGTGTGGTCGTAGGAGACACACCTGTGGGTGTATTTATGAGTGTGTAGTTCAGGATAAACACAGGATTCACTCTCTCACAAAGTTCAAACACACTGAGAGCAGAATCATCTGAGTTATTGTGACCTTCCACGGTTTATCTTCCCTCGTAGGGTCTTTTCTCTAAACTGCTCAGCTTTAACCCAACAGCCACAACATTAAAACCACTCAAACAGCTCAAAAAGCCAAAACAGGTCTGGAATCCATTTACATTTGCAGCTCTTCTCCAGAGCGACTTCCGTGTCCTGATTACAGGGACAGTCCCCCCTGGAGACACTCAGGGTTCAGGGTCTCAGGGACCCAGTGGTGGTAGTGCTGGAGGTGGGATACGAACCTGGGACCTCTTGAACCACAGGTCCATAGACAGGTACCACCACTAGACCATCAGCACCACCAAAGCTCTTCTGAGGCTGAGCTGTGGTTCCAGTTCCTTTCATTCTGTAAGTTGGGACGGGTCCATGGACGGGACTAGTTTGTCCCACAGACGCTGGAGGGGACTGGATGTGGTGAATTTGGATCTTTTTTTTTCTGAACAATGTCTGCAGTGTGGGAGGACGTTATACTGCTGAAGGACGAGACTGTCATTAGAGGACACTGTCACCATGAAGGGGGAACTTCTCACACTCACCACTTCACCTGTTCACCCCAACTCACGCTCCCTCACCTGTTTATCTGTTCACCCCAACTCACACTCACTCACCAGTTCAACTCACACTCACTCACCTCTTCACCTGTTCACTCCCCAACTCACACTCACTCATCACTTCAGCTGTTCACTCCCCAACTCACACTCACTCATCACTTCACCTGTTCACCCCCAACTCACTCACCACCTCACCAGTTCAACTCACACTCACTCACCTCTTCAGCTGTTCACCCCCCAACTCACACTCACTCATCACTTCAGCTGTTCACTCCCCAACTCACACTCACTCATCACTTCACCTGTTCCCCTCTAACCCCCAGTATGAAAGTTGGGGTCAGCTGGAGTTGTGTTGATGACTGTAAATGTGAAAAACCTCTCAGAGGCCCAAATCCTGGTTCTCAGGACAGCAGATGGCGCCAGAGTCTCTTCAGGATGCAGTCTGTGTTTTTAGACCAGGACAGTCTAACTCTGATTCAGGGAACAGGTGAGTTAAACCAGGTGTGATTGGGAAATCACCAAATCAGAGTCGGGCACTCATTCTATTAACTTTCCCTGAATGTTGCTTCTTTGGTTGTAATACTGGAGATACAAGGTTAAAGCTGTCATTACTGAAAAAAACCCCCACAGATTAGAATTGTGCACAAAGAAACAGTGTATAGTGACAGTTAACAACAACACGGTGTCTCTTTTCTAATTTGTTTTAAAAAGTGTGTTTACTGGTGGATCTGTCTGTCTAACATGAGGAAATCTCCCTCCGGATCAATGAAGTTTTTCTGATTCTGATTCTGATTTGACCTAATTTTACATCTTTTTCCTACAAAAACACATACAAGGACCCATGAAGTGAGAAAAGAACTTTCCTTATTTAATAACATTTTAATAAAATGATCTATTTTGAAAACTTTTCTAATTTAAATATGTTAATGCTGTTAAAGTGCTGCTGTTCCCTCGCCAACCCAAACAACTCTTTTATGAAAAACTAAACTGTAAAAGTACAGGAGTGTACTGAGAGTGTAAAGTAAAAGTACAGGAGTGTACTGAGAGTGTAGAGTAAAAGTACAGGAACGTACTGAGAATGTAAAGTAAAAGTACAGGAATGTACTGAGAGTGTAAAGTAAAAGTACAGGAATGTACTGAGAATATAAAGTAAAAAGTACAGGAATGTACTGAGAATATAAAGTAAAAGTACAGGAATTGTACTGCATTACCTTCTTCTGGTTTTCTATAAATAAGAACTTTTTTTTCAAATATTGTTAAAAATTATGAGACAGGCTGTAATTTACGTCATCATTGGCTGAAATTATGGGATATTAAAACTAAAAAAGCAGACCTCAGACACCAATCAAGTCCTGATGAAATAAGATTGGACTTTTTTGCAGAATGTTTGCTTTAAGAAACAGTCAGTGAGAGGTCAAACCTGCAGATAAACCCATTACCCAGAGTTCCCTGTGCTTTGATGGATTGCCGTTCCCTGGTGACCAAAAACAAACCAATGGAAACACCCAAAATGGATAAATACACTCAAATGATCATCACCGGGTGTCCCGCCGTCTTTCAGGACAACAACAGATGACAAAGTGAGGGACGCTGCCGGGGACAGATTCCTGCGCTCCAGGATCAATTTATTCTAAGACGTTTAAAGTCCAAGATCTTTCTCTCCAAGAACAAGTTTGATACGAAGACCTTAATTGTTTCACATTCACTTCTTCAAATGATTTCTGTCCTGCAATAAAAAAAACGAATTTCTTCATGAAGAGGTGGGATCCAAATAAAGTCCTAAAAGTCCAAGAAAGATAAAGTCGCTTCATTAATCACATTTCTTAGTTTTTACAGCCTGACATCAAGATTTTAGGAGTGATTTCAATCCCGTACAAATCCACAGTGTGGAGTTTTAAAATTTTGACAGTAATAATTCTGTAGTGGTTTTAAAAGAGTGTAAATCTGGAAGGTCTGTTTTTTACTTTAATAATTGTTGACAGATTTTAGGAATCTGCAGTTTATAGTTTTTACATTTTGAGAGTAACAGCTGTGTGGTGATTATAATCCAGTGTGAATCTGCAGTGTGTAGCTCTTGCTCAATTCTTTTCATAAATCTTAATGTTTTTTTTTGTTTTTTATACTTTAAGTGGCAATTAATGTTGATGTGAAGCTCTTATTACACTCCAGCTGAATTACTTTGGATAAAACTGCCTTGGATGAAAGTTTCAGCAAAGAAAATAAATGTAGTTTTTGAATGTTGATGGTAATAACTGTATTTTAATATGCAGCGAGTTGTTTTTACAGTAAATCCTCTAAAAATAGAAAGTCACCCTGTGGACTCGTCCACCCCGAGGTCTGATTCTCCGTCTGAAGGAGAAGGAAAGTGTCCCCGTCTGTCCTTTGGTCTGGAGCTGGTGGTGAAGGAGGAGTTTACAGTTTCTTTTCTCGCTGGACTGGATCATTTCTAAATGCAGGATTTTTAAAGACCTGGACGCGACAGAACCTCACCAACAGGGGGCGCTGCTCCTCCTGGTTCATTCATTGTTCTGAACGGACGTTTGCCTTTAGTCCAAAACCTGCTGAGGAGTAATAGATTACATATAAATGAAATAAATAACCTCAAATAAGCAAAATTAAAAAGAAAAGAAATACAAATAAAATACAATTCAAATGACTGAAATGAACAGCCTTGATGGTTTTTCAAAGGATGTAATTATATTTGAAAGAAAGTGAAAGTGACAACTCTTGTCATTGCGAGGTCACAGCACACAGTGAACCACAACCAAACTGGACCTCTGCTTTTAACCCATGCAAACACCGCGCAGCAGCCTGAAGCTATTGAAAGCACCCGGGGAGCAGTGACGGGGACGGTACCTTGCTCAAGGGTACCTCAGGGCAACCTACTGGTGAGGGAATCGAACCCACAACCTTCCGACTTACATTTTATTTACATTGTTAAAGATTACTGGATTACAGTTTTCAATTAAATAGTTAAAATATAGTTTTAAAATGCTTACTCAGCAATGTTTACTCAGCAGCCCTGTTTCCTGTTTCCTGTTTCCTGTTTGTACCCAAATCTGTTTCGCTCAAATAACGAGGAAAGGAGGAGGCGAAAAGGAAGGAGAGAGAGGACCGTCAAGAAAAACTGCTATTATTTATTCAGAAACTAAAAATGAAACTTAAACAAACACAAAATGGTCTCGTTTTCATTTTTTAGTCCTGATAGTTTATTTCGATTCTTTCGTTCTTCGTGTCTGTTTGGTTCTGTTATAAAATAAAATGATGAACTAACAAAATGACAATCAGTGTTGGTTTTCACTCCCTGCGATGGGCTGGCGACCTGTCCAGGGTGCGTCCCCCGTCCTCGACACCGGCACTCCCCCACGACCCCGCTTGGGACAAGCGGCAGATAATGGATGGATGGATGTTGGTTTTCATTCATTTCTTTTTCTAATTTTGCCACTTTTTTCTGAAAGTTCTTATATAAGGACAAATATATTTGTTGAAAATTTCCAGCGTCCTTTTGGAGCTTTTAGATTTTTTAACCGAATGCATCACAGGGGCAGGGATGGTCTAGAGTTTAGGGAGTCGGCCACAGGATCGGAAGATTGTGGGTTTGATTCCTTCACCAGTAGGTTGCCCTGAGGTACCCTTGAGCAAGGTACCGTCCCAGCCACTGCTCCCCGGGCGCTTTCATAGCTGCCCCCTGCTGCACAGTGTTTGCATGGGTTAAATGCAGAGGTCCAGTTTGGTTGTGGTTCACTGTGTGCTGTGCTGTGACCTCGCAATGACAAGGGTTGTCACTTTCACTTTCATCATTAATTCCAGAATAAATTGCCGTATAATTTGTGTCGAGTAAATGCTCACATTTCAAAGTACTGTGACCAAACCTGCACGACTAGACTCGGCCTCTCAAATCCTGTTAAAATCCACCTCATCGGCTTTCTGAAGATTTCATTTTTCTGTTTTTCTCTGAAGCAGATCTTTTGGTTTTGGTTCCAAAAAGCTGCAACTTCTTCTCAGTACTAGAAATTCATGTTTTTCCATTTTGAATGAATCCCTTTCTGGACTGTGATGCAAAAGTGCTGCTCGAAACGTGCGAATGGACAGAATGAGAAAGGCTGAAAGTGAAAGATTCTCTCGTTCTTCCACCAGACTGAGGGTTCAGAGACGAGCAGATTCCATAAAAAACAGGCTCGTTCAGAGTTTCAGAAGTTAAAGAAGGAAAGTGTCATTTTGTGTCTGATGAACCCCGTTCTTTTAGGGGGACAGTAAAGCTTGTGGACGAGGATTTCCTCTTTCATTTGACCTGCCCGGTGTCCCCCTGCGCTGGGACAGTCCTGCATCAGGACTCCTCCTCTTTCTCATCCTTCTCCTTCATCTCCTCTTTCTCCTCCTTCTTATTCTCCTTCTTCTCCTCCTTTTCTCCTTCTTCTTATTCTTTGCCTTCTTCTCCTACTCGTTCTCCTTCTTCTCCTCCTCCACCTCCTTCTTCTTCTGCTTCTCTTGCTCCTCCTCCTCCTTCTTCTCATCCTCCTCCAGCGGTTATCATTCTGGTCAGTGGTTTTCAGAGCTCTGGATGATTCATGTTGTTTGTATTTAAGCTGCTGAGAAACAGAAATCAACAGCACCACTGTTTGTTTACATGCCGACTGAAAGGCTTTAATAGTTTTTTAAAATGTAAAAAATGTGGCTGATGTTCGTCTCCGAGACGAGGAGTGTGAGGCGTCCGCTCCGCTCACTGAAGTGGTTTCGTAAAGACGTGAGAGATCAGCCGAGCGAACATCTGAAGGCCATTTTCCTCGATTAAAGGGCACAAACTATCAGCTGTAAACACTGCCTGTTTCCACGGCATCAACACACACACACACACACACACACACACTGTGAGACATTGTTTTCAAACAGATTTGACGAAACGAGAAACAAAATAATAAAAAACAAACAAACAAGGTGCTCCAGCTGTGAGTAACGATCAATCAAACCAATCAGGACTGACGGCAAAAACAGAAAGTATCAATAAAAAAGGAGAAGAATTAAATGGAAGAGACCAATAAATCAAATCCAATCAAATCAAGGCTCAGGACAGAAGTGTGATGCAGAAAGACACAGTGTGTGTGTGTGTGTGTGTGTGTGTGTGTGAGATTTCTGTGTTTAGATGCTCATCAGGCTTCAGATCCAGTCAAACAGTTTAAGTGTTCCTCACACTGGACTTTTTTTCGGAAACCAGGAGACACTAAACATCTCCATCAAAGCACTGAGCTGTTTACACTGAACAACAAACAAACAAACAAACAAACAAACAAACAAAAGGCCGGAGATCCTGAACCCCTTACATGACTGACACGCTGGACCTGCTAATTATGATCAATTCTTCTTCTTCTTCTTCTTCTTCTTCTTCATCTATTACTGTTGCTGTAGTTACTAATCTAATCTAATTATTATCTATTATTGTTAAATAATACAATATAATATAATAGTTTTGCACAGATGTTATGAAGTGTGATTAACAGCATGTAACAAGAAAAAAAATTCACCAAGATGGTTTGAGAAAAATGACTAATTTCGTGAATTATGAACATGCTTTTCTAAATAATAAACAGGACTCTTTGGAGACTCTGGAAATCTGCAAAGTCAATAAGAAAGTCAGCGTCCTTACTGGACGTCATTAGGACCAGAGTGAGGGACGCATTAGGGGGAGGGTGTTCGTCCTGGTTTTGTTGTTTTAGGGAAAAGAACAGAGAAACCAGGAGGAACGAGATTCGAGCCACTTCCATGAAAAAGCACACGGAGATGGAGGATCAATGATCTTTGACCTTTTGTACCTTGGCAGTGTCCTGATGTCCTGATGTCCTCACTTGACTTTTCTGGGAAATTTCAAAACAGCACAGAAAAGCTCATCAGGTTCCACATCTTCTAGAAATTTCTGAAGAACGTCTTCTAAAGAACGTCTTCATGCAACTCAATTCACAACCAAAAGGCGAGTCTGATGGAAGCTTCTGTCCATGAGTCTCACAGCAAGATCTCACCTCCACACCTTTAACCCTGAAAAGATTAGATTCTTTATTTCTGTTTTCTTCAGTGTTACACAATTTTTTTAACCCTTCGGCGACCTCCAGCACAGATCTGTGGTACAAATGTGATTTATAAACCCTGGTGGCACTTGGGGTTCATGGTTTTAGTCAGGAACCCTGTGGTGGTAGTGCCGGAGGTGGAATTCAAACCAGCAACTTTTCGGTCCACAGACGAGTGTCCAACCACTAGGTCTCCATCACCCTCAATGATAAACACTCAAACCCTTTTCTGACGCTTTGGTGCATTTGAAGCTCAAACATCATCAATCATCTGAGTCGAATCAGGATACTTCATTGCACTGACACAAACTCTGAAGTAAGAGCAAAGTGAAAGGGACTATTTGAAAGGGATTATTTGTCATTGTGAGAACAAGCACAGCACACAGATGGGAACGGTACCTTGATCAAGGGAACCCAGGGTAACCTACTGGTCTGGGTTCTGAACCCATGACCTACTGATCCTGGGGCCTCGTCCCAAAACACTACGCTGCTGCCCCCGGGGTTGATGTGTCAGTGTCACTGCCCATCCCTTCTAGCTTCCATGATTGGTTTGTGTTTCGCTTCACTTTAAATAAAGTTCAACACTTACAGCGCTGAGCAAAAGTCTTCACCCCCCTCATTTCTGTTCCGTGTAAAAATGAGATGGTAGGTTCAGGAATTTGTGTGCAAACACATGTAACTCCAGTCTAAACACAATGAGAGTTTCATTCTAACCAGCTTTAAAGTCAATATTCACCACCACCACCGTTATTCTTCAGCACAGCCTCAACTCTCTTAGACCAGCTCCATTCTTTAAGCCCTCTTCAAGAACACTTAGAAGGTCAGGCTTTACCTTTATTATTTATAACAATACGCTGTCTCTGCTGGGTCCATCTGTCTCAGGATGACCCTAAATAACCCTGTCTGGCCCACCAGGTCTCCTCTAGGCCCTGCGTCCCTACAGTGTAATCATTAACGCACCCACATTAGCCAAGATCCCGGCGGTCCCACCAGCACACAGACATAAATCTGTCCCAGCAGGTGGACGGGCCATGGACAGGCTCTCAGCTGGGCACTGGGAAAGCTGGGCATTTGTTTTTGAAAGAGGCTCCGGCACACATCTCTAACGGGAATGAAGGTAACCTTCTGGAACAGAGCGCAGGCTAAGGGTCCATATGGTTCCATGGGTTTCTGCTTACACTAGACTTTTCCTCACAGTTACCAAGCGCTTTCTGTTCCAGACCAGAAATTTGGAATGATACATGTCATTAAAACATGCGCAGATGCCCCAGATGTTGATTATTTTTCTGCTGGACCGTACCAATGGATTACTTAATACTTTCCCATTACTTAATATCTGATATTTTCATAAGAATGTGTGTGTGTGTGTGTGTGTGTGTGTGTGTGAGTGTGTGTGTGTGTGTGTGTGTGTGTGTCATCCTCCACCTTGCTGGTTTGCCATTTGCTTCTCTCTTTAAAAAGTCTTGGTCCTTGTAAACACACTTCTTCCACTTGGAACATTTTCCTACTAATTTTAGTGCAGTTTAACGGACACAATTACTTTCGCACAGATCAGACTTTATGCTCCGTTCTTCTCCCAGTGAGGGAAACCACACACAGTCAGTAAGTGTGTATTAATTGTTTGCACTTGGACTCAGAACTTCAGCACGTCAGTGAAACAAGGGTGCCCTCACTTTTACACACCACAGGATGCTTGCTCAGCATTTTCACAGGAAGGGGTGCTTTTATTTTTTACCATTGTTTATGATTTATACTTTATTATCAAAGCCAGTCAGGGCTGTTAGATAGAACCCTTTATTCTAAGTGTGTTTGGAAGAACCCTCTATTCCGAGTGTGCTGAGCAGAACCCTTTATTCTGTGTTTGGTAGAACCCTTTATTCTGAGTGTGTTTGGCAGAACCCTTGGATCTGAGTATGATGGTAGAACCCTTTATTCTGTGTGTGTGTTTGGTAGAACCCTTTATTCTGAGAGTGTTTGGTAGAACCCTCTATTCTGACAGTGTTCACAGAACCTTTCACTCAGAAAGCAGGAAGATCCTTTTGATCTGAGCATGTATTCGCCCTTTACTCTTTGAGTTCGTACAGGATCCTTTACACGGAGAGTATACATAGACCCTTTTTTATCTAGAACATGTGAGAGCACGTCAGACCTCTTACCATATATAGAACCCTTCAGAGATTACATATAGAGACTGAAAACAGAACATGTAACGTTGACTGGTTTGTAGAACCCTTTGTTATTCAGGCGTATTTAGAACCCTTTATTCTGGAAACGAGTATAAAATCCTTTACCTTGCAGGCACCAATAGAACCTTTTATATTGAGAGCTTAAACAGAACCCTTAATTCTGAGAGTTATACGGAACCCTTTGAACTGTGATCATATCTAGAACACTGAGTTAAAGGAGCAGCAGCGCTGCTTTTGAAGACTATTATGGGATAACAAACTGGTTTCTGAAGAGCGGGTTGTAAAAAGCTGTTGTGCACTTTTCGTAAGTGTGTGTGTGTGTGTGTGTGTGTGTGTGTGGGTCTGTAGATGTAGGTATGTGTAGGTGTATAGGTGTGTGTGTGTGTGTGTGTGTGTGTGTGTGTGTGTGTGTGTGTGTGTGTGTGTGTTTGTATGTGTCTGTAGATGTAAGTATATGTAGGTGTACAGGTGTGTGAGTGTGTGTGTGTGTACATGTGTGTGTTTGTGTGTGTGTGAGTCTGTAGAGGTAAGTATATATAGGTGTGTGTGTGTGTGTATGTGTCTATAGGTGTAGGTATGTTTAGGTGTGTGTGTGTGTTTGTGTGTGTGTGTGCGTGCGTGTAGGTGTGTGTGTTTCTGTAGATGTAAGTATATGTAGGTGTATATGTGTGTGTGTGTGTGTGGGTGTACAGGTGTGTGTGTATGTGTCTATATGTGTGGGTGTGTGAGTGTGTGTGTGTGTGTGCGTGCGTGTAGGTGTGTGTGTGTCTGTAGATGTAAGTATATGTAGGTGTATATGTGTGTGTGTGTGTGTGTGTGTGTGTGTGTGTGGTTTCTCCAGATGGCAGCTCTGTCGGTGTGTTGACAGTAGTTAGTCTACGATCTGTGGAATGCTTTGTAGCTCTCTTGGGTTTCTAAGCAGCTCTCTCTATTGAGTGGAATATAAATGATCGTGACAAATAACCGTATAAATCCACGTTGAGTCATCCTGACCTTTCAGAGCCCCCGGTTCCCCCTCGGCCCACAGACCGGGCGAACACTCCACCGCACTCCGCTTAGCTGCTCGATTTATTTTTATAATGTTTTTCTGCCGTACGCGGTGAGAAAAGCCTGATTCACCGCTTTATTGAACTGTGACTGCCACCCACACTAGGACTGTACATTCAAAAGGCATCAGCAACATTTAGTGTCACAGTCTGGTCCTGAAAACCTCCTTGACCAACTGAGCAACACTATCCCTTCACGCTGAGCGGCGTGGAACCCACGGGAACCCTTGGAGTCCTAATAATGCTTGGAAAAGAAGAAAAAAAAAAAACGGCACCTTCTCTGATATTCGTTCTTTGTTTGATAATTAATTATATTCAGAAACATTTTTAATGGAAGAGCCAATCAGGATGCTTCTCTATGTGGTATCTGGACAGACAGCTGTGTGAGGTCTCCCATTGGTCTGGCCTTCAGGAGCTGGGCTGAAGTTCTAGTGTCCAATGAAATAATTAGGAAGAGAAATCAGCCAATCAGGCAGTGTATGGTGGTCCTCCCTCTCCCCTATCACTGTCTGTTGAAACGGTGAAAAAACAGAAAAATATTTAAAAAAGACAACGAATCAGCCTCCATCCTTCAAAGGTGAAGCCAGCTGAGCTTCTTATTCAACAGTTGGCTAGCTTTCTTTTATGAATGATGTGTAATGTCAAGAACCCAACATTGGTGGTTCTGGAGGTGAGGTTCACACCTGCATCCTTTTGGTCCATAGCTACCCCAGTAGCAGCTACAGTTTGATTAGGGTTCCTGAGCTTTGATAGAAAAGCCACCCAAACCAGTCCAAAGAACATTTACTTTTTCAGCTGTTTGAGTGTCCACAGTTCTGTGTAGAACCATTGCCTCCACACAAGAACCCATAAAGAGGCCGTTTTTAGGGTGCCCTCTCTGCTGACCCAGCCTGAATCTCCACTCACCAGCAGAACAGGCTGCTCGTGAACCTAAGTTCCTCTTCTCTGGAGAGATGGAGGTCCTGCTGGTACTTTTGGGAAAAAGTGTTTATGATCCAGAACTAATAAAATACTTTGGACAAGCAGGGCCAGGAGCAGTCTGACTTTGCACCAGATCAGTCAGTCAGTCAGTCATTTTCTGGGCCGCTGGTCCTAATTAGGGTTACGGGAGGGTGCTGGAGTCCATCCCAGCTCACACAGGGCGAAGGACAGGGGGACACCCTGGACAGGTTGCAGCCCCCAGATCATTAATCCTTATTCATGAAGGACGTGTGATCCTTTACTTTTAAACATTTCCTCAATTAGAAGAAGCTTTTATCCAAAGAAACCTCCCGGTGAGGAACATTAAGTTCTAAACAGTGGAACAGATAAGCATCTGAGCTGAACAGGTGAAGTGGTGAGTGAGTGTGAGTTGGAGGTGAACAGGTGAAATGATGAGTGAGTGTGAGTTGGGGTGAACAGGTGAAATGATGAGTGAGTGTGAGTTGGGGTGAACAGGTGAAGTGGTGAGTGAGTGTGAGTTGGGGTGAACAGATGAAGTGATGAGTGAGTGTGAGTTGGGGGTGAACAGATGAAGTGGTGAGTGAGTGTGAGTTGGGGTGAACAGATGAAATGATGAGTGAGTGTGAGTTGGGGGTGAACAGGTGAAGTGGTGAGTGAGTGTGAGTTGGAGGTGAACAGATGAAGTGGTGAGTGAGTGTGAGTTGGGGGTGAACAGATGAAGTTGTCAGTAAGTGTGAGTTGGGGTAAACAGGTGAAGTGGTGAGTGAGTGTGAGGTGGAGGTGTTCAGAGAGGATCTGTTCTCAGAACAGACGATCTTCTTGAAGGTAGCGGGACGTCCTGCTCTGATAGTGTTCCCTCGTCCCACCAACGAGGAAATGAGAATGGACTCAGTATGGACTGTGATGTCCTTGTGATGGAGGACAGTGTCCCGTAGAGGAGTGTAGTGAAGGAGAAGGAGGATCAGACAATTGGACGGAGTTTCAACAACAGGATCCAGTCACTCTGTAGGGACGATATGATTTGCAGCAGCTCCAGGTGCTAATGGGTCTTCCAAACTGTGGCATCTTTGGACCAAGAGGTCAGAGGTTAAATCCCTCCTCCAGCACCACCTCCACTGGGTTCCTGAGCAAAACCCTGAACCCCAAGTGACCTGAACTGGAAGCAGCTCTGAATAAGAGCATCCACTCAATGTCATTTACTTATAATTTTAATATTAAAAAAATGGATGAATGGATTTATTCGTCACAGACACAGTATTACAAATTCAACCAGCAGTGAAAAGTGTCCCCGAGTCTCTCTTTAGACTCTACAAAGACATGCGAGAATATGAAAGAATAAGAAATAAGAAAAAATAGAAATAAAATAATTAAATAAATCAGATGAAATGATGAAAAATAATTCGACCTGGATCGAAAAAATGTGCAGGAATGTAACTGAAGTGAAACAAATGATTGAATACAAATGATTTACTAACACGGTTCTTTTATGACATCACCCAAAAACAACAGGCTCTTGACTTTGTAAAATGATGAGCAACACCAGGAACTCAGTGGTGATGATGCTGGAGGTAGAATTTGAACCTGTGGACCTGCTTCTTTAAGGGTTCTTGTGTGGAGGCAGTGGTTCTACACAGAACTGTGAAAACTCAAATACATTTTTATGCAAATGTGCAAAAGTAATGGAAAAATGACTAATAATACCTCACTTCATATTGTTAAGAAAACCAATGTTTTCATCCATGAAATAAAAAAGGTGCACATTTAATGTACAGTAACCATGGTAACTGTTGTATTGGAGCCACGTCCCAGTAGACTGTATGGCTACAGATCGTTTCTAAAAAAACTCGAAACCCCTGCTTCCAACCCTGGGCTCCTCCTGGGTTCCTCCTGGGCTCCTCCTGGGCTCCTCCTGGGCTCCTCCTGGGTTCCTCCTGACTTTGTGCTGATGTTGTGGATTCACTTGTTTTAGTTTCTGTTCCAGTTTTAAAGCCATTTTCTCTGAAACTAGTCCAGACAGGGTTAGTAGAAGAAGAAGAGAGATATGAAGCTGCAGACAGCACCCTCTGTTGGCCAAAAACAATCACAACATGAGGAATCCGCCTTTCTGCTCTGTTCCACAATCTTAATTTTTTTATGCACAACTAAAAGCAGGGACATGGATGATTTTTACACGTTTCTGGAGACAGCTTTAAGCAGGGACAAAGGGGGACATCTGGTGCAGGTTTTATCCATTTCAGTTCCAACTTTGGGATTTTTAACATGTGCGCTTTCTGTAACTCCCCACTTTATTTACAAGTAACATTTACATTTTACAGGGATTGCCAGATGTTACACCCTTAAAGCCCCGCCCACCTGGAGGGCAAAACAGATCTTGCTCCCCTGCCATCCATTAATCTTCACCAGAGCTGTTTCTCCAGAACTAGTTGTTGTGCACTGCGATGGGCTGGCGACCTGTCCAGGGTGCGTCCCCCGTCCTCGCCCTGTGTGCGCTGGGTTGGACACCAGCACTCCCCCGAGACCCCGTTTGGGACAAGCGGCAGGTAATGGATGGATGGATGGATAGTTGTTGTGCAATTGAACACACAAACTGATGATGCTCAACTTCTACAGAATCCCAACAGAGAGACAAAGTCCACAGGAGGAGACGGTGGACTAGTACTTGGAATGAAAGAATGGACACTAACCATTCACACGTCTTTTCAGCTAAACATTTCTTCAAAGTTGATCTCCAGTGTTCCAAATTTAAATAAGTTTATAGTCGCATCTTCATCCCATTGTTCTGGTTCGACTGGAACAGATGGGCTGCATCCCAAACCAAATACACACTACATTACTGAGTGTGTGTCCAGTGGTTGTGCACTATTTTTACACACTACATTACTGAGAGTGTGTCCAGTGGTTGTGCACTATTTGTCCACACTATTGAGTGTGTGTCCAGTTTGGGACACGGTTGTGTGGACAGTGATGTAACGAGAGATCAGTAATCAGTTCTCCAGTTAAAGATCTTCATCTTCAGTCTGAGAACTTCTCGATGATTGTTGGAGAGAAGAGGGACGCTCGCTAACATCAGCTCATCATCACCCTTTACTGTAACAGTGAGAGTCTCTCGTCCTCCGTCTCCGAGCAGCGGCGTTACTGACTGTCCACACTGAGGACACACACAGCTGTCTGTCCACCGTCCACACTGAGGACACACACAGCTGTCTGTCCACCGTCCACACTGAGGACACACACAGCTGTCTGTCCTTCTGTAAACTCTCATCCTCAGAGCAGTGTGAGTGGAGGGATTCTCCACAATACACATGAAGATGTCCTCAAAGTGGATGTCCTCTGGAAGGGACGTCCCTGTTATTATGGACTGATACTGAATACTGAGATGGGGGCTGCATAGAGATCCAAAGTGCCTAAAAACTTTCAATTTGTTCTCTTTGTTTTCTGTTGATCAGTGTTTAAATATCTGATTTGAAAAGAGGAAAATGTGCTCACCTTTGCTGCAGGTCTACAAGTTTTGGCTTCCAGGTTTCTGTGCTAGTCAAAGAACTGAAATCTGTTATTGTAAATGATATTTTCGTCAAACTTCTGAAACCCACCTAATGTCCTGTAAGCCTAGCAATGTCCTGCAGAGGGCACACAGCCTCGGTTTGAAGGTGGAGCCCACCTGCCGGCCAGATGGTGGTGAGAACAGCCTGCCTTCTGCGGTTGATAGAGCGCAGAGTTTTTTCTGCTTTCTCTCAGGCCTGAATGCTGACATGCTGTTCCCTGTTTATAGGAGTGTATTTGGGCTTGAACTACACACTCATCCCACTACACGAGATTCAGAGATTTAGTGTCGGTTCGAGGCACGGAGACCAGTGCGATTGTGAAGCCCATCTGCAGGTGTCTTTTGTTTTTTGGATGCAGAAAGCAGCTTTATCAAATCCTTGAGCTGGAATGTCTCCCAGCAGGAGTGCTCCACACAGTTAGAGCAGGACAAAGAAAGTGAGAGCAATGGTGTAATGGGTTTAAAATACTGCAGACAGTCACTTAAACTTCCAGTTTAACTGGAGATGCTGAAGATGTGTGTGTGTGTGTGTGTGTGTGTTTTCTTAAAATGTAGACTTAGGGGTTAGGGTAAGGGATAGGGATTGGGATTGGGATAGGTTTATGGATGGGTTAGGTTAGGGTTGGGTTAGGGTTATGTTATGGTTAGGGACTGGGATTGGGACAGGGTTAGAGTTATATCAGGGTTAGGGATTGGGATTGAGATAGGGTTAGGGTTAGGAATAGTGTTAGGGTTATGGATAGGGTTGGGCCAGAGCTGTGTGTGGTTTTTAATGTTAATATTACATTTTAAACAGATACATTTTATCACTCAGACCACTCTTTTTCAAAACTTTTTATTTGGTTCCACTGGCTTCACTGGGACAGTGGTTGTCTAGGGATTTTGGACTTGGCGTAAGGATCAGAAGCTCATGGTTTTGAATCCTTGGCCCTGAGTTTGCCTTGATCAAGGTACAGTCCCCATCACTGCTCCCCGGGTGCTGGATATGTCTGCCTCCTGCTGGACGGTGTGTGTGTATTAAATTCAGAGGATGTATTTGGCTGTGGTTCCCTGTTTGTTCACAATGACTCATAGTCACTTTCACCTTCACTTCACCAGGGTGTGACCTCCAGCATTGCAATGAGGCCGAGTGTGAAAGGATAGGGATGAGGACCAGCACTCCTCACAAGTCTGTGGTCCTGGTGCTCCATTGGAAAAAGGTGGTCTACCATCTGGTTTGGAGTTGCTGCCTCAAGTGGAGGAGTTTATCTCAGGATCTTGCTCATGAGTGAGAATAAATTGGAGGTTGATTGAGTCTTATTGTGGTGAAAATGGAGACAAAATCACAAGCTACCTAGTCATGAGCTCTGGGTGGTGACCAAACAAATAAGATCACAAAGAAAAGCAGAGGAAATGAATTTCCTGCGTAGGGTGGCTTGGCACACCCTTAGTGATGATGAAGAGTTTGGACATCTTGTGATGTTGAAAGGAATCAGCTGAGATGGTTCAAGCATCTTCTTAGGATGCCTAACTGATGCTTCAAAGTGGACGTGTTCCAGGCAGAACCAACTGACAGAAGACCCTGAGACCCAGACGCAGAAAATGCTGGGAAGATTCCTCCAAGTGGAGCGGGTGGAAGTGGCAGGGTACAGGAAGTGGTTAACTTCTTCAGCCATTACCACTAGACCCCATCCTGGATAAGCAGCTTGGAAAATGGATGGAAAATAAGCACACAGTTTTGATGTTTATAGATGAGGGTTTGTAACCAGAGATTTCCGTAACTGCCCCCTGGGTGCAGGTATGAACCGATATGTGACGGCATGTGTAGGACAGGTTAGTTTTTGAATTGGATATTTGAAATTTAATATATTTTATATATTTCGAAAAACGGGTTGTTCTGGACAGGCCCTGAACTGATCACTGATCGCTGGCTGTGATACTCAAACAACAAACCAGAGCGGTGATCAATATCGGGCTGAGAACTCTCCAAGAATGCTAACACACATTTTTTTGTAGGGGAAAGTCAATCAAAATGGACAGAAAGTGGCTTTTGGGAGCTGGTAAACAGCCCCTGTTGGTGTGTGTGTGTGTTTTCCTGTGTATTTTTGGGATTTCACTACATTCTCGGATATTAAATGGTCAAATGAATGAGTGGCGGCGGCAGTTTTTTATTTGCTTGGGCCACAAGCTGGCAGGCCAAGAAAGCGGGAGGGAAGGGAATCGCTCTTTAATATTTAGTGGAGTGAAGCCACAGTGAGGGTGTTTCCCGCCGAGGGAAGGGCAGCTGGAGGATCAAACGGACGATACACTCCAGCCACTGCCGTGAGTGTGTGTGTATGTGTGTGTGTGTGTACTCCATGGGTTGGAGTGTATCGTCCGTTTGATCCTCCAGCTGCCCTTCCCTCGGCCCCGAGCTCCGTCCGCCTGCTGGAAACATCAGTCCAGCTGCTGCAGAGCCACGCCAGCCATCAGGAACATGTGTCACGGCCGCAATTTACCCAGAGCCGTGTTGTGTAACTGATCTGTGGCTAAGCGGTACTTATACAGTTATTTTTAACATGGTCGGAGATTTTGGCGACAGACAGCAGCCCTGGGAAGCCTGCAGACGGGGCGGGACGGGGGACTGGGGGTCCAGACTGCCTTGCTGGTCGAATGCGCTCAGTTTTCCCATTTTTACTAAAAGTGTTAAAGTTCTCTAAAGCGGCGGCTCTTACAGCTCAACATGTTTATCGCTGTTATTTGTTGAAGTTTCAGCAAAGCTGCAATTAAATATAACCATGTCAATAAATCTTACAGAGAGAGAGAGAGAGAGAGAGAGAGAGAGAGAGAGACAGAGACAGAGAGAGAGAGAGAGAGAGAGAGAGAGATAGAGGAGAGACAGAGAGAGAGACAGAGACCTGAGAGAAAGAGAGAGACAGAGAGAGAGAGAGAGAGAGAGAGACAGAGAGGAGAGACAGACTCTAGAGAAAGAGAGAGACAGAGAGAGAGAGACAGAGAGAGACAGAGAGAGACAGAGAGAGAGAGAGAGAGACAGAGAGAGAGACAGAGAGAGAGAGAGAGAGAGAGAGAGAGAGAGAGAGAGAGAGACAGAGACCCAGAGAGAGAGAGACAGAGAGAGAGAGAGAGACAGAGACTCTAGAGAGAGAGACAGAGACTGAGAGAAAGAGAGAGAGACAGAGAGAGACAGAGAGAGAGAGAGAGAGAGAGAGAGAGACTGAGAGAGACAGAGAGAGAGAGACAGAGAGAGAGACTGAGAGAAAGAGAGAGAGAGAGAGAGAGAGAGAGAGAGAGAGAGCAGAGAGAGAGACAGAGAGAGACCGAGAGAAAGAGAGAGAGAGAGAGATTTAAAAAAGTAGAATGAGAGACTTGGGAAAGAAAGAATTGGGACTGGGAGAAGAGAAACAGAAAAAAGAGAGAGCATAAGAGAAAGTGAAAAGAGAACAGAGACTAGGAGAAAAAGAAATGGGGATTGAGGGAGAAGAACAGAGATGAATGAGAGATGTGGAGAACAGAAGGATGAGAGAGGTGAGACTATTCCTGTCACTGAAAGGCACAGCACAGTGAATCACAACCAAATCTCCCTCTCCTGCATTTTACCCACACACACCGCGCAGCAGGGGCAGCTATTGAAAGCGCCGGGGAGCAGTGATGGGCACAGTACCTTGCTCACGTGGGGGGGGCTCTCTAACCACTAGACCACCGCTTTAGGAGAGAGAGGAAGAATTAGCAGAGCGCAATAAAAGAGAGACGAAAAGGGAAAGAGATGAAGACCATATGTGTGTGAGTGGAGAGAAGGGAGAGGAGAGAGATTTAAAAAAGAGAACGAGAGATGAGGAGAAGAGAAAGGAGTAAGGGACAGAGAGAGAGCAACAGATGACCTTAACCCTCAGAAACACGTGACTGTACAGTATTTTAGTGCATTTAGCAGATTGTTATGTTTAATGAAATTCTTTAGTTCCATCTGTGTAGATAAATAGCGGTGAATAAGCAGTTAATCACAGTGTCGATCTGCGTATTTTGAGGAAAACAGAAAGCACAGGCCCAGACCACATCATAACGCCGGAACCAAATCAAGACAAGCTGTGTCAGGGGTTATTGGAACTTTATGGGTCCTGATAGACAAAATAAAACAGCCATGGAATGAATTAAAGTGTTTAACAAACAAAGAGTGAGCTTTATTTCATTGTGGAAACCAGTCAGGCTATGTGGAAGGTGTCTGATGGTACAAATTATTACCACATTACAGGATATAATCACACCAGAAACAACCGAGATGATCTTATTGAAATGAAGATTATGTTCCTAAAGTCAGTTGCCAACGAGCAGCCATGCATTCCATCTAAGTATGAAATTATTAATCCTTATTAGCATATTAATCATCCCGGGTGAACAGTCTAGAGTGGAAGAGAGTGAGAAGGCTAGAGTGCAGGCAGGTTGGAACAGAAGAAGAGTGACAGGGAGTGACTGTGACAGACGGGACCAGCAAGGGTGAAAGGAAAGGTTTACAGGGCAGACCAGCTATGTTATTCCTTAGAGAGCCAGTATATATAAAAAAACAAACTGAGGGGACCAAGGACAGAGCCTTGGGGAACACCAGTAGTAGTGCATAATGACGACCTTGCCATGACACTTGATGTTGTCGGTCTTCTGGGTTGGAAAACCTCGACCAGGCTGTACCAGCAATCCCCAGGATGGAGAGAATGATCAGGAGGATCTGATCAAAGAAGTGTTTGAGCGATGTAGGGGAGACGATCTGAACACATCTTCTGAAGCAAAGTTGATGGGATGGGATCAAGTGGAGAGGTGTGGGATTGTTGGATGTCAGGAGCAACGGCGACATCCTCCAGAGAGATGTGAGAAAGCATGATTTGAGGACTGCGGGGTGGTTGCAGAGGGACACGAGGCATGTCAGTCAGATGGAAGGATTGTCTAATTGCTTTAGTTTTCTCATTGAAGAATGAAGCAAAGTCTTCTGGGAGAAAGCTGGAAAATACAGGTGCGGAGGAAGTGATTTACATGATGAAAAGGTGACAAAATCTTTCCAAAAGCTTGCTATGTAGAAAGCTGACTTGGCAGACGTAGTTCAGAAGAAGGTCAGAGCATTGTGATCTCCTCTAATTTTTCTAGCTGGTCTCATTAATCTCCGGGTTGTTGCTAGAACTTCAGAGAACCGTGGTGCTAGTGGCTAGACTGCAAGATGAGTTCAAACAGATTCTCAAGTCTCAGAAAGGCACGTTAAAGTCAACTAATGCCTGTATAGTATAGTCATATGCATTCAACTGTTGTTTGCTTTTCACATTGTCATCCATCCTCTACAACACACCCAAACCAAAAATGCCCGTCCCCAAAAGTGCCTAAGTTGGACTCAGCACTCCCCAATTCTGTTTGGGACAAGCGGCAGATAATGGATGATGGATGGATTACATTGGGAAGTATTTTATTTCTTATCTCTCAGAATTTCTCCAGCCATATTCTCCCACCGGCAAGCCCAGATCTTTCTCTCTTCCATCCTCTCTGCTGTCTGTCCCCAACACCAGACTGTCCATTTGGGGCTCCAGAGATTTTAGGGATGCAGCTCCCAAGCTGTTGAAATCTCTTCCACAAAACCTTAGATAAATTAAAACTCTACTTTCAAAGTCTGATTATAAATGTATCTATTCTCTCTCTGCTACTCCTCCCCTTTGGTTACTTGATTTTTTTTCTCTCTCCTTAATGTCCCTAATTGTGAAGCGTTCTCGGGTTTGTGAAAGGTGCTTTATAAATACAACTTCTGGTTGTTGTTGAAGTATTTGCAAATCCAGAGTCAGCTTACTGTTCTGAAGGTTGACAGTTCCACAGCCCACCATGTAGCATTTTTAATCGGACTTTGAAAGAGGGTAGAGTTTTAATTTCTCTAAGGTTTTATGGAAGAGATTTAATAGCTAGAGCTGCAACTCAAAATTCTGGATTTAGGCTGGAAGAAGAAGATCTGAGGTTGTGATTGGGAGAATATGGCTGGAGTATTTCTGAGAGATAGTGAGGAACGAGGCCAATGAGGGCTTTAAATAAAGAGAGGTTTTAAAGCAGTACGATATTGGAACAGGGAGGTGGGTTGAGGACAGGAGTGATGTGAGGATCGTTTAGCGTGGGTGAGAAACCCTAGCAGCTGACTTTGACAAACTGAGACCAGCTATACATTCATCTGGTGAACCAATGAACAAAGCATTGTAATAGTTGCTTCTTTGCAGAAATAAATGCAAGGATGAGCATTTCTGCATCGTTTACAAAGAGGGCAGGGCGGACATGAAAAAACGAGTCTTAGACACGGAGTTAATGTGGTCTTCAAAGGTCAGAGCAGAATCAAAAATAATGCCAAGGTTGTGAGCAGCGGGTGATGTTTAACAACAGTGCCGTTGATAAGCAGGTTAAAGTTTCCATAAGATGAGGTTGTTGACTTTGATCCTATTAGTATGAGGTCAATTTAGATCTGTATTGCTTCAGTTTGGCTTCAGCTAAGGTCTGAAATGCAGGTAAAGAGGGAAGGTGGAGGAATGGTAGGGGCTTACAGCTGATATAAATTCTTGGGTGTCACGTGTAGCAGTGAAAATTGAGACCAAGGTTGTGGATGATTTCTCTTCCTAAGGGCAGTATATAGATGGTAAAGGAGTGGTCCTAGAACTGATCTCGTGGAACACCAACAGAAGCCAAAGAGGATTCATGCTTGGGAATAGAGATGAACTGCTGTCTGTCTGAAAGATATGAACTTAACCAAAAGAGAGCAGAACCAGAGATACCAATAGCAGATAGTCTGGAGAGAAGGAAGTGAGAACCAAGGCTGCAGTTTAGTTAAGCAACAGAAAGACTCCAGCTAGCTCACCAAATGAAGTGGATTCTAGAAGCGCAACTGTGTGAGTGTGAACTTCTACTACTAATGATCTCAAGCTGAATTATCTGGACTCTGGAAGATGGCCACGGTGTGTGTGTGTGTGTGTGTGTGTCTGTTTCCCACACACTCCTCCACACATTCTACCCTGAGATGTGGATCAGTGGAACACCACATCAGGCCGGATCACACACACTCACACACTGGAGGCTCCACCCAGCCACAGACCAGAGGGAGTTTACCAACTGAACACACTGACACACACCTCCTTCACCTGCTGTTTGCCGTTTGTGTGTAAACAACATGATTACACTCCGCGATAACCATCCAGCGGTTCTGGCGTCACCAGACACCAAATTAAAGTTGCCAGCATTCCCTTAGCCTGAGGAAAGTTCAAGGAGTGTGATTCTGGGGATCAGAAACGCTGTGCTGACCCCTTCAGAACGTCCTATCCGTTTCAATCAGACTGTCTAAGGATTCTCACTATTTGGCCGGTGTAACCTGTTTTAATTTCTTTTGACATTCTTGGCACATTTATGGAAAACTGATCACTGGAAAGATGTGCCCGATGCTCCAAACTGGAAACCAAAGCCATCGAGGTGGTGCAAATGTGAGGCTGATGTTCTCCACATCTGGAAAAACAACATTTTTGTCAGTGTTTCTGGAAAATGGCCTATCGGACCTGAAGGAGACCAGCATCGGCCTCCAGCTGTTACCCTCCCTGTGCTAAAGTTCCTCGGTGACCTCTCCACTGACCCAGAACACCCCTCTCATCATCCATAGGTTCACTACTTTGCTTCCAAACTTTCTTGTATGTTTCATGTCTTGTTGAGGAACAGTTCTCCAGATCTCTCCTTGAAGGACAGTGTTGTTGTTCCCCTATTTTCAGTCCAGTCTCTGTACTTGAGCAGTTCTGTGATCTTCCTGAAGGACAGTGTTGTTGTCTCTCATTTTCAGTCCAGTCTCTGTACCTGAGCAGTTCTCCCAGATCTTCCGAAGGCTGATACAGTGTTGTTGTTCTCATTTTCAGTCCAGTCTCTTGTACCTGAGCAGTTCTCCAGATCTTCCTGAAGGACAGTGTTGTTGTCTCTCATTTCCTAGTCCAGTCTCTGTACCTGAGCAGTTCTCCAGATCCTCCTGAAGGACAGTGTTGTTGTCTCTCATGTTCAGTCCAGTCTCTGTACCTGAGCCGTTTCAGAAGCAGTGTGAGATCATCTCCACAGAGAACGGAGAACTAAAGGCAGCAACAGCCAAAGAAAAGCTTTAGCAGGTCCTTCAAGAAGCCTGGAGAAGAGGTCCTGAAGAAGACTTCAGGAAAGGAGCGCTATCTTAAGAGATTTGAGGCTGTGCTACAGAATAACAGTGTTGGTGTGAACATGGATCTTGAAGCTGGTTAGAATGAAACTCTCTTTGTGTTTAGAGTGGAGTTACATGTGTTTGTACAGAAACGACCCTTCTCACTTTCCCACAGAACTGAAATGAGACTTTTACACAGTTCTGAAACTGATCTGTTCCATAATGCCCCAGAACCTGGTGTTAAACAGGACTTGGTATCAGATAGCAGCACTACTGAAGCGTTACGTGCCATTTTAATGTGGGATAAGAGAACATGCCCACTTCTGGCCCTTTTGGATTTTCACTTGACCTACATTACTGTGCATAAATAATACACACTTAAACAAATGGTTTAAAACTGTTTAAAGTGGCATAGTTGTTTTACTGACCCCAAAATCACGAAGCCCCATCAGAGTAAATTAAAATAAAGACAAATTCAGTAAAAAGTCATATGGATGTCTGTTTTAAGCAGTTGATCTCTTATGAGCTGGTTTCACTTCCATCAGCAGCTCCTGAATGAACTTAATGAAACATCGATTCGCAGAAGAAGGTGTCGGTTAGGACCCACTGATTATCCTGGGATTCACCGAGGAGAGAAAAGTTACTTTCACAAACGTCACATAGATCTGTATTTTATAGGTTGGTGTTTAACCCTAGTGATTTTAGTGGTTAGAGTTTATGAACGAGGCCCCATACTGTCCCCATCACTGCTCCCTGGGTGCTGGATACGTCGGTCCTTTGCAGGACAGTGTGTGTGTGTGTGTGTGTGTGTGTGTGTGTGTGTTAATATAGAGGATGTGTTTCTGGTTGTGGTTCACTGTAAAAGGTGCTGTGGTCAAAATGATGATTAGTCACTTTCACTTCACTTTCACTTTCACCTTAGGTCAAATTAAGAACTCCAAAACTCGGATCGGCCTCCAGCGGTGCTGCTGCGTTACAGGTCATTTTTTTGTCTGTGAAAAGAAAATCTGCCCCCTGCTGGTCCTGCTGGGTCTGGAGCTTTGATGGAGGTGAAGAAGAGCTGAGAAACAGATGGTCTGCAGGCTTTATCTGTAAACCTAATGGATCACTTGTGGAGGAGACTGATGGAGGTGGTGGTCTTCTTCTTCTTCTTCTTCTTTGGCTGCTCCCATTTAGGGGTCACTACAGCGAATCATCCAGTTTCCATTTCCTTCCAACTCAACCCATATAATATAGCTGGTCTCACTATCATCTCCAACCTGTATAGCACAGCTGGTCTCACTACTGCCCTGTAAACCTTCCCTTTCACTCATACTGGTACCAGTCTGTCACAGATCACTCCTGTCACTCTCTCCACCCATTCCAACCAGCCTGCACTCTCTTCTTCACCTCTCTTCCACACTCGCTGTTACTCTGAACAGTTGATCCCAAGTATTTAAACTCCTCCACCTTCACCTCTCTTACTCCAAACCAGTGGTAGGATATTCGACCAAGAGGTTGTAGTTTCACTCTCAACCCAGCAATTCACCTCTGTTTGGTTCTGAGTTATGAACCACAGAACCTACCGCTCTTTCCGGAGAGACACAGTCCCTAATTAGAAGGAAGTTGGTCTGATTAGATAAATTGCCAGGTAGTTGAACCTGATCAAGCAGACAGAGGTTTACAGGTTTTAAAAAACTAGTGTCTTGTTGATGATGAAGGAAATGTTGTGAGAGCATTTATCTCCAAAAGTAATCAAGAAGGTAAGAGACTCTTTATTAAGCTTGGTTTAAAGTTAGGAGTGTGTCAAGCTGTCATTCTGGGCATAGAAACACCAAACATAGACACTGGTGAGAGGGAGAGAGAGAGCGAGAGGAATGAGAAGCCATTAATCTGGCTGCTGATGACCGCCAGTCCCTTCTCGACCCTTTAAAGAAAGGTAGGACTGTTAATAAAGTGCTTAAAAGTCTCTTTTGGCAGATTTGTGGTCAGTAATTGTGCTTAATAAATAACATGCTTTGGTCCAAATAAGTGTTACTAGTTGTTTTATGGGGCAATAGCAGGCAGGTGTGTGTGTGTGTGTGTGTGTGTGTGTGTGTGTGTGTGTGAGCTACAGTACAGAAGGCAGAATCATGTGAGAACAGGGAACAAGTAAATAATTCAACTGAACAAAGCAGCTCATGGCTAGATTCACACAAGATCAAAGATATGGAATAATATAGCAATCAACAAAAAGTGTTAAAACATTCAACATTTCCTTATTTATATACACTATATACTATGTACAAACTGTCTCTATATACACTATATACTATATAAACTGTCTCTATATACACTATATACTATAGAAACTGTCTCTATATACACTATATACTATATAAACTGTACTATATACACTATATAATATATAAACTGTCTCTCTTATATACACTATATACTATATAAACTGTTCTATATACACTATATACTAGATAAACTGTCTCTATATACACTATATACTATATAAACTGTCCTATATACACTATATACTATATAAACTGTACCATATGTAATAATTTACATACTATATAAACCGTCTCTACATACACTACATAATATATAAACTGGTACCATATAATTTATATACTATACAAACTGTCTCTATATACACTATATACTATATAAACTTCATTCTATATACACTATATACTATATAAACTGTACTATATAACACTCATACACTATATAAACTGTACTATATACACTATATAATATATAAACTGTCTCTATATACACTATATACTATATAAACTGTCTCTGTATACACTTTATACTATATAAACTGTCTCTATATACACTATATAATTATATAAACTGTACTATATACACTACATACTATATAAACTGTCTCTATATACACTATATACTATATAAACTGTACTATATACACTATATACTATATAAACTGTCTCTATATACTATATACTATATAAACTGTAATTATATACACTATATACTCATATAAACTACTATATACACTATATACTATATAAACTGTAATTATATACACTATATACTATATAAACTGGTCTCTATATACTCTATATAATTATATAAAACTGTACTATATACACTATATACTATATAAACTACTATATACACTATATACTATATAAACTGTACTATATACACTATATACTATATAAACTGTCTCTTATATACACTATATACCATATAACTGTACTATATGGCCATTATATACTATATAAACTTGTCTCTATATACAATTATATACTATATAAACTGGTGAATCATATAATACTATATACTATATAAACTGTCTCTATATACACTATATACCATATAAACTGTACTATATACACTATATACTATATAAACTGTACTACATACACTATATACTATATAAACTACTATATACACTATATACTATATAAACTGTACTATATACACTATATACTATATAAACTGTACTATATAATAATTATATACTCATATAAAACTACTATATACACTATATACTATATAAACTGGTAATTATATACACTATATACTATATAAACTGTCTCTATATACACTATATACTATGTATAAACTGTACTATATACACTATATACTATATAAACTGTCTCTATATACACTATATACTATATAAACTGTTCTATATACAAACTAGAATCTTGGAAATTGACAGAAATATTAGAAATCATTGATATTTGTTGACCTCCAAACCTTCTGCTGTTCCAGGTGGAAATGAAATCACAGAATTTCGATGTGGACTGTTTGCAGGCCGTCCGTCTGGCGCTGATCAGAAAGCAACTTTGTCCTCAAATGTCCTCTGCTGAGCAGAATCTGGATTTGATCTTTCTTTATTTCAGATAAAGGAGCTGTATGGCTGTAATTAGAGGAGAGGGGGATGAAAGAGTCTTTCTTTTTCTTTCTTTCTCCCATTCTTTTCTGTCCTTCACTTCAGGTTGCTTTAGGACACATTCGAGATTTGTTGTCATCTACAATAAAATTCTTACTTCAATACCTTTTCACAGACTGAAACACAACACAGTCAACATATGGTGGAAAAGTGCAAGAAATTAAATAACAGTATCACCAGATCGAATACTAAACTCCAAAACAGGTAAATATACTATATAATCAATGGATGGATGGATGGATAATAATATAATACTTCTGAATTTTTTATCTGTTCTATTCTGGTATTTTGCTGAAAATAATATTTGATTGTGCTGTGCAGTGTTCGCGGTCCTGGTTTGGATAAGCGGCTCAGATGGTGGATGGACGGTCATTTTATTTTCTCATCGCTGTTTATAGAGTAAGAAATTCTTATCTTATTAATATTCATATTTTTAAATAAACCTTTGGCATAGACTGATGCCATGTTTAAATTTCCTGATTTATTTTTATCTTCTTTAAAAAACTATTGTGAATTCCTTCTCTCCGATTGAAAAGGTGATTTAGTTTTTGGATCTCCAGGATCGGAAGCTTGTGGGTTCAACATTCCAGACCAGAGGCTTGCCTTGAGTTTCCCTCAAGCAAATTACCGTCCCCATCACTGCTCCCCGGGGGCTGGATATGTCTGCCCCCTGCTGGACGGTGTGTGTGTGTTGAATACAGAGGATGTGTTTGGTTGTGTTCATGCTGATAGTCACTTTCACTTCACTTCAGCATATGCCATAAATAAAACCTGTATCATCAAACTATTAATGAATAAGAAAAAAAAAGTAAATCAGCAGCAGAAAAGGTCCGGTACTGGGACTGGTACCAGGTGAGACAATGATGGCAGCGTCCTGGCGCCAAAGCCCAGTGTTGGGTGATGACTTGAAAGAACTCGTTCCATCATCTGGATACAATTGGGTTGTTATGCCTTGTGTGTGTGTGTATGTGTGTGTCTGTCTGTTTGTGAGTGTGTGTATTTGTGTGTGTGTGTGTGTGTGCATGCAGCATGTGTATGTGTGATTGTGTGTATTTGGGTATGTGTGTGTGTGTACGTATGTATGAGTGTGTTTGTGTGTGTGTGTATGTATGTGTGAGTGTGTGTTTGTGTGTGTGTGTGTGTGTGTGTGTGTGTGTGTGCCAGCGTGGGCCGAACAGCTGCCAGCATTTTAGGAGTGACTCTCCTGCACACAGGGAGGTAGAGGAGGCGGGGGGTCAGAGACATGAAGCCACACAGGACGCAGCCCAGTCCCACATGGTCCCCCTGGCAGGACGCTCAGAGTTTGACCCCTGGTGACCCCGGACCAGCCCCGAAACTGGGTGAGTTCAGGCACACGGTTCCCATAAAACACAGTCAGACCTTCCCGACATGCAGGAGAATCCTGTTTGACCCAACATTTGGGAAGTGATTGGAAATGCTTGTCACACGCACACACACACACACACACATGCACATGCACACGCACACACACCCACAAACACACACACACACGCACACACACACACATGCACGTGCGCATTATGCACAATATTTACCAGCAGACCAATTAAACCGCATTATTAGATTATCAGATGCCGTGAGAGGAGATTAGTATGCGGATGTGCACAAAAACCAGAGGACTTTTATTATGTTATAATTTGCTTTCTTATAACAAACTGTAATTTTGACCAAAAATATTAATTATATTTATTAATACACCATCAGCTCTCCGGCATTTCAATCCTAAATAAGCACCATATCCAGATTTATCTTACTTCTTATGTTTAACCTCTAATTTTACATTTTTTTTCTTAAATTTTTATATTTGATTTTTGATTATTTTGTAATCTTTTTTATCTATTAAATTTTATATAGCAGTGCATAAAAATGTACAAATTGAAATAAGCCTGCTTTGGCTCAAGATTCCCAACATCCAGACCGTCTCAGACTAAATGGACACAAACACAGAAGAGACGTCCCTCTGTGTCCATCGGTGCAGGACAGAGTGAAGGAGAGTGAGAGAGAGGACAGGGAGAGTGGACGGTGGAGTTCAGGGTGTGTGGAGTGTGTGTCCGTGATGGAGAACTAGTAGAGACGGTGATGAAAGTGAAGCGGTGAAGTTCATGTGGATTATTTTCAGTAGATTGTTTTTATTGGAGTTGAAGTTCGAGGCTTTAATAGTCTTTAATTCTATTAATATGGAGTGAGATTCAGTTCACTTTCAGCACAGACAGACGCTCCAGACGTCCTTCAGAGGAGACACGTCTCACTCTACACTCTCAGTACACTCCTGTACTTTTATTTTACACTCTCAGTACATTCCTGTACTTTTTACTTTACACTCTCAGTACATTCCTGTACTTTTTACTTTACACTCTCAGTACATTCCTGTACTTTTACTTTACACTCTCAGTACATTCCTGTACTTTTTACTTTATACTCTCAGTACACTCCTGTACTTTTACTTTACACTCTCAGTACACTCCTGTACTTTTACTTTACACTCTCAGTACATTCCTGTACTTTTACTTTACACTCTCAGTACATTCCTGTACTTTTACTTTACACTCTCAGTACATTCCTGCACTTTTACTTTACACATTCAGTACATTCCTGTACTTTTTACTTTACACTCTCAGTACATTCCTGTACTTATACTTTACACTCTCAGTACATTCCTGTACTTTTTACATCTAAAAAGTGATCTGTGTCAAACAGGGACCAACCAGAGTGAAAGAAAGGGTTTACAGAGGTGTCAGAGGTAAAGATGCTGAGATTTGCATCAGGAGGGACGAGCATGGACAGTATTAGGAACCAGTATGTTACAGGAAGATGCCGAGGACAGGAAGGCATCAGGAGATGGACAGTCCACAGGAGCAGGTGAAAGAAGAAGCAGAAATGCATTATTCATAACACAAGAATAAAGTGATGTGATGCCGAAGTCTGGAGTTTGGAGATCCTCTCTAAAGATGGCTCCATCATGACCCTGCAAACGACAGTATGTTCCTGCAGTGAGCACGAAGTCCTGAGCATCGCCGCTTGTCCCTCTGGATGAACTGCATTAGGCCTTCGCTGACTCACGACACACACCCCTCAGCGGCCGCTGTTCAGAAAAGCTAATTACCTCTTTATGAACCATAAAGAGACGATTTAATCTAAGAGGCTTTTTCGCTCGGCCTGCGGTCGGCACTTACCTCAGAATCAAAGGCTCCCAGCTATTACAAACAATTGACCCCCTTTACTCAGTGTTTGACATCTTTACCTCCGCAAGGGCCCAGGCTAGTAATTTAAGGGCTTCTGCAGTTGATTCGTCTGGCAGAGGTCTTTCATTTTCGCTGTGCAGATTTTAGGGGATGTCATGATAGATAGCCAGCCATAAAACTTCAGGTTGACAGCGAATGTACAAATTGTGTGGTCTGACCGGCTGACCAGCCCACACAGGATAATTGTGCACAGAATTCCTCAAGGTTTCACTGTTTCTGCTACAAAATGCACACTTTCGGTGGAGTCGGACTTAAAACGTGCACCTTTGTTACATTTGGAATCAGTCTACACCAACGATGAAACAAACAAAAAAAACAGACACAAAATGTCTTCAGTCCTGCAGGAGATGATGTCCAGGTTGATCCTCAGGAAACCATACCATGTACAGTCCCCTGCAAAAGTCTTGGAAGAGCAAGGCCAGTTTGTTTGTTTTTTAGCAGTTTGGGTTTGAGATGATAAATGTTAGAGATCAAGTATCAGCTTTTATTTCTTGGTTTTTACTTCTAGATCTGTTTATTTATATACAACACAACACCTTTTGTTTCTGACCACCCAAGTGAGCAGGTTTTGGGACAGAACATTTCAACAGATTAACGAAATGATTGTGTTTTTTAATAAACACACCTGGAATAAAGTTAAATATTTGTAGTGTACTGCAACAATTTTTAGTTATTGATTGCAATATCAAAAATCATTTAAAAAGCCAGCATAATATCTAGATGTTGCAATGTGGTGGTGCTTGCATGATCAAAAGAGTAATAAACAGCCTGGAAACCCAACATTACAACAGAAATGAAACAATATGCAAATACACTGTATGTCTTGTAAAAAGAATCAATTAAATATGTAAACTAAGAAAAGAATCACAAGAGCAAACTACAATGGTGTTCAAAGGTTATGAGAAACCCCTTATTTAAGCTATTAAATATTATATAAGCTATTCTTGTAGCTTTAATGTGTTGTTGAGGGACAGATCTCCAGATCTTCCTGAAGGACAGTGTTGTTGTCTCTCATGTTCAGTCCAGTCTCTGTACCTGAGCAGTTCTCCAGATCTTCCTGAAGGACAGTGTTGTTGTCTCTCATGTTCAGTCCAGTCTCTGTACCTGAGCAGTTTGATAGTTCTGTGTTGGTTAATCCACACAGTGATCTACATCTGAACCTTCAAGCAGAACAAAGCATCTAACTTAGACGTAAGTAACTAAGGTAGGGGCAGTGGTGGCCTAGTGGTTAGGGAGTTGCCCCGCATCAGAAGATTTTGGGTTTGATTCCCTCACAAGTAGGTTGCCCTGAGGTACCCCTGAGCAAGGTACGGTCCCTGTCACTGCTCCCCGGGCGCTTTCAATAGATGCCCACTGCTGCACGGTGTTTTTGTGCACGGGTTAAAAGCAGAGGTCCAGTTTTGTTGTGGATCACGTTTGCAGTGCTGTGACCTCGCAATGACAAGGGTTGTCACTTTCACTTTCAACTTAAGACATGAAGCAGTGAAGAAACAGGTGCAGATGATTCCAGATGATCAGCTGAATTGTTTTCTGCTGATGCTGAACACTGTGTGGGTGGAAAATCTTTATCTAGAACCTTGTATCTTTAGGAAACTTTAAGGCCTGGAACATTAAACCTTTGTTCCTGTTTTCATTTAATCTGCTTAATTTGACAAAGACAAAATCACAGGAATAAAATTGCATTTTTGCCCCAACAAGGTGATTCCTAACAAAATCTAGAGAACATTCACTCTGCTGATAAAGGTTTAGAGAAAACAGGAGTGAACTGTGTCAGATGGGGGCAGCAAATGTGAAAGCAAAGGACAGTAGTGAAGTTTGGAGACGGTGATGAAAGACAGGAGGAGGAGCTGCAGGTGTCATAGATAAAGAAGATGAGACTTCCATCGGGAGGGACGAGGATGACAGGATTAGAAATGAGTGTATTAGAGGGACAGCTCAGGTTGGATTGTTTGGAGACAAAGTGAGAGAAGCAAGACTGTGTTGGTTTGGACATGTCCAGAGGAGAAATGTGGAGCATTTCAGGAGAAGGATGTTGAAGATGGAGCTGGCAGGAAAGAGGAGAAGAGGAGAAGAGGAAGAACAAAGAGGAGGTTTATGGAGGTGGTGAGAGAGGACATGCAGGGGGAAGATGCCAACAGCAGGAAGAAATGGAGTCAGTTGATCCACTGTGGCGACCCCTAATGGCAGCAAAAAGAAAAAACCCAAATAATAAAATACATCTAGCTGTAAACTGTACAGGTTTGAACACAGATAAACCCAAACTATGTGTCAGTATGTAAATGTGATCGTAAAGTTATATTGGGATTGAAAATGTAACTTTTTAAAGGGGTTTGTGATCATTCCACAAGAAACAGAACAAAGAATCCAAAATCTCATGGAGGTGTTAAAATAAGAAGTTTCTCCTGTAAGGTTGCCCTCAAATTTTCGAGCTTTTGGAGATTCTCTGCAGATGTCCCGTCTGACACCAGTGAACATGTGATACACATTAGTGCTCAAACTGCTCGGGGTGACCCGTAGGCTGGGTGAACGGGAGTGAATGGGCAGTGAGGCCTCGTGGAGACCACAGATCTCCCCCAATCCCTCCATCCTACTCCTTACAGCAGTGTGAGCTGATGCGTAGCTTAGGGCCAGCTGGACCTGCCCCGTGGCCTGCGGTCTCCACTGAAGAGCACATCTGGCAGCGGGACTCTGCTTTATTTAGACCTGTGTGAAGCTGGAACCCAACGGTCCAGACGTCACTCGCATCCTAACCCATATTTTGTTAGAAGACATCTTCCTGATATCTAACATGAGAGTTTCCCTGCACCACAAACTTATTAATCATTTGTTTCTCTCATCCAAGCTCACTCACAGTTCACTTACATCAAGAAAGAAAAACAGCCAAACCGCAACAAAATCCAGGATCAAACTCAGCAGATAAGAAGTCCAAAGTTAATCAAGGTGAAACTGAGTTTTTACAGTCCCACCAGTGTGGAATGGAACTGCTCCTTTCTTCTCTAAGTACTCATCCCCCTTGTGTCCCAGCAACACTAACCTGTGTCCCCAAAGTCTTGGCTCTTCTAAATGGTTCTTTCTCATAAACTTTGCAAGTTTATCCATTTGAGTCTTCAGGATTCTTTGAACGTTGGTGCTGTCTGGTGGAACGCCCTTTGTTCCAGTTTGGAACAGAACCACTGTAATCAAGGAAGGGTCATTAATGATGGATATACAATGGAAGAAAGCATGGAGCCCACAAATGTCTTCATGGCTCCTGCAGGAGAAACCAACAACTGTGGGTTCCATCTGGGATCTGAAACTGTTTATTAGTGCTTGTGAAGCACCAAGCAGTTTTTAAAAGGAAGCGAAAGTGACCATTCTTGTTATTGTGCGTACACAGCACAGCCCACCACAACAAAATAACACCTCTGTATTTTACCCACACTCACAGCAGGGGACAACTATTGAAAGAGCCCAGGGAGTAGTGACAGGGACAGTACCTTGCTCAAGGGTACCTCAGGGCAACCTACTGGCTTCGTCCCTAACAACTAGACCACCGCTGCCCCATGCATGAGCAAGCTCCTTTACCATCTCCTTGATCTAAAAATCAATTTAATATGCAGTCCTCACATAGAGGACAGAGGACAAATCAGAAATGAAACTGATAAGAACAGATACTACACTTGAGAAGTGTGACCTGTTATTGTAGATTTCTGACAGTAGACACTGATTTATCTCTCAGATCTTCTTGGTATGATCTCAGTGCTCCTTTCTCTGCTAAGTACTCATTCCACTCATGTCCCAACAATTCTACCCATTGTGTCCCCAAAGTCTTGGTTCCTCTTGTGGCTCTTTTTTCATACACAGCAAATGTATCCTTTGGAGTCTTGTTATCTGTAAATGTTCGGCCATTATGCTCTTCTGGAGTTTGTTGATCCTTTACAGGGTTTTTTGAACCTTGGTACCTTGCCCATCTCCCACCTTGCCCATCTCCCACCTTCCATTCTCACCATCTTCTACAGAGGAACCATCGAGAGCATCCTGAGCGGCTTCATTACTGCCTGGTACGGGAACTGCAACGTCTCAGACCGCAAGTCCCTACAACAGGTAATGAGAACAGCTGAGAAGATCATCGGGATCTCTCTGCCCTCTGTACAGGACATCTTCACCACTCGCTGCATCTGCAAAGCAACCAGCATTGTGGATGATCCCTCCCACCCGTCCTAACCCTAACCCTGCCATCCGGGAAAAGGTTCCGCAGCATACGGGCCTCCACTTCCAGGACGGGGAATAGCTTCTTCCCCCTGGCCATCAGACATCTACACCGTTAATGTCTCCACACCTATTATTCATCCATATCTAGCTATTTTCTATTTATTTTCTCCTTGCACTCTGCACTTTACTGATGCTGCTCTGTTACAGCGTTACACTGCCCAACCACCTGCTGTTCCAGATGAAAGTCCTGTCTGTTGCTGTCTGTTGTCCTGCTCTTGCTGCCCCATCTTGTGTATTATGTTGTGTCTTCTGTTATGTCTGATGTTGTCTTGTGTGTAGCTCCAGGGTTCTGGAGGAACGTTATTTCGTTTCACTGTGTTCTGTGTATGTGGCTGAACTGACAATAAAATCCTACTGGACTTGACGAAGATTTGGAAGAGTATGATTCTTTCTTCTCTAAGTACTCGTCCCCCTTGTGTTCCAACACTACTAACCAGTGTGTCCTTTAGGTCTTGTCTCTTCTAAGTGGTTCTTTCTCATACGCTTTGCAAGTTTATCCTTTAGAGTCTTGTCTACTCAGTGTTCTGCTTTTATGAAGTTTGTTAAACTGGATCAGGATTCTTTGAACCTTGGTGCCGTCTGGTGGACCGGCCTGAATTTCCATCACTCTAGAGCAGAACCCCTCTAGAACAGCAGTGGCTGTTCAATGGACGTGAACCCACTGATGACCTCGAGGTTTCCTCAATCATTTTTGGTCTGCGCCCTAATTTTCCAAATCACCTTTGAGAAAGTGTGACAGAAGACATTTAAGGCCAATCTTCTTCTGACTCATGGACACAAGTGCTAAAATAAAAGTGCAGATGAATGTTTCCTAAGAGAATCTGATTTAAATGTAAAATATTTAGTGGATGCTCTCGTCCAGAGTGGCTTTCAGTTCCTGATCGCAGGAACAGTCTCTCCCTGGAGCAACTTTGGGGTTCAGGGTTTTTTTCAGGGGCCCAATGTTGGTGGTGCTGGATGTGAAATTTGAACCTGTGACCTGCTGGTCCATAGGCTCCTACGTCTAGACCACCACCGTCATTGAGAGAAGAACATCCCTGCCTTTGTGTAGAACAGAATAGCTAATTTCATCACTTTTCATCTTATAGATTTAACTTTCAGTATTTTAGCAATAAATAATATTTTTGAAGGGAAAGCGTTCATATTTACCTGAAATTACTTTACAAAACAGCACAAATAAATACGTTTTGATGATAAAATACAGATATGACACATATCAGTAAATAATGCTGTGTGTAATACAATCAATAAGATACAATAATACAATAAGACATACAATATGTCTTATAATGAATCAGAATATATATCATTTATAATGCAGCATGGCTTTTTAAAAAAAAAAATCTGATTCCATCAATGAATGTAAGAAATACAGGTTCTTTATTTAGAAAGATTGGCGTCCAAAACCCTGCCAGCTTTTTTAATAAAACAAAAATGTACTTCCTGATCACTTCACCGATACAGAAGTGTTTTATGGGCTTGTTGTGTGTCGTGTGATTGAGATGACTGGAAACTCCAAAGCTCTAAAAACATCTTGACTGACAGCTAAGAAGGCACTTAAGTCAACTTAAAAACGGCCTGCAGCGAAAACGAGGGGACTCAAAGACGTGCCGCATGCAAAATGACACTCGGTGCGGGTTTAGTCACTCGTTTGGAATATGATTTGCATTCAGATGCACAAATAAACTGTTATAATAATAAACTCCTGAAAAAAACAAATACCCCTGATCCAAACGTCCCAGCTGATGGCAGTTCAGTTCCAGGTGACACATGTGAAAAGCCCGTGATTCATTCACAGACATTTGTTTCAACTTGTTGAACTGTCGGAAGTTTCACGTGGTTTGCTTGAAGAATTTTATTGAATAATATTTAATGATAAAAAACAATTATGCGAATGGTACGGCCGGGTAATGTTGCGAGCAGGGAAGGTAATGAGTGTTGCGGTTTCCTGATGATTTACAGAGAGCTTATGAGCAGGTTAAGATTCGGGTGATGATGATTTCAGTGAAACACCTCAGCCGTAAAGAGCAGATACGGTTCTGAAAGTTATGAGAGGATAAAATAATCACCAGTTAGAATTCTGAACACTTCTGACAAGTTGAGTCTAAGAACTGGTAACATTAAAACCAATTAAGGCCAAGATTAACATTAGAGCCAATTAAGTTTGGGATCAGGATTGTATCCAGTGGAGGTAAGGACCAAATAAAGTTTTGAAAAGTTACTATAATCCAGTGAAGGGAACATTATAACCAAAGGATTTAATAAAAGGTTTTTCTTGTCTGTCTGTCTGTCTGTCTGTCTGTCTGTCATGCTGTAATGAAGAACACAAGCGGTGTCTGGATTACAGATTATCATGAACAGTTTGGGGACTGTGCACTGAAAGATCATAAACTGAACAAGTTTACAACAGGTTCACTTAAAACACTACAGAATAACCACAGCTTCAGAGAGAGAGAGACAGAGAGAGAGAGAGAGAGAGAGAGACAGAGAGAGAGAGAGAGAGAGAGAGAGAGAGAGAGAGAGAGAGAGAGACAGAGAGAGAGAGAGAGAGAGAGACAGAGACAGAGAGAGAGAGAGAGAGAGAGAGAGAGAGAGAGAGACAGAGAGAGAGAGAGAGAGAGAGAGAGAGACAGAGAGAGAGAGAGAGAGAGAGACAGAGAGAGAGAGAGAGAGACAGAGAGAGAGAGAGAGAGAGAGACAGAGAGAGAGAGAGACAGAGAGAGAGAGACAGAGAGAGAGACAGAGACTCTAATCTGGATTAACCAGAGGAACCACCAAGCTTTTCAAGTTTTATCTTTATTTCTTTATTCTTCCTCTAACTGAATGGTTAAAAGAGGCAGTAAATGAAGGGATGAGTGAAGTGAAGGTCCTGACTGGTGGATCTGATGGGTCTGTAGTAAACGAGTGTGACTTTAGTGCCAGATGATTGTGGAATGCAGCTCCTGAATGTTTGAGGCTCGGCGGCTTTCAAAACGTTCCCATCTGCTCAGGTAGATCTTTCAACTGAAAACAATTACAGACTCCGCCGCCCGGAATATTTTCCAAGTAAAGGCTGAAGTTTTTACTGGATGAGGTTTATCCTTGATAATCTGATACACGATGAAGCGAATGCCAGCAAACCGTGTGTGAAATTTAAACCCAGCAGAATTTTCATGAATACTTTTATATTCATTTTATTTGTAAACATTTTAGATTCTTTTCCATCATTATTGTGATTGTCCTTGTTGTTTTCTTTACATCACTCAGTATATTTTCCTCTATTGATCATTTCCATTCTGAGATTATCTGAAGTGTCTGTGAGTGACTCTCTTTACGCAGTGTATTGCTTTTGTAATCTTTTGTAATCTTGTAATTTTTGTAATCTGTAATTTTAATTTACCAAGTGTGCAAGAGAATATAGTTGCAATAAACTGGAGCGATGCTGGTCTAGAGTTGTGGGTTTGCAACCAGGTTCCCTGAAGCAAGGTACTGTCTCTATCACCGCTCCCTAGGTGCTGGATAGGTCTGCCCCCTGCACACAGTGTGTGTGTGTGTGTGTGTGTGTGTGTGTGTGTGTGTGTGTGTGTGTGTGTGTGTGTGTTAAATACAGAGGATGTGTTTGGTTTTGGTTCACAGAACACACCGTCCAGCAGGGAGCAGCCATATCCAGCACCCAGGGAGCAGTGATGGGGGTGGAACCTTGCTCAAGGGAACCTCAGGGTGACCTCCAGGTCTGGGATTTGAACCCTGATCATGGGGCCTAGTCCCAAAACACTAGGCCACCAATGTTTACAGTGGTTTTTCTGACGAACGCAGTAATTATCGGTCTGTTTTAGTGCAGTTTAGCTCAGGAGTGTTCCTCATCCATCTAAACCATCGAAACTTTTTCTGTTGTGTCTCCATTTCAAAGCTGCACACCCCCTCAGTATCCACCAATCAGAGCAATTTTTTAAATAGATATAATTGTGAAGCTTCTGGGGTGAAGAGACTGGATACACACTGGATACACAAACGGCAAACAGGACAGTCGGAGGTAACAGCCATAGAAACCCCACAGAACGTCCATAAACATGATCATTCTCGGCTCAGTGTCTCGAGAGACTTCATGAGGAGCCGACTCTGAGTTAGCAGTATTAATCACAGTCTGTAACGAGGTCCAGCTGGGCTGTGTTAGCAGGTAGGTGGGCGTGGCCAAGGCCGGAGCGCCTTAGTTCTCCAGAGATGCAGGTCAGCGACATCCTACAGAGAGTTCTTTTGTCCCCGCATGTTTAGGCTTGTGGACAAAACATCCAGCCTGAATGTGTCTTTAAGGCTCAAGACTCTTTTGTCCTTGTTCAAACAGGAAGCTCACATTCACGACTGTTCAAGAGAACAAGGAAAGATTTTCTAAACGACAAGAACTCTCACTCTAGATTCAAGCCACACTCATAAGAGTTTATTGCAGGTCTCAGTTTGTTGAGTTTTTTGGAACCAATATGTCAGAAACCTCTGAGTGTTAACGGTGGAGCTTGTTGGCCTGTTAGTCAAAGCTGCTGAACATCATTCACTTAAAAAACGTTCTCCTCGCATTCTAGCTGATGAAAAGTATCCACCCGGACTCAAGGTCATAAATGTGACCTGTTCATTTTTGCCACTCCCTAGAACACATGGGGTTGCTATGGTAACTGAAGTGGGCACTCAGGCAAATGCGACTAACCTGTGTAAGTGTGGACCGAAGAACCGCATGAGAAACTGTTTGAGAAGATTTTCAAATCGTTGATTTAAAAAGCTGAAAAGTAGTTTTTTTTTGTAGTTTGATTAGAGTTTGATCTCTCTCTCTCTCTCTCTCTCTCTCTCTCTCTCTCTCTCTCTCTCTCTGTCTGATGGAAAGTCCCTTGTGCTTTAGGGGTCGAGGTTCACCACTTGCAGCTGTGTGACCACATAAGAGAGCAGTGTGAGCAGCGTGGAGATAATGAGAGCCTCAGTGCTGTTCAATTATAGACCTGCCTTTACTGCTACTAGTCCACATGCAGCACTGCACACTGGCCAACACACACACACACACACACACACACACACACACACACACTTATTTACACACTCATTTACGTTCACTCTGTAACAAATTCAGCTCAAGGTTGGGTGAACAATGACACTCAGATAGTTGTTCCACTGTTAAGACAAAACCTCTAATGCCAGAGTTTGTGTAACAACAACAACAACAACAACAACAATAACTGGCTGCAAATGATGAAGCTACTATACTGTACGTCCCTAAAGAAAGGAAGACAACAGTCCTCATTTGGTGTCGAAGGACAAGGAGGAGAAAACCTCACCTCCATGAAAACAACAGAAACAAATTCATTTAAAACCCTTTAACCTTCAACCCTCGAGGTTTGTTTGAGGGCTGCAGTCGGCATTGTGAGCAAATCGGCTTTAGGAAGAAATTCTAATAATAATAATAAGATTTGCAAATGCTTGACCTAAAGTGGGGCAGCGGGGCCTAGTGATTAGCCCCGGATCGGAAGGTCATGGGTTCGAATCTCAAGCCAGTAATTTTCCCTCAGGTTCCCTTGAGCACGGTACTGTCCCCATCACTGCTCCCCTGGCACTTTCGATAGCTGCCCCCTGCTTGATGATGTGTGTGTGGGTGAAATGCAGAGGTTGAACTTCGTTATCTCACCGTGTGCTGTGTTTCCCACTGACAAGCATAGTCACTTACTCTTCACTTTCACTAAAGAGAAAATCCTGACGAGTGTGCGCGAAACCAAACAGCATTTCTCAGCGGACTTTAGCCGTTTCCTAAAAAGGTTTGTTCAAGGTCCTGGTCCAACCCTTGGACTATTAGATGCTGCATCATATTCCAGCACTGATGAAGACCTACTAAACTTACCTGGGGTGTTTTTTCTCAGGTCTTCACCTTCAGTGAAAGTGAAGTCAGTCAGTCATTTTCTGGGCCGCTTGTCCTAATTAGGGTCGCGGGGGGGTGCTGGAGTCCATCCCAGCTCACACAGGGCGAAGGATGGGGACACACCTTGGACAGGTCGCCAGCCTATTGTGAAAGTGAAGTGAAAGTGAACATTTGTCATCATGAGCACACAGTGAACCACATTAAGTACATTAACACACTCACCATCCAGTAGGGGGCAGACATATCCAGCACCTGGGTGGAACCCTTGGGAACCAGGGAACCCTTGCTCAAAAATAATTCTGGGCAGCCTACTGGTTCGGGATTCAAACCCACAACCAACTGATTCTGGGGCCAAGTTCCTAAAGACTAGGCCACTTCTGCCCCATCAGGACCTTCAGTCAGGGAACATAACTCACAGGGAACGTCCGAAAGATTGACCGACTCAGTACACCATGTCCTCTGTTTTCTCTCTATTTTATCGTTCTGCTTTGAAAGGTTATGTAAAGGTACAAACCTGCCCTCTTTCCTGTGGGACAAACAAATTCAAGGTACAAAAGTGAACCATGTTGAACCTCTGGGGAAGATTAGTACTGTTTGTACCTTGATAAACAAAAATGTCCCAGGACAGTATGTGTTTTCTGACAGTGCAGGTCTTCCTTCCACCTTCAGGTCTTAAAACTCAAGTGCAAACGTCCCAGACCATCCGTCCACCAGTTCTGCTTCTACCAGCTTTCATAATTTCCAACTTTTCACTTCTAAACCAATGCTTGGGCTCAAAATGTAGACTATCTACAGCACCGTGCAAAAGTTTTAGGCAGGAGTGAAAAAATGCTGTAAACAGAACGCTTTCAGAAACATCAATAATGATTGTTTATTTTGATCAATTTACAAAATGCAAAGTGAGCGAACAAAAGAAAAATCTAAATCAGATCAATATCTGGTGTTTCTACCTTTTACCTTCAGAGCAGCATCAGTTCTTCTGGCCCCACAGAGCCCTGATCTCCACATCATCCAGTGTGTCTGGATCACATGAAGAGACAGAAGGATGTGAGGAGCTACATCCACAGAAGATCTGTGCTCAGTTCTCCAAGATGTTCGGAACAACCGACCGGCCGAGTTCCTTCAGAAACCGTGTGCGAGTGTACCTAGAAGAATTGATGCTGTGTTTTAGGCAAAGGGTGGTCACACCAAATATTGATCTGATTTAGATTCTCTTTTGTTCATTCACTGCATTTTGTTGATTGATGAGAATAAATGATCAACACTTTTCTGAAAGTGCTCTGTTTACAGCATTTTTCACACCTGACTAGAACTTTCACACAGTGCTGTATATCACTGGCATCTACACACCTTTTATTTCATCTTCTTATTCTTCTCCTTTTGGCTGCTTCCGTTGTGGCTGCACTCCCCCTACCCCAGTCTCCACAGTGGATCATCCGTCTCCATGACGTCCTGTCCTCTGTGACCTCTTTCACACTCTCCCCCTCCATGTCTTCTCTCACTACATTCATAAACCCTTCCTCTTCTCCTCTTTCCTGGCATCTTCATCCTCAAAATCCTTCTCCCAAAATACAGTGCATTCAAAAGTATTCACCCCCCCCCCTTGGCATTTTTCATGTTTGGTTGCCTCACAACCTGGAATTAAAATGGCTTGATTGAGAGTTTGCACCATTTCATTTACTGAAGATGTCTACAGCTTTGAAGATGTATTTATTTTTATTGTGAAGCAAACAACAAAAAACTATTCACTAATAAAGTCAGTACTTTGTAGAACCACATTTTGTGGCAATTACAGCTGCAAGTCTCTTTGGAGTCTCTATGAGCATCATCTCACCACTGGGATTGTTGCCCGTTCCTCAAAACACAACTGCTCCAGCTCCTTCATGTTGGATGGTTTTGTGTGAACAGCAAAAATGTGACCACAGATTCTCAATGGGACTGAGGTCTGGACTTTGACTGGGCCGTTCCAACACATTCAGATGTTCCCCTTAAACCAGTGTTCCTTTAGCAGTATGCTTTGGGTCACTGTCCTGCTGGAAGGTGAACCTCCGTCCCAGTCTCACATCACAGGCAGTCCGACAGGTTTTGCTCTAGAATATCCCTGTATTCAGCTCCATCCATCTTTCTCTCCACTCGGACCAGTTTCCCAGTCCCTACTGCTGAAAAACATCTCCACAGCATGATGCTGCTACCACCATGTTTCACTGTGGTGATGGTGTTCTTGGGGTGATGGGATGTGTTGGGTTTGTGCCAGACAGTATTTTTCTTGGTGGCTGAAAAGTTCAGTCTGACCAGAGCACCTTCCTCCATACATTTGGGGAGTCGCCCTCAGGCCTTCTGGCAAACTCTAAACGTGCCTTCTTATTTTAACGTAACGTAATGGCCACGCCTCCATAAAGTCTGGCTCTCTAGAGTATCCGGCTGATTGTGGTCCTGTGGACAGACAGTCTCTGCTGTGGGTACATAGGTGGACTTCATTTCACTAATTATGTGACATTTGAAGGTAATTGGTTGCACCAGGACCTTCAGGGGCTTCATGGCAAATGAATGCATATGCACATGCCAATTTTCAGTTTTTTATTATTTTTAAAATTATTTTTCTCATTTCACTTCACCAACTATTTTATGCAGATCCATCACATAAAATAAGGTTAAGAAACATTTAACTTACAGGTTGGAATGTAACAAAGGAGGTAAAAAGCCAAGGCACTGTCTTCTTTGTCAATCATGCCAGGGTACAGTTTGTTTACAAGTCATGTAAAGTTCTTTATCAGAGAAAAAATACAATACATTTAAAGTGACTTTCCAGCCCAGAAGGAAGGAAACCCCCTGGTGAACAACAGATATAATTATATCATTTTGGGAATAAGGGGCAGCGGTGGCCTAGTGGTTCGGGCGTTGGCCACTTGATCGGAGGATTGGGGGTTCGAACCCCTTCCCAATGGGTTGCCCTGGGGTACCCTTGAGCAAGGTGCCGTCCCTGTGCCGCTCCTCCCTGCAATGGGCTGGCGACCTGTCCAGGGTGCGTCCCCCGTCCTCGCCCTGTGTGCACTGGCTTGGATACCAGCGCGACCCCGTTTGGGACAAACGGCAGATAATGGATGGATTTTGGGAATAAATTTGTCATTTTTTGCCAGTATTTACGAAGACAGTAGGAAGCGAAAGATTTCATTAAGAGGTGAAAGTCAGGCTTTAAAAATTCACCATCATACACAAAACCTTGCTCAAAAAAAGATGATTGACACATATCTGTGCCTGTGATGGTGACCCCTCCCTCCCAGATGCGCTGAACCACTTCTACGCACGGTTTGTTGCAGCGAACAACACGGGAATGAGGAAGACCACCCCTCCTCCAAACGACCAGATTCTCTGTCTGACCACAGCCGAGGTGAGAAGAGCTCTTCTCAGAGTCAACCCACGGAAAGCTGCCGGTCCAGACAATATTCAAGGTCATGTGCTCAGAGGATGTGCAGAACAGCTGGCAGATGTTCTCACTGACATCTTCAACACCTCTCTGAGCACCACTGTTGTTCCAAGGTGCTTCAAGACCACCAGCATCATTCCAGTGCCAAAGAAACCATCTATCTCCTGCCTCAACGACTATCGTCCCGTCGCACTCACACCCATCATGAAGTGCTTCGAGAGGCTGGTTATGAGGCACATCAAGTCCCAGATCCCCTCCTCACTAGTCCCAACCGCTCAACGGACGATGCAATCTCCACCACCCTCCATCTGGCCCTTTCTCATCTGGACAGAAAGGACAGTTATGTCAGAATGCTGTTCATCGACTACAGTTCAGCATTCAACACCATCATCCCTCAGCACCTGAGTGAGAAGCTGAGGCTGCTGGGTCTGAACACCTCCCTCTGTAACTGGATCCTGGACTTCCTGACTGGGAAACCCCAGTCAGTCAGGATCAGTAGCAGCACCTCCAACACCATCACGCTGAGCACAGGAGCCCCCCAGGGCTGTGTGCTCAGCCCACTGCTGTTCACGCTGATGACCCACGACTGTGCAGCCAAGCACAGCTCGAACCACATCATCAAATTCGCTGATGATACAACCGTGGTGGGTCTGATCAGCGGTGGAGACGAGGCAGCTTACAGAGAGGAGACAGAACAGCTGACGGACTGGTGTAGAATCAACAACCTGTCTCTGAACGTCGACAAGGCTAAAGAGATGGTTGTTGACTTCAGGAGACCACGTCGGGACCACACTCCACTTATCATCAACATCTCACCTGTGGAGATGGTCCAGAGCACCATGTTTCTTGGTGTTCACATCATTGACAACCTCACGTGGACCCTCAACACCAACTCTATCATAAAGAAAGCCCAGCAGCGCCTCTACTTCCTGCGCAGACTGAGGAGAGCCCATCTCCCACCTTCCATCCTCACCATCTTCTACAGAGGAACCATTGAGAGCATCCTGAGCGGCTGCATTACTGCCTGGTACGGGAATTGCAACGTCTTAGACCGCAAGTCCCTACAACGGGTAGTGAGAACAGCTGAGAAGATCATCGGGGTCTCTCTGCCCTCTGTACAGGACATCTTCACCACTCGCTGCATCCGCAAAGCAACCAGCATTGTGGATGATCCCTCCCACCCTTCCCACACTCTCTTCTCCCTCCTACCATCCGGGAAAAGGTTCCACAGCATACGGGCCTCCACTTCCAGGATGGGAAATAGTTTCTTCCCCCTGGCCATCAGACTCTTGAACTCTGAAACCACCAATATCTACCCAGTCCACCATTTTCATCTTGTATTTATTTATTGATCTCATGTTGCACTCTGCGCTTTATCAGTAACACCGCTCCACCACACTGCTACACTATAATCTACCTGGGCTGCTTTTGTTCCACAACACTGCGGCCCTCTACGGATGAATGTACTGTCTGTCGTGCCGTCTGTTGTTGTCTGTCTTGTCTGCACTAGTTGCCCCGTGTTGTGTATTATGTTGTCTTGTGTCTTGTCTTGTGTGTAGCACCAGGGTCCTGGAGGAACGTTATTTCGTTTCACTGTGTCCTGTGTATGTGACTGAAATGACAATAAAATCCTACTTGACTTGACTTGACTTGATATCTGATCTGCTTGCAGGGAAGTGTCCGGATTATAGTGTCCAGGCTCTGACTTTTTGTGTAAAGGCGGAGGATTTTTTAAAGCTGAGATCAATTACATCTGAGCAGCGTCCAAGCAAACTGTCCCCCAGTAGCAGCTGTCTGGACACATAGACACGTGACCAAAAAGAGAGAAAACCTACACAATCCAATTCAAATCAATACACTGAGCGAGAAACACAACCTATGCGTTTCACCCACACACCAGGGGGCAGCTATTGAAAGCACCTGTGCAGCAGTGATGGGGACGGTACCTCACTCGAACCCACAATCTTCTGATCCTGGGGCCAACTCCCTAACCACTAACCCTAACCCCAACCCACGGTTGCCTCGAAGGAACACTTGCTCCATGTGAGGATCGAACTCATGACCTTCAGATTATGAGACTTGATGCGGTACATACTGCGCTAACGAGGCTACAATTAGATTTAATTAGAAGAAGCAATTACGAAAATGTGCATGCATGACATACTGATTTAGTACAAGGACAAGACCATGTGCGATGGTGAAACAGTGGGACACGGCACAGAAACTGGACAAAAAACACAACAAACAGAAGACAGAAGGACTCAGTGAATGAAGGTTACAGTGATATTTCATTTAGGGGACAGGTGGTGCAGTATATGACGCCAGCAGCATTCTAAGCATCTAAGATGTGCAACAGAAATATTTATTCTCAAGCTTATGCGTCTATATTTACAATTAAAATGCGACAAAAAATCCAGCTATTTAGAGGCAGAAGAGGCGTACAGAGTAGAAGAGATGGGCCGCAGCATTCTGGGCATTACCCGGAGACAATGGGGCGAAGGCGTGTTCACCTAATTCCTAAGAAGATGTGAAGGAATAGATCCATCGTTTTTTAAAAAGAATTGTGACACACGTTGTGGTTAATCACATTTCGGTGGGTGTTGGTCCCGCCCCGGGCCCTCTCCAGACACACTACATTGCAGATTTACGGGTGTGGACCTGCAAACCGTACTTCTGCCTGTTTAAGAAGAAGAACACACTCGTCAGAAAGCATGAAAACAAAAACACACGCGAATTTAATGCAAACATAACCTTGGACACTCGTCTTCATTTGGAAAGACAAGCTGCACTAATTCCCAAAATTTCAGGACAAACAGACTCCGCTCCAAAAAACGAATAAACACCCAGAATCTTCATCGAAGGTTTTTCCTTCTGATAAGTTGATTTTTTATTCGGGTTTTGTCCCGACAGTGATGGAATAACTAATAACTTAAATATGAAATAAAATAATATAAAGATAAAATAACTACTCATCACACACTCGTCTGCATACTTTCTCAGTCAGTTTCTTCTTCGCTCATGTGGTGTGACATCGTTCCTCATCTCCCTCTGCTGAAGATTCTCCACAGCAGAACATTCCAAAGGAATCAGTTTCTAGTGGGACGTCCCGGATCTCCTCCCAGCTTGTTTCATAAAACTTTCGAACTGATTGAAATCTTCAAACATGGCCTCTTCTCCTCGTCACGTCGAACAAAAGGAGCGGCGCTCGGCCTTAACAATGTCTCATGCAGGCAGTGTGTCATTACTGTCTGTTTCTGGCTGCAGGAATGTGCCCTGACTCATTTGTCTTCATGTTAAACCGCCGAGTTGGCAGAGAGGAAGAGAAAGATGAGAGAACTACTCTTCATGAAACGCCAGGCACTTCAGCTGCATTCGTTCTCCCACGGCACCTCAGTCGTGACCCTGAACGATGGCCGATTTTCAATTTTTAGCGCTTGAACTAAACCATTCACTGAAAACCAAACAACACTGAACCGGCGTTTGAGTTCACTGCTGGGGGGACATTAAACAGAGACATTTCTTGAGAGCGGTTTCTGAAGGGGACATAAAAGAGCCAGTGCTGAGTTTAATAGATGAGACCCTTATTTATATGATTTATACTGTCGTACAACAGAGCTTTACGCAATATACATCTACACACAATACACAAAAAACACACAGGGAGCACTGATGGGGACAGTACATTGCTCAAGGCTACTTCAGGGCAACCTACTGGTGTAGGATTGAATCCATGACCTTCTGATCCTGGGGCCTCGTTCCTAAATGCTAGGCCAGCGCTGACCCCAAGACATTATAGGTGTCAAAATGTACTTTTGTTTTTCTTTTTTGATAGAAGAGAAGAAAGTGTAGAGCTGGTTAGGAAAGGTTAGTCCTGGTCCTCTCTGTGTGCTTTGAACAGATGGATCTTCAAATGATGCTCGAAGAAAGAAGGGACTAAGCATTTCTGACCACATGAATAAGTTCATCCACCACCGTGGAGCCTGAACTGAGAAGAGTCTGGATGCAGGTCGTCCTTTTCTTTTGAGAACGGAGGTTCAAGGTGAGCAGCGCTTGATGTTCTGAGGAGGATGCAATGTTTGAATAGTGCCATTAAATTGAATTAAGGATTTAAACCTGCAGCCACAGCGAGCCAGTCACAAAGCTGAAGGTGGTTTAGTGGGAGGATACTCATCTACAGACGAAGAGGTAGGTACTGGGGTGGCCGTGGTCTAGTGGTGGGTACATGCCTATGGACCTGTGGCTCAAGAGGTCCCGGGTTCAAATCCCACCTCCAGCACTACCACCACTGGGTCCCTGGGCAAGACCCTTAACCCTGAGTGTCTCCAGGGGGGACTGTCCCTGTAATCAGGACATGGAAGCCGCTCTGGATAAGAGCGTCTGATAAATGCTATAAATGTAAATGTTAAGGTAGTAGGTTGGAATCCCACCTCCAGCACTACCATCATTGGGTTCCTGAGCAAAACCTTACATCCAAGTTGCTCCAGCAGCACTGTCCCTGTAGTTAGGAAATGGAAGTCACTCTGGATAAGACTGTCAACTAAATGTTAAATGGAAACTGGTTCCCAGTCCTTCATTAGACTGAATATAAAATCTTGCTAACTACCTTGAAAGCTCAGCACAGTCTCGCTCCTCGCTATCTTCTCAAACTTTTGTCCCCAAATACACCATCTCAACCCCTTGACCTCTTCTCCAGCAGGTCTTTAAGTGGGTCGCCATGTATTTCCAGCTTCCATCTGAGAGGCTCCTTCTATTTCACTGTTTGATATTTTAAAAAGTCACCTTTTCTCCCCGTGTTTCCTGATTTCCCACTCTTCTCTGAGTTCATTAACCTCACTGAAGTGGAGCTTGATTCTGTGTTTTTGAGTGAATGTTTGTTATTCTACATTAACTTTGTTGAGCAACATTTGGTTTGAAGTTCAATAAATGAATCGTATTATTACTATTAATAATATTAAAGGGTGCAGTGGTGTCCTAGTGTTTAGGGACTAGATCCCAGGATCGGAAGGTTATGTGTTTGAGTTCCAGACCAGTTAGTTGCCCTGAGGTTCCCTTGATCAAGGTCCCGTCCCCATCACTGCTCCCCGGGTGCTGGATATATCTACCCCCTTCTGGACGATGTGTGTGTGTGTTAAATACAGAGGATGTGTTTGGGCAGCGGTGGTCTATTGGTGAGGGAGTTGCCCCAGATAGGAAGATTGTGGGTTTGATTTCCACACCAGTAGGCCCTGAGGTACCTTTGAGCAAGGTACGGTCCCCGTCACTGCTCTCCGGGGTGCTTTGACCGGAGCAACCGATCCGAGGCCAACTCCCTAACCACTAGGCCACCGCTGCCCCAAACCTTTATGATGGCCAGGAAAGGAACCCAGGTCAACTGCTTGGCAGGCAGCCACGCTCACCACTGTACCACCAACGCTTGTATGTTGGAGCAGATTATTTCTTTCTCCAGTTTTTGGACTTTCCTTCTCTTTGGTGGAGAATAATCTCTGTCTCATCGGTTCATAAATCTTTTTGTGGCTCTTTGTACTTTTTGGTGTTGTTTTCTGATGAGTTTATTTATTTATAGTTATATTTCTGTTTTTCTTCAAACACAGGTTTATTATTCCTCTACTCCTGCCCCGTGGAGGTTCTTCATGATGCCTCTGACTTTTGTTTTGGTTCTTTTTCTTTCTACCGCTTTCATATTTTTTTATCAGTTGTTTTCCTTAACTAGCTGGTCTGTTGCTCAGTTCACCAGTGGTTTCCTCCATTTTCAGTGCTTTCCAAATTTTCGGACTCTGCCCAATGTTTGTGAAATCTTTTAAATGTATTGTTTCTCTTTTCTTTTTCTTCTTCTTATTTTATTTTTCATTTGGCTGCTGCTGTTTAGGGGTTACCACAGTGGATCATCTGTCTCCATTTCTTCCTGTCCTCTGTGTCTTCCTCCTTCAAACCAACCACTTGCATGTCCTCTCTCACCACATCCATAAACCTCCTCTTTGGTCTTCCTCTTCTCCTCTTTCCTGGCAGCTCCATCTTCAACATCCTCCTCCTGGTATACTCCTCATCTCTCCTCTGGACACGTCCAAACCAACACATGTTTCTCTTTTCTTTCTTGTTTCTTGTTTCTGAGTTTCAAAATTTCCCCCATTGACGTCTCTCTGGTCTTCATGTTGGTTTTCCCATTAACAATAAACTCTTCATGGGTTAAATTCAAAGCAAACAAACAAAGAAACAAAGAATAAAATCAACCCCTCGTATTCTAATCCTTTTGGTCACTTAAAAAAGGAAATAAAAGCAGAAAATCTGCACCTTTTGATCTCAAAGCCAAATGTCTTCAATGCAGACACAAAGGCGTTGGTCTTGTTGTTCCAATACTTTTGGAGCGGTCTGTATTCATAAGTACAGGCTTTTCTATAGCTGAAGGAAAACTCACGGGCAGTGGAGGGACTCATAATCCCTTTGGCCAAACGCAAAAGTGTCCCTTAAGATCACTGGTTCTCGATCAATCAGAAGACACAAGTCTTGCGTTCTCTCTGTTGTGGTCGACACCTGAAGATGAAGCGCATACCTGGGACAGTGTGTGTGCTGCCAGGCCTACGACCAAGATATACCTCCCAAGTGTGTAAAGTGTGTGTGTATGTGTGTAAGACAACACCCCGATGTCATCACGGTTGACTCCAGATGGCCCTGGCCCATTGTTTTAGTGGGCGCATGTCATCCCTCTGGCAGCCATTACAGCACAGAAAACTAAATACATCAGAGACAAACGAGCTTTTAGTTTTGGTGAAACTGCATAAAAAGGTAACAAACACCAGCTGCCATCATGAAACCTTCTTGTGGTTTCTTAGATATTCACTCATGTGGAACATCTATAAAGCTGACGTGATCCTCCAACCTGGTTCTGGATGCCTCTCGCTTGTGTGAAAATGTTTCTCCCACCAGGAGTGCATTTTGGAGATGATGGGAGGGCAAATTTGTTGGGGACCTAAAAAGCAGGTTCTCAGCTGGAGCCAAATAATGCATTATTCCAACAGGAACCGGAAAAGACATCAGTGAACATGTCCTTCACAGTGTTTACACCTCCGCTGTAGAGAGTGTCGCTTCCGTTGGATACTTTCCTTGTTCCATTTGATGTAACAGGTCTTTCACTGTTCCTCGTCAAGCTCTTAGGGATGGTTACCTTTTTTGAGACTTGGTTCCTCTGGGTAGTTCTTCCTCATGATCCTAAGAAGTTGGTTCTTCTCCCTGGCCCTGGTCATGCTTCATTTGTGTATTGGTTCCACTCAGTTGTCATTCCTCATGTGGTTAGGCAGTCTAGCCTTCTGAATATTTAGAGGTTTGGTTCTTCTCAGTTCTGTACCTTCATACTATTTGGGGATTTTTGTATTTTGAGGCTTTGTTCCTCTCACTGTTTCTTGATCATTATCTAGGAGAGGTTCTCCTTTCAAATCTTCCTTCCTCTCAGTGTTTCTTATTCATATTCTTAGGACATTTGTCCTCTCTGTGGTATTGGTCATGCTACAGTTGTGTCTTGGTTTCCCTCATTGGTTCTCCTTCATGTTTTTTGGGAAGATGATCTTTTTTGAGTCTTGGTTCCTCTCAGTCATGCTTTTTTATGCTGTTAAGGAGTTTCTCCATTTTGGCATTTTCACAAACCAATTACACTTTAGTTTCTTTTAATTAGCTAGGCATAATGAGGCTACTAAGAGTCTTCATTCATGCATCCATCATCCAGTATCTGAACTGATTGTCTATCCAAACTCTTTTAAGGCAAAAGGTAAACACCGGACAGGTCAGCAGTCCATCACAGGACCAACAGTTCAGTCTATCATCTGTTGTATGTTTTGACTGTGGGAGGAAACCAGAGCTTCTGAAGTAAACCCACAGAGATACATGGAGAAGATGTTCACTCCACACAGAAAGACTCATAGTGGGAATCGAACCCACAACCTTCTCACTGGGAGGAGAGATCCCCAACCCCGTCAACACCTATCTAAACTAAAGAAGTGTTCAAATATTTAGACAATTTTAGAAATGGAAAAAATCAGCAAAATGCTTTATGGCACATTTTGAAAAAACAATTTTTACTTTACCAAATTAAACAAAGCCATTTTTGACAGCACTGCTATGGGTTTTAAATGGCTGAATGCAGTTAAAAGCTGTCCACAAGCACAGTTGTGCCTAATTTTATGCTGAACTCAGTTTGGGAGAGAAGTGTGGGGAAGGTCATGGAGGAGCAGAAGACAGCCGCAACACCAGACGGCAGCAAACGGCTAACAGACCAGAAAAGGGGTATCGATCCAGGCCCAAGAGACGTGTGAGGAGCGGATTATTAGACACGTCTTAACATTTAAAAAGTCTGAAGGCTTGGCACTCCCCTTCCCGACATGTTCCAATCTGCCCTTCTTTTTTCTGTCATCTTTTCTCTTGCCTTTATTTTTGAGCTCTTATCTGATTCTTATCCTGTCAAAGCGCAGACTGAAAAGACTAAGGAACGCTCTTGGGCTGCTGTCGTTTTTTTACCTGCCGCTCTTTAATGGGGTGCACCTGAGAGAGTGTGTGCTGAAGGGGCTGACATGGAAATAGGTACTTTAACTGTTCCACCTGTAGGTAATGACAGAACACACAGAACCAAAACACTGCTTGTCAGAGACTTCCTGAAGACTCGCCTTCTGAAGAGTCACTCGTTCCACAGAATTAGGCCACAGTCGTTTAAAACCTTAAAATATCAGAGAAGCGAAAAGTGGCCAACAAGGACGTGTAAGGTTACAATATTGAGCCAACAAAAGCAGAACATTAAAGAGAAAAACTGATGAATCAGGAGATTCCTCACAAATGTAATTGCTGAAGCCTTTTGATTAAAAAAGTAGAATAGTCTTTCAAATCAGTTTAATTTAATCTGAAAAATGTTTATTCAGTCCAGTCTCTGTACCTGAGCAGTTCTCCAGATCTTCCTGAAGGACAGTGTTGTTGTCTCTCATGTTCAGTCCAGTCTCTGTACCTGAGCAGTTTGATAGTTCTGTGTTGGTTAATCCACACAGTGATCTACGTCTGAACCTTCAAGGAGAACAAAATGTGTAACTTAAGACATGAAGCAGTGAAGAACCAGGAGCAGATGATTCCAGATGATCAGGTGATTCATTTACTGCTGATGCTGATCCCATTTCTTTCATTTAATCAGTATAAGATAAGATAATGCAGAAAATCTGACAGGCATTAAATAGTCAGTTTGCACCAACAAAGTGATTTTTGATCAAAATGTAAAGAAATGAGGGACTCCAGACTCACAGTGCTGTATTTGGAAATTACACTACTAGTTACTAAAAATGTTCTTTCTTCAGGAGAGAAATGTAAATATAATTTAAAATATATAATTTAAAAACACCAAAATACACAAATAATTTTACCTTCAAAACGTTTGCATCTTTATGTTTTTTCCTGGAATGAAACATGATGGAAGCCCCCCCACTAAGTTTACCCCCCCTACGGATTTAGAACAAACTTTAAAGAAAATCAGGCTTTATAATTGATGCAGTTTTTGTTTTTATAGTCATGTACAATTCTGTTAAATGCAACTTTTCAAAAATTCAATAAAGATATTTTCCAAACATTGTTGAGAAACCTCCTTTCTCGTTCCTCTTTCGGCCCTGATCCAGAACTATCCTGCAAACTGCAAGGTATGCAGCACAAAGCAGTAAACTGTTAGCGAGGTTAAGAGTGAATCGAGCTTGTTTGTGGTGTATTCACATGTAGCAGCAGCAGCGAAAGACCCAGAAGAAGAATGTCAGGAATGATCCCGGAGCCGAGAGCGGCAGGTCCGTGCAGAACCCCTGAACTTTAGTGTGAGGTAGCAGATATAGCCCCAGGCTTTCGCTCTACAAAGCCCTGCAACACCTATTACTGATTAGCCTACAATATCTTGCTCACCCACCCACACACACACACACACACACATTTATGCATACACACACAGTAATCCCCAAGAAATCATCATTATGAAGAATCTGAGTCATCATGAATGACATTTCTAGAATGCACATGCCTCAAAATGCCTCTTAGATTTAATTTGCTGTGTAATCAGATTGCTGCATTCGTTACAAAATGAATTAATGAAGATTCAAATTCAACTTGTCAGATTAAAAGTTAAGACTCCATTGAACTTCTCAATCCTTGTTTGGAAATATTCGGTGGCTCACCAGCCCGTCTCCATCGTTGTAGGCTGAAGCGGTGATGTTTGAAGGCCGGATTTTATAGCTGCCAATGAGTAACTCATCCCTTTGATGTTGAGTTTGGGTGTCGGTTTGGTAGAAAATGGTAGGAGACACCCCCAGAGATGTTGGAAGGACAGGTTGGTCTTCTTTTCTGTTTGGCCTCTGAGCTGCAAAGTTGGCAGGTTTGGCTTGTTTGACGTTTCAGTGACTGAAAGAGAGCAGCTGTGAACTGTGTCCTTTCAGAGCTTGTTTATCCTGGAGAGACAGGAAAAAAGACAGCACTTATCTTGACATACATGATTGCAGAATCACTTTAATTGCCTTTTAACCATCAAATGATGGTTGATGATAAACTGATCATCACCTTTTCAAGCATTTAGGAAATACTTCCCAGGTTTGAACTCTGTAGAAGTGTCTAAGGCTTCACACTTAGAATAACCACAGTTGACTCTCTGCACCACTTCTGGACTCCTGCTTTGGTCCAAATCCTTGAGTCTTTGCTGCTCTACACCTTGTCCCATCTCTCAGAGACTCCTCAGACTCCTCAGTGGTGTGAAGGAATCCTCAAAAACTCCTTAGACTCTGGAGTGTAAGGGCCCAATGGTGCCTCCTGCTCAGTAGAATCAATGGCTCCTTATGGTGCTTTTCCACTGACAGCAGGACCTGAGCCGCACCTGAACCACCCCGTGTTGGTATACAGTTTCACATCCAGCTTTGATCTTGCTTTCATGTGTCATTGTTCCATTGTTTCCTTGTTTCACTGGCGGTGCTTTAAACTGGTTGTTTTCTCTTTAACCCAGCTCTGTGACTGCTGTTTATGTGATGTTCTAATGTTAATCAGTTTGTCGAGCTTCTCCACTAGAACAAAAAAAGCCATTTTTCTAGCTTCCCTTTTTCTGTATTTTGACCCGTCAGATGGGAGTGATACCCCACTGTGGGTGGAGATGTCACACTTTTAATCTTCCCAGCTATCATGTCCTGCTTTGATGCGTGCTGGTGGAAAAGCCCCAACGGTTCAATCATAGAGTCAACGGCTTGTTTTTTTCTTTAACCATTATTTAATGTGGGAAGATAAGAACAGCTAAAAAAAAAATTTGATCAGGATGCTAAGACACTTTTGCTCCTCAGGCTTAGTAAGAGGAAGTGTTCCTCAGGCTCAGACAGGTAAGTGGACCCTCACACTTGACAAGAACAATGGCTCCTCAGTTTAGTCAATGTCTCCTCAGGCTTGAGGGGGTCAATGACTCATCAGACTCAGTAGGATCAATGATCAGACTCAGCTGTGTCAAAAGCTCTTCAGACTCAGTAGTGTCAATGCTTCCTCGGGCTTCTTACGGTCAGTGGATCCTAAAGTTTAAAGGGTTCAGTGGCCCCTCAGACTTAAACAGGACAATGAACCCTCTGGAACTTGTCTTAATGAACTACATGGCCTGCAGGTGCAGGTGATTCTGGGGTGTGTCTAGATCTCCTTTGGCTTGTTTAACAATGTAAAACTGCTCTCTGTCACTGGCAACCAGTGGAAAAGTGTTGAAATAAGTCTCTTAATGAATCATCTTCAAGAAACATCTTCAGACTCAGTAAGGTCAAATGATCCTCCTGCTCAGGTCAATAGACCTTCAAAGCCAGGTTGAATTGGGTACAAAAATCCTGTTTAGTCATTAACTCAACCAAGTGGCCCCAATGAGTCCGAAGAAGCTTTTACACCCCTGAGAGGGAGAGACTGTTGATCCTACTGATTTTAAGTGACCATTGACCATACTGAGTTCCACAAACTCTCAATAACTTGATCACAGACTAACTGTCCACATTTGGGTCAAAGGCTACTCAGGATCTTATGGATCAGAGATCAGAGACTCATTAATGTCAACAGCTTTGTAGTAGTGTCAATGTAGCGTTCCTTTACTTACAAAGCACATACTGGCTTAGCAAGGCCTTCGAACCATCTCTACTCGACTCATCTAATTTGGAAGCAGCTTTTAGTCAATAAGCACCAAAACTAAACTGTCAGCAGCAGTTAGAGAAGTAGAATCCTTATTTTCAAGCATCAGCGCTGAACTCATTCTTATTTGTAATAGTAACCGACAGGGGGATGGACGAAGCGAGACAGGAGTCTCCGTGGACGATGATGTTTCTGATGATATTGTGATCTGCAGTGAGAGTAGGGAGCAGCTTGAGGAGAACCTGGAGAGATGGAGATCTGCTCTAGAGAGGAGAGGAATGAAAGTGAGTAGGACAAAGACAGAATACATGAGTATGAATGAAAGGGAGGACAGTAGAGTGGTGAGGATGGAGGGAGCAGAGATGGTGAAGGGGGAGGAGTTTAAATGCTCGTGGGTGGACAGTGTGGACGAGAAGAAGAGAGTGCAGGCAGGTTGGAATGGTGATCTGTGACAGACGGGGACCAGCAAGAGTGAAAGGAAATGTTTGCAGGATGGTAGTGAGACCAGCTATAGAGATAGTGGCACTTACAAAAAGACAGGATGCGGAGCTGGACGTGTCAGAGTTAAAGATGCTGAGATTTGCGTTGGGAGGGACGATGATGGATAGGATTAGGATAGTCTCTTAAACTGCTCTGGTACAGGGACTGTACTGAATAAAAGAGAGACAAAAACGTTGTCCTTCAGGAAGATCTGGAGAAGTGCTCCTCAACAACACATTAAAACTAGAAGATCTGGATTGTTGGAAGTAAAACATGAAGAAATGAGGGGCTCAAGGCTGCATGTAAAGGTGATTGTGATGCTGAGTAGCACGTAGGACAAAAATAAAGCTTCTCTTGAAAGCTGTGGGGCAGGAAGACTTTGGGAATGTCTTCTCTCTCTTTTCTGAGCTCCTACTCAACCTTTACCCTCCACTTCCATCAATAAGCCACTCTGTGATTTCATACTGGCCAGCCGTACACTGCGGTTTGTGGCCTGTGTCGCTGAAAGAAAAAATAAAAAAGTAGAAGTAATGTTGGGGAAAAGAAAAAACCAGCAGGGCTGAAGATTAAAGGCAAAGGTCGCTTGTACGTTTGGTGTTATTAATGGTGGAATTACTAATTATACTCTTTAGAAGTTTGGAAGGGTTGGTTGATGATGCAGCGATTTAGCTCATTTGCTGGAGATAACTTTGATCAAAGCTGCTGGTCGGGAACGGCCGAGAGGAGGGAATGTGGACGGTATGGACAAAGACGCCGGACGTCCAGGCCTGTACTTTTGAGTGGGTGTTTAAGGACCCGACGGCCTGAGTTCCAACCTCTGCAGAAAAACAGATTGATGGAAAAATATGTGCATGAAGTCTGATAAAGAACTTTCTTTCTTTCTTTCTTTTTTTCTTTCTTTCTTTCTTTCTTTCTTTCTTTCGTTCTTTCTTTTCAAACCCCCTCCTTTAAGCACATTCCTGTATTTTAGGGCAATCATGGGTGAAATTGTCCAAAAATCTGTTAAAGTCTCCCCCGAACAAGACAAAGGAAACTATTTTGGCATTTTTCTTGCTCCTCGGCTGATAAAATAGTGCCCCCACATTCTCCCCATCACGGAGGATTAATGGGTGCAGTTACAGATGTTATTAAGAGCAGCCCAACACCTGGTTCACACGGAGGGCTGCTGTGTTTTATCCGAACTGTACTCCGTCTCAGTTCCCTACCAGATCCCAGTGTGGCGATTAAAACGTCAGCTTTACAAATACTTGAAATTACTCCTCAAATGACTGCAAGTTTTTGTTTCTTTTTAAGTTTTAAATAATGTAGCAAAAATAATAAGCACTGTTTTGAGCACATCATGAGGATAAAAAAATATTTTTTTTAAAGGAAGATGTAACAAATAATAAATGGACCACATCACAAAACCTTTTAAATATAATACATTTTCCTTCTGCTCTCATCAGGCGTCTCCACAGGGGATCATGTCTTCCTGTCCTCTGCATCTTCCTCTTTCACACTGCCCCCCTGCATGTCCTCTCTCACCACGTCCATAAACCTCCTGGCAGCTCCATCCTCAACATCCTTCTCCATATATAATCTTCGTCTCTCCTCTGGACACGTCCCAACCAGCGTGATCCTGCTTCTGTCATTTTGCCTCCAAACCGTCCATCCTGAGCTGTCTCTCTAATATACTAGTCCCTGATCCTGTCCATCCTCATCCCTCCCGACATAAATATCAGCATCTTTAACTGGGACACCTCCAGCTCCAACATTTATCTTTTCATCACCATCTCCAACCTGTGTAACACAGCTGGTCTCACTACCATCCTCAACCTGTATAACATAGCTGGTCTCACTGTCGTCTCCAACCCGTATAACACAGCTGGTCTCACTACCATTTCCAACCCATATAACACAGCTGGTTGCATTGCCATCTCCAATCCATATAACACAGCTGGTCTTACTACCGTCTCCAACCCGTATAACATAGCTGGTCTCATCACTGTCCTGTAAACCTTCCTTTTCACTGCTGCTGGTCCCTGTCTGTCACAGTTCACTCCTATTTCAAAGTACACACACGTGCAGCAGGGAGCAACTATTGAAAGCACCCGGGGAACAGTGAAGGGGATGGTACCTTGCTCAAGGGTACCTCAGGGCAACCTACTGTTGAGGGAATCCAACCCACAATCTTCCGATCTGGAGCCACTCCCTCACCAGTACACCGCTAGTGGAACCGCTGATTGCAGTGAGGTCAGGTACTGATGCTGGAACATTGCTGTGAGGATTTGATTGTAGAGCATTTGTGAGGTTGGTCACCACTAGTTTGAGAAACAGAAGCAGTTTATTACACTCCACCATGTTGAGCCTTCATAATCTCCAGGCTTATTAAATCTGCAGTAACCACAGAAACTGCCGGGGGTTAGGTTTTGGAATTGTGCAATAAAAGGGCCTGCTGGTTGTTCTTATTAATAAAAATAGAACGAATAAGAGGAACAACTCTTAGACTGCAACACTTAACACCACACTGAGACACTTAACACCGCACAGCGCCTCAGACCAGCCACGTTCAGTTTCATTCATTTTCTGGGGTCGTATCCTCAACACATAATGACTTTACAAATGGTGTTCCTCAGGGCTCTGATCTTGGTCCACTTTAATTCTTTGTAAACATTTATTTCTGTTGTGATGACAATACAGAGCTCTGCGCAGGTTCAGAACTTATGTGAAGATGGCAGCAAGTGGTTAGGGCCTAGTGGTCCGGGTGTTGACCACATGATCGGAGGATTGGGGGTTCGAACCCCTTCCCGGTGGGTTGCCCTGAGGTACCCTTGAGCAAGGTGCCGTCCCCGTCCCGCTCCTCCCTGCGATGGGGTGGAGACCTGTCCAGGGTGTGTCCCCTGTCCTTCGCCCTGTGTGAGCTGGGATGGACTCCAGCGCAACCCCGTGACCCTAATTAGGACAAGTGGCAGAAAATGACTGACTGACTGACTGACAGTGCGGACTGCCTCTGGAGCAGCACGGGACAAGACGTGTAGTGGCAGAAAAAACACGTTACAAATAAAATAAACTATTTTAAAGGGAGAAAAATTGGTTTGCAAGTCCTTCAAAACAACCTACTTCCTGGAGGGTTTCTCTGATTTGACATCAGTGATACATCAGTACATCTTATCTCTCTCTCCCTCTCTCTCTCTCTCTCTCTCTCTCCTCTCCCTCTTTATCTCTCTCTCTCCTCTCTCCTCCCTCTCTCCCTCCTCTTTATCTCTCTCTTATCTCTCTCCCTCTCTCCCTCTCCCCCTTATCTCTCTCCCTCTCCCTCTCTCTCTCTCCTCTCTCTCTCCTTTCTCTCTCTCTCTCTCTCTCTCCTCTCCCTCTCTCTCTCTTTATCTCTCTCCTCTCCTTTATCTCCTCCTCTTCTCTCTCCTCTCTCTCTCCTCTCTCTCTCTCTCTTATCTCTCCTCTCCCTCTTATCTCTCCTCTCTCTCTCTCTCTCTTTATCTCTCTCTCTCTCTCCTCTCTCTCTCTCTCTCTCTCTCTCTCTCTCCTCTCCTCTTTTGTATCTCTCTCTCTTTATCTCTCTCTCTCCCTCTCTCCTCCTCTTTTATCTCTCTCTCTCCTCTCTCTCTCTCCCTCTCTCTCTCCCTCTCTCTCTCTCCTCTTCTCTCTCTCTCTCTCTCTCTCTCTCTCTCTCCTTCTCTCTCTCTCTCTCTCTCTCTCTCTGTCTCTCTGTCTCTCTCTCTCTCTCTCTCTGACTTCTCTCTTTCTCTCTCCCTCTCTTATCGCCTCTCTCCCTCTCTCTCTCTCTCTCTCTCTCTCTCGTCTTCTCTCTCGCCTGATTCTCTCTCTCTCTCTCCCCTCTCCCTCTTATCGCCCCTCTCTCTCTGACTCTCTCTCCTCTCCCTCTCCCTCTTTATCGCTCTCTCTTCCTCTCTCTGTCTCTCTCTCTCTCTCTCTCTGTCTCTCTCTCTCTCTCTGTCTCTGTCTCTCTCTCTCTCTCTCTCTCTCTTCTCTCTCTCTCTCTCCTTCTCTCTCTCTCTCTCTCTCCTTCTCTCTCTCTCTCTCTCTCTCCTTCTCTCTCTCTCTCTCTCTCTCTCTCTCTCTCTCTCTCTCCTCTCTCTCTCTGATCTCTCTCTCCCTCCCTCTTTTATCGCCTCTCCCCTTCTCTCTCTCTCTCTCGCTCTCGCTCTCCCTCTCTCTCTCTCTCTCTCCTCTCTCTCTCTCTCTCTCTTTCTCTCTTCTCCCTCTCTCTCTCCCTCTGATTCTCTCTCTCTCTCTCTCTCTGATCTCTCTCTCTCTCTCTCTGATTCTCTCTCTCTCCCTCTCCCTCACTGATTCTCTCTCTCTCTCTCTCTCTCTCTGAGTGGTGAAGTTGGTTGATATATACATATATATTCTAATATTTTATATATATATATATTCTTGATCCGTTTCATCCTCGTCCCTCTTGACACAAATCTCAGCATCCAACCTGTATAACATAGCGAGTCTCCCTACCGTCTCCAACCATCCAGCAGAATCAACCCTTCCTAGAAGCTTTGGATGATTTAAAGTTAAATTATGAAAGAAACCTGATGCTGTTTTGCCTTCTGCACATGTTGTATGATAAATCCAAGAGTGTAACTCCTGTTGGGGGCAGTAATGTGCCAATGTACCAAAACTATTCAAAAACTAGCAGACAACGCATTTCAAAACCACCAAACCAATTTGCCTGCAAAATTGTTTACTGAGTTTTCAAGTCTTCAAATAAACAAACGTTCCTCACCGTCGCTCTCTAAAGATCTAAACATCAAATAAACAAACGTTCTCACCGTCGCCCTAAAGGACTAAACATCAAATAAACAAACGTTCCTCTCACCGCCGCCTCTCTAAAGATCTAAACATCAAATAAACAAACGTTTCACCGCTCGCCGCGACTAAACATCAAATAAACAAACGTTTCACGTCGCCAAAGGACTCAAGTTAAACATCAATTAAACAAACGTTCCTCACCGTCGCCTCTCAAAGGACTCAAACATCACCAAACAAACGCTCACCGTCACTTCTAAAGGCCTAAACATCAAATAAACAAACGTTCTCACCGCCGCCTCTAAAGGTCTAAACATCAAATAAAACAAACGTTCTCACCATTTCTAAAGATCTAAACATCAAATAAACAACGCTCTCACCGCGCTTCTAAAGATCTAAACATCAAATAAACAAACGTTTTCACCGCCGCTCTCTAAAGGTCTAAAATATCAAATAATGCTTCACCGCCGCCGCTTCTAAAGGTCTAAATATCAATAAAACAAACGTTTCACCGCTGCCCCTCTAAAGGACTAAAGATCAAATAAACAAACGTTCTCACTGTCGCCTCTAAAGACGCCAAAACATCAAACAAACGCTCTTCACCGCCGCTCTCTAAAAGGTCTAAAGACAAATAAAACAAACGCTCACCGTCGCTTCTCAAAGGTCTAAACATCAAATAAATAAACGTTTCACTGGCCGCTTTCAGTCTAAATATCAAATAAAACAAATACCACCGCGCCTCTAAAGGACTAAAACATCGGGCCAAACAAATGTTCTCACCGCTACCTCAAAGGTCTAAAGACAAACAAAACAAACGCTCACCGCCGCCTCTAAAGATCTAAACATCAAATAAACAAACGCTCTCACCGTCGCCTTCTAAAGGACTAAACATCAAACAAAACAAACGTTCTCACCGTCGCCTCAGCGATCGCCAACATCAAATAAACAAACGTTCTCACCGCCGCCTCTGTGTCAAACATCAAATAAATAAACGCCTCACGCCTTCTTAAAGATCTAAACATCAAATACAAACGCTCTCGTTCTGCCGCCTCTCAAAGATCTAAACATCAAATAAACAAACGCTCTCACCGTCATTTCAGCGTCTAAACATCAAAATAAACAAACGCTCTCACCGCCGCCTCTAAAGGACTAAACATCAAACAAACAAACGCTCTCACCGCCGCCTCTAAAGGCGTCTAAACATCAAATAAACAAACGCTCTCACCGCTTCTGTCTAAAATATCAATAAACAAACGTTCCTCACCGTCGCTTCTTTTTCTTTCTTTTTTCTTTCAGCTGCTCCTGTTTAGGCGTCACCACATCGGATCAACCGTCTCTATTTCTTCCGGTCCTCTGCTTCTTCCTGCTTCAAACCAATCTTCTGCATGTCCTCTCTCACCACGTCCATAAACCTCCTCTTTGGTCTTTCTCTTCTCCTCTTTCCTGGCAGCTCCATCTTCAACATCCACCTTCCAATATAATCCTCATCTCCTTCTGGAACCAACGCAGCCTTGCTTCTCTAACTTTGTCTCCAAGACGTCTAACCTGAGCTGTCCCTCTAATATAATATATATAGATATATATAGATAGATAAATATTATTATTACTTATTTATAGCTCCTTCATTTTTCTCCTGTACTTGTTCCTATTTCTCTATATCTTTATATATTTTTTCTTTTCTGTCTGTACACCTGTCTTTTTTATAAGAGCCCTGTAACGCCTAAATTTCCCATTCGTGGGATAATAAAAGATCACTCTTACCACTCACTCTACTCATTTCTAATCCTGTCCATCCTTGTCACACCCAACAAACATCTCAGCATCTTTAACTCTGACACCTCCAGCTCCACCTCCTGTCAGTGCCACCGTCTCCAACCCGTATAACCTAGCTGATCTCACTACTTTGCTAGGGTTCGGATTAAGGTGATCATACATGTCCTGAACTACTCTCACATGCTTCTCTGTAACACCAGACTTCATACAAAACCACAATTCCTCACCCTGTCATATGCTTTCTCCAAGTCCACAGACACAATGTAACTCCTTCTGACCTTCTCTGTACTTCTCCATCAACACCCTCAGAGCAAACATTGAACTCTTTTTGAGCATGAAACCACACTGCTGTTCACTAATCCTCACCTCACCCTTCACCTGCTTCTCCACGACTCTTTCCCAGAATCTCAGGCTGTTCTGGATCAACTTTATCCCTCTATAGTTGTACTTACAGCTCTTGTTCATCACCCTTATTCTTGGAAGATCGTACCAGTACAATTTCATCTCCACTCCTCAGGCTCCTTCACTTTCCAAGATTGTGGCACCAATCTGGTCAGAAACTCCACTGCCATTTCCCATAACACTCTCCAGGCTTCCACTGGTACGGCGTCATCTGGTCCTAAAGCCTTTCCATTCTTCATCATCCTCTTCATCGCTGCCCTTACTTCCCATCTTGCGCTAATTTGGTCGACTGGTTTACCATCCTCACATCCTCCAATCTTTCTCTCTCATTTTCATTCATCAGCCCTTGTGTTTCTCCTTCCATTCGCTCAACATCACTGTCACTGTGAGTACGCACATTTCTATCTTTAATCGGCCCTGACCTGTAGCACATCTTTCCCAGATCTGTTCTGCTCAGCCAATCGGTAGCTGTCCTTTTTCCTCTCTTTACTGTCCAACCTTCCATAAGCACTACACTCAAACACCTGATCTTTTGGCCTCACCATCGCTTTCCTTCAATTCTGTTCATCTCCTTGCACTCCTGTCTACTTTCTTCATCTCTCTGACTTGTCCCACTACTTCTTCCTTTTCTGTTTATACTCCCAAGACTCTTGGTTCCACCACCAGGTTTCCTTATCCTCCTTCTTCCTTCCAGATGTCACACTAAGTACATTTCTAGCCGTCTGCCTTATCACTTCTGCAGCAGTTTCCCAGCAATGTGCTAGCTCAACACCTCCCAGTGCCCGTGTTAACTCCTGCCTGAATTCCACCTTGCAGTCCTCTCCTTCAGCTTCCACCACTTGATCCTCATCTGCTGCCCTCACTTTCCTCCTCTTCTTGACCTCCAAGGTCATCCTTTATTAGATCACTCATCCTGTGCTGTTTAGCTACACTCTCCCCTGTCACTACTTTGCAGTCTCCAATTTCCTTCCAGACCTCCTGTGAGGATATAATCCACTCAGAGCATCTTCTCCACTCTTATACGTCACCCTGTGCTCCTCCCTCTTCTTAAAATAAGTATTAACTACAGCCATTTCCATTCTTTTCACAACACTACAACCATCAATCTTCTGGTACTTCCTGACACCATGCCCACCCATCACCTCCCTTCATCACTCCTGGGTTCCCTTCACCAACATGACCATTAAAATTCGAACCAATCACCACTTCTCTCCCCCTGGGTACACTCTCTAATGCCTCATCTAACTCACCCAGAATTTTTTCCTTCTCTTTCATCTTGCTAAACCAACTTGTGGAGCATAAGCACTAACAACATTCATTATCACACCTTCAACTTCCAGCTTCAAACTCATCACCCTCCTGACACCCTCTTCACTTCCAAAACACTCTCCACATACTCTTCCTTCAGGATAACACTCTACTCACCTCCTTCTATCCACATGTGTGAACAGTTTAAACCCCTCCAATACACCTGGCCTTACTTACCCCCATCTAGTCTCTCAATACACAGAAGATCAACCTTCCTTCTTCCATCATATCAGCTCATCTTCTACCTTTACCAGTCATACAACACCCTCCCTCACTTCCACTCTCCTCCACTTCCTTCTCTCTCCTCCTCCTCCTCTGGACATGCTCTTCCTCCTCTTCTTCTTCTCCTCCTTTGTCCAACAGTATCCAGTGTCCACCAGCACCCTGTAGTCTAATAGTACTGGTGGCGGTCGCAGCTAACCTCGGCCTCACTGATCCAGTATGGAAGTCTGCCTGCTCTCCTCCGCATAGCTGATTTGGCAGTTTTACAATCGATACCCTTCCTGACGAATCTCTCATTTACCCGGTACTGGGACCGCACTAAGAAATACACTGGCTTGTGCATCCCTAGTGGCTGGGTTTCACCGTCGCCCTCTAAAGGTCTTATTAACAAACGTTACTCACTGTTAAGTCTTTAATTACATCAGATTAAAACGTTTTTATCTCTACCCTCTGACGTGGCCTTATAGTAACTGGCTCAAATTTTTCTTGTTTTTCTTTTTATTGTATTGTCCCCACAGAGCCCTTTATTTTTCTTTTCTTTTCTGAGAAGCTCATATAAACTGTCTGCAAACCTGTGTCACAACTGTACAGACATACAGTGTGTTTTTGGAGGGACGACTATATTTATTCATTAGACAGTTCCATCTTTCGCCCACAGCAATGTGTCAAACCCACGTTGATCCAGAAGTTCAAATAAACAGGCGCTCGGATCCCACAGTGTAAAACTTCATGTTGTAATTAATGGGATCACCTGTAATCATGCCAGATGTGTGAGTCAGTAAATAGCAGTCTCTGCTCTCTACCTACACGTGGGGTCCTGTCCCACTCTACATCAGTCTCAAGCTCCTAATTTGCCATCAGTCTCGTTCCACTCTACATCAGTCCTGGTCCTATTGTCTCACACACTACATCAGTCCCCACTCTACATCAGTCCTGGTCCCATTGTCTCACACTCACATCAGTCCTGTCTCACTCCACATCAGTCCTGTCTCCACTCCACATCAGTCTCGTCTCATCTACATCAGTCCTGTCCCACTCCACATCAGTCCTGTCCCACTCCACATCAGTCCTGTCCCATTGTCCCACACTACATCAGTCCTTCCCACTCTACATCAGTCCTGTCCCACTCCACATCAGTCCTGTCCCATTGTCCCACACTACATCAGTCCTTCCCACTCCACATCAGTCCTGTCCCACTCCACATCAGTCCTGTCCCATTGTCCCACACTACATCAGTCCTGCCCCACTCACCTTGTAAGGCTAACACACATCAATGTCCTGTCCTATTGTCTCACACTATCAGTCTCTTCCCACTCTACATCAGTCCAGTCTCATTGTCTCACTACATCAGTCTGTCCTATTGTCCCAAATTCATCAAATCCTGTCCTACCTACATCAGTCCTGTCCCACTCTACATCAGTCCTGTCCCATTGTCCCACACTCACATCAGTCCTGCTCCCACTCCACATCAGTCCTGTCCCATTGTTCCACACTACATCAGTCCTGTCCCACTCCACATCAGTCCTGTCCCATTGTCCCAAACTACATCAGTCCTGCCCCACTCCACACTGCTCTGTCCTATTGTTCCCATACCATATCAGTTCCTACTTCTAAGTATCAGTCCTGTCTCATTGTCTCACACTATAACAGTCTCAGTACTTGATTGTCCCAAATATATCATAATTTACTGTCCCAAATTAGCATCAGTCCTTTCCCACTTCACATCAGTCCTGTCCCATTGTCCCAGACTACATCAGTCCTTCCCACATTACAGCAGTCCTGTCCCATTGTCCCACACTACATCAGTCCTTCCCACATTACAGCAAAGTCATGTCCCATTGTCCCACACTACATCAGTCCTGTCCCACTTCCCACATTGCCCTTTCTATTGTCTCTACACTATCAGTCTCTGTTCCTTTACATCAGTTCTGTCCTATTGTCTCTGGCATACTAATAAGTTCTTCCCTCTTTACATCAAAGGCCCTGGTTCTATTGTTCCATACTTCATATCAGTCTCTGTCTTTCTACAGAAGTTCTGTCTCTATTGTCTCACACTACATCAGTTCTTCCTCTTCTACTATCAGTCTCTGTCTCTATTGTCTCCACACAGCATCAGTCTCTTCTCTTCTACTATCAGTCTCTGTCTCATTGTCTCTATTACTACATCACCTGTCTTGACTTGCATCAGTCTCTGTTCCATTGTTCACATAAATATCAGTTCCTGCTCTACTCTACATCAGTCTCTGTCTCTATTGTCTCTATTACTAAGTATCAGTTCTGCCTCTACTTCACATCAGTCTCTGTCTCTATTGTCTCTACTATATCAGTCTCTGTCTCACTCTACATCAGTCCTGTCTCATTGTCTCACACTATCAGTCTTGTCTCTACTCTACACTAGTCTCTGTCTCTATTGTTCCACACTACATTGCCCTGTCTTTCTTTGCTATCAGTCTGGCCCTATTGTCTCTAATATCATCAGTTCTGCTCTCTACTCTAATATCAGTTCTGTCTCATTGTCTCATTACTACTATCAGTCTCTGTCTCTACTCTACATCAGTCCTGTCTAATTGTCTCATTACTATCAGTCTCTGTTCTACTATCAGTTCTGTTCTACTTAATATCAGTCTTGTAGTCTCTATTTCTCTCTATTACTATATCAGTTCTAAGTCTCTACTCTGTTATCAGTTCTGTCTCTATTGTCTCTAGACTATACTGGGTTCTGTTCTACTCTCTACACAAGTTCTGTCTCATCACATCAGTCTCTGTCTCATTGTCTCAGACTAAGTACTGCTCCTGCCTTGTTATTGGCAGTGCAGTTCACCTATTGTCTCACACTTGCCAGTCTTTCTACATTACAGCAGTTGCGTTCCTATTGTCTCATTACTGCTATCAAGCCTTTCTACTTACTGCCCTGTTCTATTGTCTCTATTAATTTTTACTAGTCTCTGTCTCTTCTTTACAGAAGTCTCTGTCTCTATTGTCCTATTACTACATCAGTTCTGTCTCTTCATAAGTTCTTGTCCTATTGTTCCATTACTTCATATCAGTCTCTGTTTTTGTTTCATAGAAGTTGCGTTCTATTGTCTCACACTGCTACTGTCTCTGTCTCTACTGTCTCACACTATATCAGTCTCTGTCCTTTGGCAGTAGAAGTCTCTGTCTCTATTGTCTCACACGTTATCAGTCTCTGTCTCCTGCTCACAGAAGTCATGTCTCATTGTCTCACACTATCAGTTCTTCCTACTTCTAAGTATCAGTCTCTGTCTTATTGTCCTAATACCATCAGTTCTTCTCTACTTGGCTATCAGTTCGTCTCATTGTCCTGGCCACTCATCAGTCTCTTCTCACATTACAGCAGTCATGTTCATTGTCTCACACTATCAGTCCTGTCCTCACTTCATCAGTCTCTGTCTAATTGTCTCATTACTACAACAGTCCAAGTTCTTACCTATCAGTCCTATCTCATTGTCTCACACTACATCAGTCTCTTCCACTCTATATCGTCCTGTCTCATTGTCTCACACTACATCAGTCCTGTCTCACTCCACACTGCCCAGTCCTACTCACATCAGTCCTGTCCCATTGTCCCACACTACATCAGTCCTGCCCCACTCCACATCAGTCCTGTCACATTGTTCCACACCACGTCCTGTCCTACTCCACACTGTCCGTCCCATTGTCTCACACTTCACACTGTGTCCTGCCTCTACTCAACATCAGTCTCAGGTCTCATTGTCCTGGCCACTTCACATCAGCAAGTCCTTCCCACTCTACATCAGTCCTGTCCCATTGTCCCACACTACATCAGTCCTTCCCACTCTACATCAGTCCTGTCCCATTGTCCCACACTACATCAGTCCTGTCCCATTGTCCCAAACTACATCAGTCCTTCCCACTCTACATCAGTCCTGTCCCATTGTCCCAGACCACATCAGTCCTTCCCTCATTACAGTAGTCCTGTCCCATTGTCCCACACTACACTGGGTCCTTCCTATTATTACAGCAGTTATGTCCTATTGTCTCATTACTTCATATCAGTTCTGTCTCATTTTTACAGAAGTCTCTGTCTTATTGTCTCACACTTCATATCAGTCTCTCTCTACACTGGGTCTCTGTCTCTATTGTCTCACACTTCATACTGTCTCTTCCTTTCATATCAGTCTCTGTCTCATTGTCTCATTACTCATATCAGTCTCTGTCTCACTTGCCATCAGTCCTGTCTCATTGTCCTAATACTATCAGTCCTGTTCTACTCTACATCAGTCAGTTCAGTTCCATTTCCTTCCTACTCTACATCAGTCTCTAAGTCCTATTGTCCTAGACTATATCAGTCTTGCCCTTGCCTTACAGAAGTTGTGTCTCTATTGTTCTATTACTACATCAGTTCTGTCTTATTGTCTCACATCATATCAGTTCTGTCTCTTCTTTACAGAAGCCCTGTCTCATTGTCTCACTACTTCATATCAGTCTCTGTTCCTGTCTACAGAAGTCAAGTGTCCTATTGCCCTAATACTACATCAGTCTCTTCCTACTTACATTGCCTTGTCTCCATTGTCCTATTATTAAGTAATGTTCTAATTTACATCAGTTCTGTCCATTGTCCTGTACACTACATCAGTCTCTCTTCCTATATTACAGCAGTCATGTCTCATTGTCCTACACTACATCAGTCTCTGGTCTCACTTCACATCAGTCCTGTTCAATTGTCTCACACTATAACAGTTCTGCTTACTCTACACAGTCTCTATTCATTGTCTCTATTACTTCATATCAGTCTCTCCTACTTGGCACAGTCTCTGTGTCTCTATTGTTCCTATTACTACATCAGTCTCTGGGTTCTACTTCATATCAGTTCTGTCTCTACTTCATATCAGTCTCTGCCCTATTGTCTCACATCACTATCAGTCTCTGCTCTACTTCACATTGTCAGTTCTGTCACATTGTTCTCATACTACACAGTCTCTGTTCTACTTGCTATCAGTTCTGTCTCATTGTTCTACACTTGTGTCAGTCTCTGCTCTACTTCAACATCGTCTCTGTCTCTATTGTCTCACACTACATCAGTCTCTCCACTTCTATATCAGTCTCTGTCTCATTGTCCTGGCACTCATATCAGTCCTTCCTACTTACATCAGTCTCGTCCTATTGTCCTGGCCACTTCATCAGTCCTGTCTCTATTGTCTCAAAATTCATATCAGTCTCTTCCTACTTCTACATCAGTCTCTGTCCTCTATTGTCTCAGAGACCATCAGTCTCTTCCTATTACAGTAGTCTCTGTCTCATTGTCTCATTACTATATCAGTCTCTTCCCATATTACAGCAGTTGTGTCCTATTGTCTCCACATCATATCAGTCCTGTCTCATTTGCTAAGAAGTCCTGGGTCTCATTGTCTCATTACTCATCAGTCTCTTCTCTCACAGTTCTGGGTTCCATTGTTCTATTAATACTATATCAGTTCTTCTCTTTGCTATCAGTTCTGTCTCTATTGTCTCATTACTACACAAGTCTTCTGTTCTACTCTACACAGTTCTGTCCTATTGTTCTATTACTATCAGTTCCGTTCCACTTACATCAGTTCAGTCTCATTTCTCTACTCTACATCAGTGTCTCTGTCTCTATTGTCTCAGATTTATATCAGTTCTGTCTCTACTTCACATCAGCCCTGTTCTAGTTTCATATCAGTGCACAACTTATTGTCTCAGACTACGTTAGTCTCTGTTCTACTTTACATCAGTTCAGTCTCTATTTCCATTTCATATCAGTTCTGTCTCATTGTTCCAGACTACATCAGTTCCTGTTCCTACTCTACATCAGTTCTGTCTCATTTCACATCAGTTCTGTCTCTATTGTGTCTCAGATCACGGGCCAGTCTCTTCCTACATTGCAGCAGTCTCTGTCCTATTGTCCTGGCACTAGAGCCTCAGTTCTCATATTACAGCAGTTGGTGTCTCTATTGTCTCTGTTACTATCAGTCTCTCCTACTTATCATCTTGTCTCTATTGTCTCATTACTATATCAGTCTCTGTTCTTTCTACAGAAGTTCTGTTCTATTGTCTCTGGCTACTCATATCAGCCCTGTCTCTATAAGGTAAAGTTGCGTCTCTATTGTCTCATTACTATCAGTTCCTGAACTTATTGTCTCATACTTCATATCAGCCCTGTCTCTTTCTACATAGAAGTCTCTGTCTCTATTGTCTCATACTACATCAGCCCTGTCTCCTTGCTCACAGAAGTCATGTTCCTATTGTCTCTGCACTACATCAGTTCTCCTACTCTACACTGCCCTGTCTCTATTGTCTCTGCCACTACATCAGTTCTTCCTACTCATATCAGTCTCTGTCTCATTGTCTCATACTTCATCAGTCCTTCTCTACATACAGCAGTCATGTCTCATTGTCTCTACAATTTCACACAGTTCTGTCTCTTCTGGCATTGGGGTTCCTGGTTCCATGTCTCACACTACATCAGTCCTGTCCCTCTCTACAGAAGTCCTGTCCCATTGTCCCACACTACATCAGTCCTGTCCCCCTCTACATCAGTCCAGTCCTGTACCATTGTCCCACACTACATCAGTCCTGTCCCACTCCACAGCAGTCCTGTCCAATTGTCCCACACTACAACAGTCCTGCCCCACTCCACATCAGTCCTATCCCATTGTCCCACACTACATCAGTCCCTCCCACTCCACATCCATCCTGTCCCATTGTCCCACTACATCAGTCCTGTCCCTCTCTACAGAAGTCCTGTCTCACTGTCTCATCAGTCCTGTCCAACTCTACAGAGGTCCTGTTGCACTCTACAGCAGTGCAGTCACACTAGATCTGACGAGTGAAAAGCTATCTCTCGTTTTCACGAAATCAGTGGTACTCCACATAAACAACTAAATACGGCTAATCATCGCATCACACCAATTCATACCACAATTAGCAACACACTACACCAATTCACATACTCATACTAGTAAATACACTACAATCAATTCATACATCAAGCAATTCACTACACATAGCAATTAGTTAAGTACACTACAATCAGCTAAGTACACTGGGCCAAGCTACACAATTACAATCAATTCACATCAAGTAATCAACTAGACACTACAACTGTGTTCTGCACTACAATCAATCTACACTACAATCAGGTTCATACCACACCAACTACATATCACTCATAATCAGTTACATACTCATAATTCAGTTACACAAATACACTAGTTACACACTACACCAATTCATACAATTACAATCAGCTGGCACACTACAATTCAATTCATATAATTACACCAGTTACATACTACACCAACTACATACTCAGCAATTGCTAAGACAATTACACCAATTCATACCTACACCAATTACATACTACACCAGCATACGACACCAATTCATATACTACAGTTGATTCATACTACACCACATACTCACACCAATTCATAGCACTACACCACCATATACTACAATTCACCATACAATTACACCAGCTACAAACTGAATCAGTTAGCACACTACAGTCAGTTACACACTACAATGAACTACACTACAACTGGCTACACACTACAGCTGTTACACAATTACAATGAATTCATACACTACAATCAGTTATACACTACAATCAATCTCTACAATTACACCAATTCATACATACCACCAATTCATATACCACAATCAGCTACACCATAAAGTCAGTTACATACTACAATGAACTACACTACACCAATCTGCTACACTCAGTCAGTTACACTACAATGAACTATACACCAATCAATCATACACTACAGCTGTTATGCACCACAATGAATTCACATACAATCAGTTACACACCACACCAATCTACACCATAATCAAAGCACACACTACAATCAGTTACATACTACAATCAATCTCTACACTACAATCAACTACAGCATAATTACAAACAATTACACACTAGCAATCACCCTACACTACAATTGAAGCACACTACAATAAACTATACACTAGAATTCAGCTACATACCACCTCAATTCATACCTACACCAACTATAAGAGCACAATCAATTCATACACTACAATTCAGTTACATACTACACCAGTTACATAACATACATGAATTACATACTCACAATCAAATTCATATATAATATACCGCTATATACTCACCAATTCATACAATTACACCAGCTACATACTACACCAGTTATAGCATACTACACCAATTCATACACCACAATCAGTTAGCACAATACACCACCATACTACAATCAGCTATACACTACAATCAACTACATACCACACCAGTTACATACTACAGTTGCTACACACTAATGAATTCATACACTACAATCAGTTAGCATACTACACCAATCTCACACTACAATTCAATTACATAATTACAATTGCTGTTACACTACAATCAATCTCTACACTTACACCAATTCACATACCTTACAAACAATTCACACTACACCAACTTACACTACAATCAGTTACATAATTACAATAAATCTACACTAGAATCAGCTACACTCACACCACCATATACCTACAATCAACTATATAAGATAAATACACCAATTCACATACCATAATTCATACATACACTACACTCAAAGCATACTATAATCAATTCATATACTACACCAATTCATATATACTACAATCAGTTAAGTATACTCATAATTAATTACATACTACACCAATTCATATATAAATATAATTCAATTCATAATACTACAATTCAGTTATATATACACTCACAATTAGTTAAGCATACTACACCAAGGCATACTACAATTAAATTCATACACTACAATCAGCTACATACTACACCGTTACATACTATAATCAATTACATAATTACACCAATTATATATAAATACACCACCTATACACTACACCTACATACCACACCAGCTACATACCACCAATTACATACCACAATCAACTCACACTACAATCAGCTACTACCACCAATTACACACTACACCACCTTATATATAAATACACCAATTCATATTACCTACAATTCAGCTACATACTCATAATTGCTACATACTACAATTGCTATATACTACACCACCATATTACAATTACAATTACATACTACAATTAAAGTTATACACTATAATTCAATTACATACTACAATTAACTATATAAATATAATCAACTACATACCAATTCAAAGCATAATTACACCAGCTATACAATTATAATTCAATTATACACTACAATCACTATATAGTCATAATCAAGCATGGCTACTCATAATCAATTCATACTACACCAGCTACACTACACCAGTTACATAATTACACCAGTTACTACAATAAGTTACATAATTACAATTCAATTACATACTACAATCAGTTGGCATACTACACCACCATATACCATAATTGCCATACTACAATCAACTATACACTACAATCAATCTATAAGTATAAATACACCACCCACAATTACAATCAGTTATACACTACAATCAGCTACACAATTACAATCAGTTGGCATACTACAATTCAATTCATATACTCACAATTACACACTACAATCAGTTACACACTCATAATTAAATTACATACTCAGCACCAACTATGTTATAAATATAATCAATCACATACTACAATTCAGCATACTACAATTAGTTAAGCATACTATAATTCAATTCACATACCTACACCAATTCATATTACTCATAATTGAAGTTATACATACCATACCAATTCATATACTACAATCAATTCATATATAAATACAATTCACTATATACTACAATTCAGTTAAGTATAATTACAATTAGCTACATACTACAATCAGTTACATACTACACCAATTCATACACCACAATCAGCTACACACCATAATCAACTACACACCACAATCAACTATACATAAATACAATCAGCTACACACCACAATCAGCTACACTCCACAATCAACTACACACCACAATCAGCTACACACCACAATCAACTACACACCACAATCAACTATATATAAATAAGCACCAATTCAAGACACCAGAATCAGCTACACACTCACACCAGCTATACACCACACCAGCATAATACTACACCAATTCACACACCACAAATCAGTTACACACTACACCAGTTACACACACTACACCAATCTACACACCACCAACTATATAAATACACTGACCACATACTACAATCAGCTACACACTAAAATCAGCTAAGTACACTATAATTCAATTCATAATTACACCAATCTATGTATAAATATAATCAGCTACACACTACAATCAATTCACACCACAATCAACTTCACACCACAATCAGTTACACACCACAATCAACTACACACCACAATCAACTATACATAAATACAATCAAATTCACACTACACCAATTCATACACTACAATCAACTACACACTACAAGTAAATTCATACACTACAAACAATCTACACTACAATTCAATTTACACTCACAATCAATCACATACCCACATTGGGGTTACATACTACAATCAATCATACAATTACACCAATCTACACACTACAATCAGCTACAGCATAATTAAGCACCAGCGCACTATAATTAATCTACAATTACACCAATCTACACTATAACCACCACATCATAGCTCACACACTACTAATAATCTACACACTACAATTTCAATTACATACTACAATCAGTTAAGCATACCACACCAGCTAAGTACACTACACCAATCTAAGTACTACACCAGCTACATACTCACAATTCAGCACACTACAATTCAATTCATACACTACAATCAGCTACATACTACACCAATTCAAGTAAGGCCACTACACCACCTATATAAATACACCAACTACATACTCATAATTAGCTACATACTCACAATCAGCTGCTACACTACAATCAGTTACACACTACACCACCACACTACACCAGCTATACACTACACCAGTTACATACCATAATTCAATTCATACACTACAATCAACTATATATAAATACAATCAATTACATACCACCAGCTACATACTACACCAGCTACATACTACACCAATCTGGCACACCACAATCAGCTACACACCACAATCAACTACACACCACAATCAACTATACATAAATACAATCAATTACACACCACAATCAGCTACAACACCAATCAGCTACACACTACACCAAGTTACACACTCAAGGTAATCAACTAAATAATTACAATCAGCTCACACTACAATTCAAGTTACACCATAATTCACCTACATACTCATAATCAATCTATGTATATAAATACACCAATTCATACACTACAATCAGCTACATACTACAATTCACTACATACTCATAATTCACTCATACTCATAATCAATTCATATACTACAATTGTTACACAATTACAATCAATTCATACTCACCAGCTACACTACACCAATTACATACTACAATCAATTCATATAAATATAATCAATTCACATACCACAATTGCTACATACTACAATCAGCTACATAATTACAATCAGTTACATACTACACCAATTCATACACTACAATTAGCTACATACCATAATTGCTAAGTATACTACAATTGTTGGCATACTACAATTCAATTCATACTCACAACTGCTAAGTACACTACACCAGCTACACTACACCACCCATACACTACACCAGTTGGCATACCAGCACCAATTACATACCAATTCAATTATATAATACACCACTCATAATTACAATTGCTACATACCACAATTAGCATAATTAAGCAATCAGTTACATACTACAATTCAATTCATATACTACAATTGAAGCATACTACAATCAGTTACATACTATAATTCAATTGTAATACCATAACAATTATGTTATAAATACACCACCCATACACTATAATTAGTTAAGCATACTACAATTAAAGCATACTACAATTCAACCATACCATAATTGCTATATACTACAAGCAATTGGCATACTCACCAATTATATATAAATACACCACCACACACTCATAATCAGTTGCACACTACAATTAGTTGGCATACTACACCAGTTACATACTACACCAATCTACATACTACAATTCAGTTACACACTACAATCAGTGCTACATGCCACTACACCAATTCTTATAAATACACCAACTACATACCATAATTGCTATGGCACTACACCAATTCACATTTGGCACTCACTATATAAATACACCACCCATATACTACAATTCAGTTGGTACACTATAATTCAATTCATACACTACAATCACCCATATAAATACACCAGCTACACACCACAATCAGCTACACACCACAATCAACTACACACCACAATCAGCTACACACCACAATCAGTTACACACCTAACAACTACACACCACAATCAGCTACACAACACCAGCTGCACACCACAATCAACTACACACCACAATCAGCTACACACCACAATCAGTTACACACCACGATCAACTACACACCACAATCAACTATACATAAATACAATCAACCACACACCACAATCAACTACACACCACAATCAACTACACACTACAAGCAACTACACACCACAAACAAATTACATACCCACCACCCTACACCACACCAGTTATACACCACCAATTCACAATTACACCAATCATACACTACACCAATCATGGCCACCACAATCAACTACACACCACAATCAACTATACATAAATACAATCAACTACACACTACAAACAACTACACACCAGAATCAGCTACACACCACAATCAGCTAAGTACACTGCAATTCAATTACACACTCACACCATTCCAGGCATAACACAATCAATTATACACTACAAAACAACTATACACTACAATTCAGACACCAGCACCAGCTACATACCAAGCAATCAATTCATACACCAGAATTGGCTACATACTCAGGCACCAATTCACACTATAATCAATTCACATACCTACAATCAATCTGATATACACCAACTACATACTCATAAACAATTCATATTACTCAGAATTGCTGCATATACCACAATCAGCTATACACCGTAATTCAACCCACACAATTACAATTATCTATACATAAATACAACTCAATTACACACTACATAAACAACTACACACTACAATCAGCTAAGCACTACAATCTCTCAGCTAAGTACACTCAGCACCACCACACTAGAATCAGCGTACACTACACCAATTCACACTACACCAATTCACACACCACACCAGCATACATACCTACACTAGTTACATACTACAATCAGTTATACCACAATCAGTTATACACTACACCACCATATTAATTACACCAGTTATATACTACACCAATTACGACTACACCAATTCATATGCACAATCGTTACATACTACACCGCTACACACTCATGCACCAACTATGTTATAAATACATCAATGTCTACACTGCAATCAGCTACATAATTACACCAGCTAAGTACACTGTAATTCAATTATATAAATACACCACTCATAGCAACTTAAATCAGTTACATTACCACAATTGCCATACCACAATCAGTTACATAATTACAATTGTTATACACTATAATTCAATTCATACACTACAATCAATTATATATAACAGCACCAATTACATAATTATATTCAACTGAAATACAATTGCTACATACTACACCACCCACTACAATTGCCAGTATACCACCACCACTACACCACCCAGGCATAAATACACCACCTACACTATAATTCTTCAATTAAGTACACTACACCAGCTACACTACACCACCATACAATTACACCAATTCATATATAAATACAATCACTCACACTAGAATTGAAGCAGACACTACAATTGAAGCATACCACAATTCAAGTTACATAATTACACCACCATATACTACAATCAGTTACACTACACCGTTATATACCATGACCACTCATGCATACTACACCACTATACATAAATGCACCAATTCATACTACACCAGTTGGTTGGCACCAAAATTGCATAATTATAATCACCACATAATTACACCAATCTATGCATAAATAGCACCAGTTACATACTCATACTCCACTGCACAGCACCAATTCATACTACAATCAGTTACACACTACAATCAACTACATACTACACCAATTCATATATAACACACCAACTACACACTACAATTCAATTCACACACTACACCACCTGCATACTACAAGTAAATTCATACTACAAACAAATTACATACTACACCAATCTCTACACTACACCAATTCACACACCACATTGGGTTACACACTCAGCAATCAGTTACATACTACAATCAATTACATACTACAATCAATCTACATACTCACAATCATTACATACTCATAATCATTAGCTATACACTATAGGCACCAATTCATAATTACAATCAACTATACACTACAATCAATTCATACACTAAGTTCACACTACTAATAAATTCACATACTACACCACACCTACACTTACAATTCAATTACATACTACACCAGTTACATACTACAATTGCATACTCATAATTCAATTCATACAATTACACCAGTTGGGCATACCTACACCAGCTGCATACTATACCACCATATACTACACCTGCTACATAATTACACCAACTATACACCTTACACCAATCTATATAAATATAATTCACCATACTACAATCAGTTATATACCACAATTGCTACATACTACAATTCATGTTACACAATTACACCAATTACATACTACAATTCATACTATAATTCACCATATACTACAATCAATTATATATAAATACAATCAACTACATACCACAATTGGCATACCACAATCAGCACACTACACCAATTCATACAATTACAATCACATACTACAATCAATTACACACTTTACACCAACTATATATAAATACACCAACTACACTACAATTCAGTTACATAATTACAATCAGCTACATACTACAATCAGTTATACAATTACAATCAATCTAAATAATTACACCAGCTAAGTACACTACAATCAGTTACACACCATAATCAACTACACACCACAATCAACTATACATAAATACAATCAACTACACACACAATCAGCTACACACCACACTCAGCTACACACCATAATTCAATTACATACCATAATTCAATTCATATACTCACCAGTTAAGTACAATTACACCAATTCATATACTCACAATTAAAGCATAATTACACCAATTCATATACTCACACCAATTATATATAAATACACCAACGCACACTACACTGAAGTTACATACTACAATTAAAGCACACTACAATTAAGGCATACTCACACCAATTCATACACTACACCAGTTAAGCATACTACAATTGGCTGCACTACACCGTTACATACTACACCAATTCATACTAAGCACCAGTTAAGTACAATTACAATTGCTATATACTAAGCACCAATTCATAATAATTACACTGTATACACTACACCAATTCATACCATACCAATCTATATATAAATACACCAATTCACATACTACACCAGCTAAGTACAATTACAATTAGTTACACACTACAATTCAGTTATACACTACACCACCATACTAAGCAATTAGTTAAGTATTACCATAATTAGTTATATACCATAATTCAATCTACACACTAAGTAATCAGTTACATACCATAATCAGCTATACACTACAATCAGTTGTACACTATAATTCAATTACATACTACACCACCTATATATAAATGCACCACTACATACTACAATTCAGTTACACACTACAATCAGTTAAGCACACTACACCAATTCATATACACTACACCATGCTACATAATTACAAGCACTACACTACTACAATCAACTATATATAAATAAGCACCAATTACATACTATAATTGTGCTACATACTACAATCAGTTACACACTACAATTAGTTACATACTGCTAACCAATTCATATACCACCAGTTACATACTACACCAGCTACATAATTACACCAGTTACATTACCTATAACAACTACACACTAAGCACCAATTATATATAAATATAATCAATTCACATACTACAATCAGCTAGCACACTACAATCAGCTATACACTACAATCAATTACACACTACAATCAGCTACATACCACAAGCACCACACTACACCAATTATATATAAATACACCACCATACTACAATTACATACTACACCACATACTACACCAGTTACACACTACACCAATTCATATACCACAATTGAAGTTATATACTACAATTCATACATACCATAATTAATTTTTATATAAATATAATTCACTCATATAATTACAATTGGGGTTATACACTATAATTCAATTACATACTACAATCAATCTATATATAAATATAATTTCAATCTACAATTAAGCAATTGGGGTTATACTATAATTCACCATATACTACACCAATTCATATATAAATACACTGTCCATATACTACAATTAGTTAAGTACTCAATCAGCTACACACAACACTCAGCTACACACCACAATCAGTTACACACCACAATCAACTACACACCACAATCAGCTACACACCACAATCAGTTACACACCACTAATCAACTACACACCACAATCAACCACACTACACCAACTTCACACCACAATCAGTTACACACTACTTATCAATTCACATAATTACAATCAGTTACACACTACACCACCACATACCATAACTGCTATACATAAATATAATCAACTACACACTACAATCAACTACATACATAATCAATTCATACTACAAGCACTAAGTACACTACAAATAAATTCAAGAAGCACTACAATCTCAATTTAATACCACAATCAGTTACACACTACACCAATTCACATACCTACAATCAACTATACACTACACCAATTCATACACTACAATCAGCTACACACTACAATCAACTACACACTACAATCAATCTGCACATAAATACAATCAATTCAAGTGCTACTCATAAACAACTACACACCAGAATCAACTACACACCACAATCAGCTACACACCGTAATCAACTACACACCACAATCATCTATACATAAATACAATCAACTACACACTACAAACAACTACACACCACAATCAGCTACACACCACAATCAGCTACACACCACAATCAACTACACACCAGAATCAGCTACACACCACACTCAACTACACACCACAATCAACTATACATAAATACACCACCCATACACTATAAACAATTCATATACTCAGAATCGCTTGCAGCCACTACAATTGGGGTTACACACTGTAATTAATTACATAATTACAATCATCTATACATAAATACACCAATTCATACTATAAAATAAATTCACATACCATAAATTGAAGCATACTACAATCAGTTATACACTACAATCAATTCATATACTCAGAATTCAGTTAGCACAATTACACCAATTCATACACTATAATTCAACTACATACTCATAATCAGCTACATACCATAATTGTTAGCATACTACAATTGTTATATACCTACACCATGCTACACACTCAACACCACCACACTACAAATTGTTACATAATTACACCACCATGCACTACACCAACGGCACAGCACACCGTTATGGCCACCAGCACCAGCTAAGTACTACAATCAATCTATAAGTATAAATAAGCACCACCATACACCGCAATCACACACTCACACCAATAGTTACATACCTACAATCTCAACTATAAGTATAAATACAATTGTTCATACACTGCACCAGTTATACAACACAATTGGGGCTACACACTACACCTCAGTTAAGTACTACAATCAGTTACATACTATAATCTCACCATAATACTACAATCAACTATATAAATACAATAGCTACACAATTACACCAATTCACATAATTACACCAATTATATAAATACACCAATTCATACACTATTTCACCATATACTACAATCAGCATACCACCAATTACATACTCAAGCAATCAGCTACATACCACACCAATTCATACACTACACCACCATATATAACAGCACCAATTATACACTATAATCAATCACATACTCATAATTAGCTATACAATTAAGCACCAATTCATACATACTCATAATTCAATCTATATATAAATAAGCAATTAATTACATACCATAATCAGCATAATTACACCAGTTACATACTACAATTGCTACATACTAATCAATTCACATACTACATAATCAGTGTTACATACTACACCAATCTACATACTACAATCAGTTACATACCACAATCACACCACATACTACAATCAGCTACACATCATAATTCAATTCATAATAATTACAATTAGTTACATAATTACAATGAATTCATATACCATAATAACTACATAATTACAATTAGCATAATTACAATTAGTTATATACTACAATTCAGCATACTACAATCAATCTACATACTACAATTGAAGCACTACAATCAGTTACATACTACAATCAATTCATACACTACAATCAATTATACATAAATAAACATAACTAACTATACAATTACAATCAGTTACATACTACAATCAGCATACCACACCACAATCTCATACAATTACAATCAGCTACACACCACAATCAGTTACACACCATAATCAACTACACACCACACTCAACTATACATAAATACACTCAACTACACACCACAATCAGCTACACACCACAATCAGCTACACACCACAATCAGTTACACTACAATTAGCTACACACCACAATCAGTTACACACCACAATCAGCTACACACCATAATCAGCTACACACCACAATCAGCTACACACCACAATCAGTTACACACCACAATCAGCTACACACCACAATCAGTTACACACCACATTCAGCTACACACCACAATCAACTACACACCACAATCAACTACACCTTTTTCACTTTCATTATAACTATAGTTCTTTTGTGCAATCCTACTGACAACTGATTTAAATAATTTAAATATTCCATTTGGTGTAATCAATTTTTTCAAGCTTCTTTTTAAAAAAAAATCAGTTATAAATTAATTGGATTAAAAATGATCTTTTGTATGAACATTTTTCTATATTTAGAATTATATCTAGATTTTTACATTTACATTTACGGCATTTATCAGACGCTCTTATCCAGAGAGACATCCATGTCCTGAGTACAGGGACAGTCCCCCCTGGAGACACTCAGGTTTCAGGGTCTCAGGGACCCAGTGGTGGTAGTGCTGGAGGTGGGATTGAACCTGGGACCTCTTGAGCCACAGGTCCATAGACTATTACTGTAACCTGTTCCATCATCGACCATCAATGTAAAGTGCCTTGGGGCAACTTTGTTGTAAAAGGCGCTATACAAGAATAAATTTAATTGAATTGCATTGAAGTACCACCACTAGAACACCAGCACCCTTTTAAAAAAAACTTTAATTCCAATATCACCAGCCCCAGAACACAAACTTTTGCAGAACAAAATTCAATAAAGTTAAAAGTTTTGGCCTCTGTTAGATCATAGCTGTCCTTCTGCATGAGCTAAGGACACGGTAATCCTCATGAAAGACGCAACAAGTGACTTAAGGACCCATTTGAAGCAGGACTAATGCAGTATTCAGTGGGTGACGGATAGCTGGGTGTACTTAGCTAGAGGCCAGATTTGTGTGTAAGGACAGGCCAGGGAGCCCTCAGAACATGAGTGGGCAGGACACGAGCTAAAGGTTTTACACAGGGGAGCAGAGTCGGACTCGGGCTCCATTTATAGCACGAACAGCGAGGAAATATTTAACCCTGTTGATCAATATTTCAGCGAATGGCTCCCTGTGTCATCCCCAATCTCCACATGGAGAAAATGGAGCAGTCCTGTCTTCCTGAAAATGGACCCAACCCCAGCGGCCGTGTTGTCTCAGGTCACCGTGAACATGTTGCAAATGGTGTTAAAAGCATGTTCCTGCTCGCCCGATGTCAATATTTGATGGAAAAAAAAAAAAAAGAATGATCCCGCTTCCTGCGATTCATGCTAATGCGAGCTATTAAATAACCATAAGGATCAAACTGTGATCTTAGCACAGATCAAGTATTTGTAAAGAAGCTGACAGAGCGGGGTATGAGGCTTAATGGGAGGCTTGGAAGGCGCTATGAGTTTTCTCCATGGAATAGGAGGCATGTTCACAGGTGTATGGACAAGAGGAACATGAGGAACCCACTTCAGAGATGAAGGATGTTTGAATGCATGAAGAGTTATGGATATCACACAGTAGATGTGCATACGGAGAGAGATAATTGTAAGGCATTCTATACGCTTGGAACAAAGTGCAAATCAAGTCTTCGGACCACATTAGAACGACTGTGTAAGAGCGTAATCTCAGGGTATAAACTGGAGATTAGAGTGATTAAAGGAAGCTCTGTGTGGGAGTTCTCCTGTGATCAGACGCTGGAGGATCTATTGGTTCTGACTGTGGCTTATCTTAGATCTGCTCAAAATTATACCTGAGCGAACCCTTTGGGTCGTCCTGGACTCTCTGCATGAACATTTGGTGGTTCCTGAGTCCAGAATTTTATTGAGATGAAGTTTACTTCTACCAGGCATAAACAGTTCAACCAAAGCAGGAGAGCGTTTCTACATGTTCATTTCTTGAAATTTCAGTGACTGATTGCATATCTTCTGTCAAATTTAATCTCTCAGAAGCTGCTGTACCTCTTTTGTTTGATTTTCAATGAATTGTGGAGAGAAATGAATCATCTGTGTTGATATTTGATGAGAAATGATGGTGTGTTAACCCTTTCAGACCTTCTTCAATGTCTTTCTGCCTTTTCTCTTCTCTTTCTTTCTTTTTTCACATATCTTTGCTAATCTTTTGTAACAGGCCAGAGATAAGATATTTAAAAAAAAAAAACAAAAAACGGGTGAAACCTAAAATCTAAAAGGAACAGAGACAGTATATAAAGCTTCACAATAACAAGTAAGATGAACGAAACCTTCACTCGAAGGCTGGAAAGAAACTAAATGTTTCACCGTCCCTAGCAGGACAGGCGACCTAATAGGGATAATAAATGGCGGTTATGATTATTTTGCAGACCAAACAACAGTGGAGTTTAGAGTAGACCCTGACACACCCACACTCTGAACAGGAAATGCTGAGAACTTCCTTTGCGTCATTGTGTAATCACATGGATTATACAAGTGATATTTCTCTGATAATTTCTTGATATTCATCTCATCTTACAGACTATAGTCACCATCAGGTAAGTTAATAATCAGCTGTGCTCCTGTAGAAGGTTTACTCTTTTAGAAGCAAAGGTTAACACCCTCACTGAACCCAGAACCTTCTCTCAGATGGTTGGTACAGTTGCTATTTCCCATGAGCCTCTTCAGCATATTTATATCATGTACCCTGAACCTTCCCAATGTCCAAAGAGCTGCATAGCACTAATAGTAGATAGTAGTAGATAAAGTCTGTAGATGTTGATCCAAGACATTCACAGGGTCTATGCAGGACCTCAGAGGAGCTCCTCCAGTTTAGTCCACCTTTGTTCAAGGGCTCTTCCTACAATGGGCTTCATACAGCCACACGCCGATTTTCCAACTATATCTAAACTTCCATTAACTCTGTTTCTACCAAAATGAGTGAAAGCATAGGTTTACAGGATGGTAGTGAGACCAGCTATGTTATACGGGTTGGAGACGGTGATGAAAAGACTGGTGGTGGAGCTGGAGGAAGATGCTAAGATTTGCGTTGGAGAGGAGGTTTATGGATGTGGTGATCCATAGAGACTAATGGGAGCAGCTGGAAGAAGAAGAAGAAGAAGAAGAAGAAGAAGAAGAAGAAGAAGAAGAAGAAGAATTATTTAGTAGACACTCCTCTCCAGAGACTATTTCTCAATTTCAGGGACAGTCTCTTCCTGGAGCAACCTAAGGTTAAAGGTTAAACCCAGTGGTGGTAATGCTAGAGGTAAGATTTGAACTTCTTGGTCCATGTCCTACCACTAGACCACCTTCGTGGTTTCTTATTGTCTCTTCAGACCTTAACCCTGGTTTTCTCTGAACCAAGCCAGAGGTGTTGGTTTTCTTCCAGTCTGGTAGTCCAGATCAACTCTTCAAAGCTGGATAAAGTTTCTACTCCTCCGTTTCTTGAAACTACAGTAAGTAATTGAGCATCTTCTGGCAAATTGAAACACATTAAATCATAAATTTGTCACGAGCAGCGAACCCTAACTGCACCTTGATGAAGAGCAGGTTTGGGGCAGTATCTGAATAAAAAGATCATATTATTATTAGCGAGATCTTCATGTCAAACCCCCTTTTCTTCTCTTCTGGTTCGAAGTTTCTATGTGCCTCTGTCCACACACACACACACACACACACACACACACACATATGCACACACAACCATCACATCGGCTGTTTCGTGTACCTGTAATCCCATGCCTACTCAAGCGTGCTTTGTGTCTGAATGTAGCTAATTAAAGGACCCAGGCTGACACAGCCCTCAGTAGATTTTAATTCCTCCAGCATGGTCAAACAAGCAAGGATAAACCATACATGGCTTCCAGAACACACACACTCCACACAACACGCACTCTCTGTCATCTGACCTGCTTGTTAGTCATGGCTTCTTTCTGAACAAGCAATAAAGCAGAAATATTGAAGGGGTGGATTCGCAAAAAAATCTCATTTCCACAACCCTGATGTGGTCATGCAGGCAAGGCTTGGGCGGCCGATTTTGGGGATCACCAGAAACGCGGCTATTTTACGCTATGAGCGATTATTTTCCTGATGATTCAGCAGACTAATATGCAATCTTACCCAGAAACCCAACTGTAACCAATCAGACGTGTTTGGAGGGATCCTGAAGTTCTTTAGCCTTTTAGTCTGCAGCTGAAACTGTTACATGGCTTAAGACTCACTAATTAGAGGTTTCTTTCAGCTGTTAGATATTGAGGATTCCCACAAGCTCGATCACATCATTTCAAACTCACTCTAATAGAACTGACAGCTCATCACACTTGGACGAGAACACAGAGAGAGAGGACAGCTCTACTGAGTGATGGGGGAGAGGGAGGACCGCCCTACACACCCAGAGAGAGAGAGGACAGCTCTACTGAGTGATGGGGGAGAGGGAGGACCGCCCTACACACCCAGAGAGAGAGAGGACAGTTCTACTGAGTGATGGGGGAGAGGGAGGACCGTCCTACACACCCAGAGAGAGAGAGAGAGAGAGGACAGCTCTACTGAGTGATGGGGGAGAGGGAGGACCGTTCTACACACCCAGAGAGAGAGATGACAGTTCTACTGAGTGATGGGGGAGAGGGAGGACCATCCTACACACCCAGAGAGAGAGAGGACAGTTCTACTGAGTGATGGGGGAGAGGGAGGACCGCCCTACACACCCAGAGAGAGAGAGTACAGTTCTACTGAGTGATGGGGGAGAGGGAGGACCGTCCTACACACCCAGAGAGAGAGAGGACAGTTCTACTGAGTGATGGGGGAGAGGGAGGACCGCCCTACACCCCCAGAGAGAGAGAGGACAGTTCTACTGAGTGATGGGGGAGAGGGAGGACCGCCCTACACACCCAGAGAGAGAGAGGACAGTTCTACTGAGTGATGGGGGAGAGGGAGGACCACCCTACACACCCAGAGAGAGAGAGGACAGTTCTACTGACTGATGGGGGAGAGGGAGGACCGCCCTACACAACGAGAGAGAGGGTGGACAGTTATACTGATTGATGGGGGAGAGGGAGGACCAAAACTTGATTTTGGCCATTTTTTTCATAATTAGTCGAACGTTAACTTTAGTGCAAAACCAAATGAGAAAGCTTTGGATACCAAACATGCCTCGTCAAATTGTTGACTTTCCACTGAACTATCACTTATAAAGAGTGACCTTGTGTCTTTCAGGCAGTATTGAAAAGCGTTTGCATGCGTATGAGGTGTGTTATCTCTCTCTGTCTACTGTGTGTGTCATGCTTGTAGAGACTGGTCCCTCGCTCCAGCTTTTGTCCCTCAGGGGAAAAAAACACAGCTATTTCATGACAGGCTTGTTCTGCAGCTGCTGCTTGGGCTTCTATTTATCCTCAAAACCTTGCAGTGCATCAATGCTTTTTTACTTTTCTGGACTGTTTGACTCTCATCACCGAGCTTTCGATGTGGAAAAAACTGAAGAACATACAGTTACCCTCAAAATACACAGCACTGACACAGTCCTGGTTTTTAATTTGTAGTCCACAGATGCAGGCTGTAAGGTCAGCCGCAGGCCACTAGAGTTTACTTTTTCCTGCAGTTCAACAGTCTGTGCTAATGTTTTTTTTCAGTCTTTGAGGTGATAAACAGGTTTTAAAAATATAAAAAGTCAAGAAAACTGATTTTCTTATTCATTTTCAGCCAAGAGTTATTTGGTGTCCAAAATTTGCTTCTTTAATTTAAAACTGCAGCTACAAGGGCAATTTTCTTAAAGGTTTTAAAGTGAAGGGTAGGTACTGGACCATTGCTGTGCCAATTTGATTGCATATAGTGACAGCGGTGACCTCATGGTTAGTGACTAGGCTTCAGGATCGGAAGCTCATGTGTTTGATTCCCAGACCTGTAGGTTGCCCAAAGGTTCCCTTGATCAAGGTACCGTCCCCATCATTGCTCCCTAGGTTATGTATGATGACCGCCTGTTGGACGGTGTGTGGATAAAATGTAGATGATTGTGCTGTGCTGAATAGTAGTCACTTTCACTTTTATTATTTAGAAGGAGCTCCATCACAGCCCAGTGCCTGCTCTTTATACCCCTGTAGCCCATGGAGACGCGAGGTCTTCTATACGGCTCATTCTGTTGATCAGTGCTTCTCTTTGGAGATACAAGCTGTGTCCTTTCTGTGTCTGTATGTGTTTCTTCCAAGAGCTCCAGTTTCCTCCCAACGTCCAAAGACCTGAGCATCAGGTGGACTGGAGATGCTAAGTTGTCCCGTAGGTGTGAGTGTGTGTGAGTGTGTTTGTCTGTGTGTCCGCCCTGTGATGGATTGGTGACCTGTCCAGTGTCCCTGCTTTTCATCCTGTTAGAGCTGAGATGGACTCCAGCACTGCACGCAACCCTAATCAGGACAAGAGGCTCAGAAAATGAATGAGTGACCAAAGGAGGAACCTTGAAACACTATGTGTTGTTTCTTAGGTCTGTATATTTTTGGATTTCATTTGTTGGGACATGTTCTTCTACCGTTTTAACTTTTTTAACACTTTTTTTAAACCTTAATGACGGTATCTATTTGTCATTGTGAAACACAGGACACAGTGGACCACAACAACGCACACTGTCCAGGAAGACATATCTAGCACCCAGGGAGCAGTGATGGGGATGGTTCCTAGCTCAAGGGTTCCTTAGGGTAACCTATTGGTCTGGGAATCAAAGACGCGACCTTCCGATCCCGGGGCCTTATGTTGGCTAATGTAGTTTGGTTTTGTAAACTTTTTTTTACAAGGTTTGTAAACTTTTGCCAGAGGAGGGGGTTGGTTATTTGTACCACCTGGAGTTCTAAGGAGGAAAGAGAGTCATCTGGCATCCTGCTCTGTCTCCTTCCCTGATTAAAGGTTGGAGTGGACACCATGCCAGGTATTCTTGTTGGCTGTCTGAGGAACTGAGGACTGTTTTTGTCTCTTTTTTGTTGGCACAGTCCAGAGGTTCTCATCAACTGGAAGCCAAGAACTTAGGAAAAGTGAAGAACATCCCTAGAGAGGTCATGAGTCCATTTTAAAACCAGTACAGTCACACCTAGGGGGCAATTTAGCACCTTCAGTCCATTTGACGCTTCCTTTGACTGTGGGAGGAAACCAGAGCTTCTGGAGGAACCCACACAGACATAGAGGAGAACATAACCTCACAGAAAGAACCCAGAAGCTGTCACACTGTGAGTCAATCCTGCAAATAACAGTGCTGATCACGGCCCATTTTTGGGCTTGATCATGGTGGAACAAAACCTTGTATCCTAGTTTCCTTGTTTGTACCAGTGCTGTTTACAAGCAAACTGACCAATAAGAATGGTCCAGAATGACATACCAGAATATATGGTTACATTAACTTGCAATGGAAGCTGTTTCTTTCTTTTTCTGTACATACTTTTTGCAAAAACACTTTTCCCAACTGAAATCACGAAGTTGCATTTCATGTTGCTAGTGTTAATGCAACAGTTTCTAAAGCCGTGGTCTGTTCCTCCTCTTTTCATCTGAAAACTTGGTGCTAAAAAGAATTAAGCTCATTATTCTCTTATGTAAGGTGTGCCCTCTTGATCCTGGCATGGAGTTTAATGTGTCATTCTTAAATCAACATGTTCCTGCTGAGGTTTCAGCCTCTTTAAACTCAGCCTGAGGATGTTTATTTGAATTTTTGCCGTGTCAAAAAGAAGAATGTATGTAGTGACGAGCACTGACTGTGAATACATGTAATGTGAGTGAAATGTATTGAAACATCAGTTACAAAACAAATTCGACATGTTTTGCTCTTTAAACTGCATGTCTAGTTCTTCAAGTTCATCTTAAACCATCAGTTACTCAAAATGAGCCTAATGTGCTTTATGACAAAAATAAATGGACAGTTTATGATGTTAATGGCTGGGGTATAAACTTCAGCATAAACAACACAGTTAAAGCAGTACTCAAAGTCTTGAGCCCCTAATTACTTCATACTTCTCTTCCAAAGATTTCTTGCATGTTCTCCAGACCTTCCTGAAGGACAGTGTTGTTGTCTCTCATTTTCAGTCCAGTCTCTGTACCTGAGCAGTTCTCCAGATCTTCCTGAAGGACAGTGTTGTTGTCTCTCATGTTCAGTCCGGTCTCTGTCCCTGAGCAGTTCTCCAGATCTTCCTGAAGGACAGTGTTGTTGTCTCTCATGTTCAGTCCAGTCTCTGTACGTGAGCAGTTTCAGAAGCAGTGTGAGATCATCTCCACAGCCAATGGAAGACAAAAGGCAGCCGACATCCAAAGAAGAGGTTTGGAACGTCCTTCATGAAGCCTTTTAAAGTGTTCCTGAAGAGGACTTAAAGAAAGGAGCTGGTCTAAGAGAGCTGAGGCTGTGCTGAGGAATAAGGGGGAGCTGAAGGTGGTGGTGGTCAGAATGAAACTCTGTGTTTAGACTGGAGTTACGTGTTTGCACACAAATCACTGAACTACTGTCTCACTTTCATACAGGACAGACAGAAAGGAGGGACGGCTTTTGAAAAGTATTATATATGCAGAATTGTTCCCTTGAAGATGTTTATTGAAGACAAGGGCTGTTAGTGATAAACATCACCTCGGCTCTTCTCTCATGGTAGGTTCACCGCTCAAGAGCTGTAACCCAGCCAGAACAAGGTGACACCTGTGATACATTCTGGTGTTGACCAATGTTAGTTAAACCTGCCTTACGACTTTACAGGCCAACAGTAGCAACCGTGGCGAATGTGGTTACGGTTTACGCTCCAAGATTACTTTAGAAATGCGCTCAAAACATTCTTTAAAAAAACCTGATGGAAATATTTCACTTCATCAGCTCTGTACGGCAGTGGTGGCTTAGTGTTTAGAGACTAGGCCCCAGGCTCAGAAGGTCATGGGTTCATGTCCCAGATCAGTAGGTTGCCCTGAGGTACCCTTGAGCAAGGTACCGTGCCCATCACTGCTCCCATTAGCAGTGCCCGCTTTCAATAGCTGCCCCCTGCTGCATGTGTGTATTTCGGTTAAATGCAGAGGCTGTATTTCGTTCATTGTGTGTTGTGCTTCACAATGACAAATTGTCACTTTCATTTCACTTTCAATTGTTGAAGTTTCACTATGTTGATTTCATAATTTGTTGTTTAAGTGTTCGGCACAGGCACACATCAGATACACAGCACACAGCATGCTGGATAAAATGCCCACAAGACCTACCGATGTCCAGGATCTGCTCTGGTAACCTGCCTCCCTGTAATGTTCTGGAGAAGCTGAGAAGAACGTCCTTTTAGGAGGAAAGAACTTGCTGAAGTGCCAGAAGCTGCTTGGAAAAGGGAAAATTTCAGCTGCTTTCCCAAATGTCAAGCTCATCCTCAGTCCAGTTTTGTCAAATTGCATATTTTTCTAGTCCCTATCCTCAAACACGCAATACACCTGGCAATAAGTGCGAACCAGGTGTGTTTGAGGTGGGACATCACCAAACTGTGGACAGCCCCTCCAGAACTGGAGCTTGACACCCTGCCTTGGTTTAATCCTGCCTGTATTTTAGACTTACATTATCTACTGAGCTAGGATGCTGAAGATGGAGCTGCCAGGAAAGAGGAGAAGAGGAAACACAAAGAGGGGATTTATGGACGTGGTGAGAGAGGACATGCCGATGGTTGGTGTAAAGGAGGAGGATGCAGAGGACAAGAAGAAATGAAGAAGGATGATCCGCAGTGAACCACTAGTACAGTTTGCTGAGAATGGGGATGCAGACCAGTTAGAGTGCCCTTGCTAACCCTTGTTTTCATCAAGATCTTCTCCATCAGTGGTTCCCACCAACCAGATCATTATACATGTATCTCCTACCTGCTTCACCTCACACTTTCTCTTCTTTTAGAGAAGTTATGAGAAATAATTCATACTTGCCTCATGCTTTTATTTATTGATTTTGGTTAGGAGAGTTTTTACTCACTCGCTTGGTCCTCGGCTAACATTAGAGAGCCAAAGACATAGATACGGAGAGGAAAAGCTTTTTCTGCTCTCTCTCTCTCTCTGTTTATATAAGAATATTTCTGTATGAATGGACACATCGACAGCTCTGTTTGCTCTGAAAGCATGTCTCTCCCGTCATTGCACTTGCCTCGGCGATTATATCCTCCGCAGGGGAAAAAACACACTGTATAATGTAACACTTCTCCTCGCGCGCCGGCTGCACGCAACCGTGGCCGTGGAGAAAACTCTCCGTCTTTCACGCTCTTGCAGTTTTGTTAGAAATCACCCCCAGTTCGTTCTTCTTCTCATTATTGTTTTTTATTATTATTCGTCAAATATTAAGTTATCCACAAAATAAAATAACTTATAAATCCAAACTTAAAAAATTATACATTTTTAAATAAAATTAAAAAAATGCGTATCGCGTTCGCTGCACAGAGTTTCAGGTCAGTCATTTCATCATTTCTCCACAACAGAATTGCTAGGAATGTGCAAACAGTCGATTTAACTTACAAATGAGAAGCAACGAGAAACGCCAACCGAAACGAAACTGAACAAACAAAACAAAGGAAGACCAAACATGCAAAATAAAAAAACGTTGGGCTGGAAGATGTTTGACAAATGTGATACAGAAATCTTGCTTCTTCTCTCTTCTGGGAGTAAAACAACACCAGTATAGCAGTGAAAATCCCCTTCGCTTCAGGACGGGGTTCCCCTGTAGGAGCTTGGCCTGAGGGAGCAGCTTTGAGCTGGAAGTTGTTGTTTCCTAATTAAGAGATTACAGAACTGCAAGAGCTGTGAGCTCAGTGAGGATTACACTTTCATCCAGCGAGTAAAAGCTGGTGTTTACCGTTCCCTCAACCTGTAGAGGAGAACGCACTCCTCTTTTTACTCATTACTACCAAATTAGACCTGCAAAGCACAGCGTTTATCAATCCTAATATTGGCCTCCGCAGTCCTGATGCTGCAATATGGAAACAATCATCCTGTCCAATCAAAGTTAAGCAGTAAATTATTTCTGTCAGGCAAGTCTTTCTCCATTAGAGAGAACTGTCTCCAGTGTTGGTGAATGGAACCGAACGTCTGAATGTCCCTCACAGACATGAACTGGTGGTGGAGACGCTGTCTGATGTCTGAGACGTTGTTTTAGTGTGGAGAGGACAATTTTACCATCATTACCGTCCCATAGAGACACTATTTGGAGCTGCACTGGGGACAGAACATGCACAGATTTGGGACGTCCGGTTCCGTTCACCCCCCACTGAAATGGGCGGAGTTCCTGTTAAACCAATGCTCATATTGATTCACCAATGCAATCACAATACAGTGCAAGTTCCACTGCATTCACTGCTAAAGTGGTCCAAATCATGCTGTCCTAGTCTGGATGGCACATCTTGGTTCTCTCCTTCTATAAGCTGTGAATAAGCTTCTGCAAGTTGCACACGAGCACTGATGATATCCCTTCTGCTAAAAATAAAAGGACAAAAGCTTCCAAACGTGTTATTTTTAAACAGCCGGGTTTGACTTTGTTTGGCCTGGGAGCTGGTGATGATCTTGAGTATGGGTGTGGATCGAAACTGTGATTATACAACAACATCTGCTGACGGACACGGAGTGCTCAGATGAGCGAAAATGTGGTACACGGAGACAAGTGCAAACGAAAAACAGCGTCCACATTAATCCACATGAAAACGTCCAGAGAGTCCGGTCCAGTTTCTTCACAGGAACATTAAGGACTGGTGGGATTTCAGTAGGGTTACAGGTATAAAACTGTCCATGACGTCCATGTCATGTTGCTCCAAATCTCCACTGATCTCCTCTTTAAACAACCTCAGTAGACTTGACCGAGCAGAAACGTCCTTTTTAATGTATACCTGCACTAGTGTAGTTTATGATACAGCAAAAAAATGGTAAAACACACATGCTGGTATTTTAGAAACTGGTGGTAAATGGTATATAATACCATCAATAAACTCAGAGTTTAGGAGTAAACTCCTTAACCAATGGCTCTGTGCAAAAAGGGATTATGAAGTGTTGCAGATCTTCGTATTTCAGCTTTGTTTCCCAAAAATACATGGTAATGTTGCGATCGTCTTATGTTGTCTTATCCTGCTGTGACACGTTTAGGATGCCTGGCCCTGAGCAGTCATCTGGGGTTCGTCTTCTTCTTTTTCTTCTTCTTTTAGTACCGGATTTACATGCATCTATCTGGTGCTATGAGCCATTAACAAGCAAAATCAAATGTACCCAACTTCGGCCAAGATTTGCTCTGCCCACAAATCTGTTCTTTTATATTTTTATATTTTATATTTTATATATAAACAGCATTTAGCTGTTATACTTTTTCAAAGTGACTTCCATTTCCACAGGTACTGTCTCCCTGGAGCAACATGGAGTTAAGAGTCTTGCTCAGGAACCCCATGGTGAAAGTGACTATTCACTGCACAACACTCAGTGAACCCCAACGAAATGCAGCCTCTGCATGCATCCCACAAACACCATGAAGCAGGGGGCAGCTATTTAAAGAACCCGGGGAGCAGTGACGGGGATGGTACATTTACATTTACGGCATTTAGTATCCAGAGCGACTTACATGTCCTAGTTACAGGGACAGTCCCCCCTGGAGACACTCAGGGTTAAGGGTCTTGCTCAGGGACACAGTGGTGGTAGTGCTGGAGGTGGGATTCGAACCGGGGACCTCTTGATAGACTACCGCCACCCTGGTACCTTGCTCAAGGGTACCTGCTCAAGGATCCTGATCCTGTGACCAACTCCTTAATCATCAACGATTTGTAATATCTTTAGCCAGAGGACTTATGAAATGGGGGGTACTAGCCCCCAACACCTGCCCCAGACCAAACCCCTGCATGTTTATGAGTGAAGTAACCCACTGGGTCTAGGGAGTAATTCAGGGGGTATTTCACAAGGCTGGATTTCTAACTTTAGCAAGACAAGTCAACAGTATTGGAGATAATGGACAGTCCTGTTTGATCTTCAACCTCAAGGTAAAAGACGCCTGGCAAAACCCTGTTTTGTGAAACGAAGTTTATATAGTTAATGTAGTTTTTTTGACATTTAGCAGCACACACGCCTTGGTGGTTTCCAACCTGCCAAACTTCAAGTGCTCCAGCTTGTTGGCTCTTTCAATCTTATTAGATGAAATGGGATTTTTCTCTATAATCTCTAAGGTTTGTCCATCCTGGCAACGTCTTCAGTAAGGACACATTTGTGGGCAGAAACTAAAGAAGCAAAGCTACGAGACAACGCATGACCATTCACACAAGGAGGAAATTGTGTACATTTGAGTTCCCGCTTAAAAAAATAACATTGAGTTAACATTGAGTGCTCGATCATCAATATACGCCACAATATATATATATATATATATTATATATATATATATATATATATATATATATATATATATATATATATATATATTAATAATAACTTTAACTTATTTAATTTAAAAAATACTTTCTGCAATGACACACAGTGCAAGTCCATACGTATCCTCTGAACTACTGTAACGGGACTTGTGGGATGTGCATGGGGGGGAAAGGGGGGCCCTTTAGAGCAAGTGTCTTCACCCAGTTTCCATTGGGCTGCTGGGAACAGCATGATGGCAGTCCATCGCAAACAGGAAGCCTCAGTCTCTCCCGTTTTGTTTTGTAGATATAGATTTATATACTTTTTAGAAAGTTCTTGGTCCTCATTTGCAGACGCTGACCCACTCCGTTATCCGACACTCCTCGCAAACCACATAGCAGCACCAGTGGAACCTGCAGTTGCATCGTTCACTGCGAGTCTGCTGCAGGATGTTGTGCCCACGGCCGCAGCAGAGACTTTCACAGTTGTCCATGCCATGGCTGGTCTTATTGCAGATTCGGCCTTGTGTCCCGGCCGAGTCCGACCCAGGGTCCCTCTCGCAGAAATCTGGCGATTTCTCAAAGTAGACCAGGTCGTGGCTGTTGGCCCGTCTGCGGTGGGACGGGTGGGCGTGCTCGACCTGCCCTGTGTTGCGGTTGTGGGCTTTAATTAACGTGGCCAGGTTGAAGCGTTCCTTCAGCAGGGAACCCACCAGCCGGAACTCAGGGGTCACCTGCCAACAGGTCTTCAGCTGGCAGCTGCCCGACGTGCCGTGGCATTTGCATTTCCTCCTCATGTGGTCAACCACAACCTGCCAAATAAGAAACACACAGGTTAGCATCTGGCGAACAGCAGTGTGGCAGGAAGACAACCACAGCACAGCTGGCCTGACTGAAACACGACCCCTTCGCTGCTGTAACTGGATCTAATACCAGTCAGACAAAGGTTCAAACTTTATTTCACAGGTAATTTGCTTCGTCCTGCAGGAGCCTCAACCAGGACAACACCTGGGACTATTTATTTATACAAAAACATACATAAATACATCCACCCGTCCAACGTAGCGGGCAATCAGTGTTGTAAATATTTAATGTAAGATTTTTCACTGCAACTCCTACTGCTGTTCACTTCAGGTTATTTCAGTTTTATTAGCCATAAAGGTCAACAGACGGTCCATGGTGCAAAGACACTGACAGACCAGCATTTCGAGCTCTAGTCTCTTATAGTGATAGAGTGTAAGAATAAAAAACATATAAACTATAAAAATAAGCTCTACATCAAAAAAAAATACATGTATATGTATGAAAAAGAGGATTGTGTAACATTTAAAGGCATAAAAAAGGATGCATGTTATTCATTTTTCTAATATTTCCACTACTTTTACATCAATTCTTAAATTTTTATCAAACCCGTTAAAAGCATTTTACTGCCCGTTGTACTGCGTGTGACAATCTGTGACAAATTTGCATTTGATTTGATTTAAATCTCTTTATGTCTCATTTCTATCCTCTCATACTTCATCGCTACTTTATTTCTTGCACCTTTGTTTCTGACCTCTATTATATGTTCTTTTTCTTTACGGAACGGACAGTTTCCTTCCTGCCAATCGTGAGTAATGATAAAATAATACCAAAAACACTCTGCTATAAATAGACATCGTTGTTGTGAGTCCCTGTCGGACTTGTGCTTCTCTGCATGACGAGGCCAAGTCCAGCGTCTGGATGAGGACGCCCTTCCCTTCCTCTTGACAATGCGTTCGTCTGTCAGCCCCTGTTATAAACTTTCAGATCCAATTACCGGGAGGAAGAGAGGCCACCCTTAGTACTGACAGACACTCCAGCACCCGCCCCTATCAACAGCCCTGCACAAACAACCCCCCACCACTGCCGACCCTCATTCTACAACCTACCCCCGCCCCACAGCCGCCCCGGGACACAGCGCAGCTTGAACAGCTTGGGAGATAAGTCGAGTTTTGTCTGTCAAAACTGAAGTATTAGATTTCAGGTGTATGAGCGGTTGCTGCTAAACAAGATGAGACTGCGTTATTTTCTGTCATTCAGGCATAGCTTGACCTGGGGGGGATTTTCTTCTTGCAGAAAGGGGGGGGGGGGGGGTTGTTGTGTTGCAGGACTTGAGTCAGAATGTTTGTTGATGTAGTGTACTGGTGTGATGGTGCTGGGTTAGCTGCTCAGTTAGATGGTAGATGAATGGTGTGATTAGGTTTGTTAAGTGCTAATGGGTAAATGGGGTATTTGGGTAGTTGGTGGTGGGGTATTGCATGCTGGGATAGGTAGATGCTGCAATGATTGGTAGTGTTGAGAGAAGCAATGTTAGGTATTAGAGAATAATAATAATAATCCTTTATTTATAATCTCACGAATGGGAAATTCGCTCTCTGCATTTCACCCATACACACATGTGCAGCAGAGGTTAAGAGGTTAGCAAGGCGAGGTTAGCAAGGCGATGGGATATTGGGTTAGTCAGTTGTCAGGGTATTGGCTGAGCCACGGATGCATGGCTGGGGTAGATAATGTGGTGTTTCTAAAGTGGGTTCAGAGATGGGATGTTGAGATACAGGCTTCTGGAATGTTGGGATACTGGGTAATTCATATGGTTGGCTATTGAGGTCAGTGGAAACTGGGGTTTTGGTGGTCAGTTTTGAATTATTAAGTGGAATATTGGGTTAATTAGTTATTAGGTCATTCAAAAATGTATTCATGTGGCTAGGTGGAATTTAATTCATTTGGCTGTGATTGAGTAGATTTATTGAGTGCTTTAGGTAGGGAATCAGGTATTTGGGTGATGGGGTGAGAGGTTAGTGCATTAGTGGGTTTGTTGGGAGCTGAGAGATTGGGTTAGTTGGTTAGTGAGCTGTTGGTAGTTGGGTGATGTGTTGTGAGAGGCACTGTTTGGTGCTGGGGTAGAAGTTAGCAAGGTGATGGGTCTTTGGGTTAGTCAGTTAGGTGATGGGGGTTAGTCAGTTAGGGTAAACTGATTGATGTACTGTTGCGGTGGTTAGTTGTTGAGGTATTTGCTGAGCTGGATAATGGGGTAGGTGTTAGTTTTCTTTTGGAATGTTGGACTGTGGACCAGCGTAAGGTTAGTTGGGTGGTTGGGTTAGCTTGTTTAAGGGCATTGGACTTGTGAGGTGGAGGGATGCTTGGTATTAGTTTATCTGGGTGAAGGCATATTGGGTCAGCTGGTCAATGGTTATTGGGTTAATTGGATAATAATCCCGTTCATGGTTTCCTCCTCAAGGCTCCCAGTTCAGATACCAGCAGGTCTACAGTAACTTGAGCCGAGGGTAATTACTTCGTTTAACCTCCACTTGGGCGGTCGCCCTGAGCAGGTGTCAAACATTCATTCCGAGGGATCGTGAATTCCTTGCTGTGGTTGATCACGCTGGTGGTTTATGTTTGATACCTCTATCTCCTGTTGGACATGAAGGCTGACTCAACTCACCAGAAGAGGTCCATGTGAAGAACATGGGAGAACATGCTTTGCATTTAATCAAGCAGATAGACAAATGATATCAAAGACTCCAGTCTACCATCACAACACAACGGCCAGGTTGCAAATAACACTCCACACTTCAGAGCTTCTTTCACTGCCTTTGCATAACCAAACACAAAATTCTCAACACAATCTGTCCTTCTGTCTGTTGTACTCTTAACTCTTTATGCAGATCAGTGTGGGCGCTTTTTATCAGTATAATCAGTGCTAATCGTTTCAGGAGACAAGAGACATCCAGGGGGGAAGCAGGCGGCTGTTGCCCCGGGGCCCAACGATCAATCCCCCGTACGTGGTGGCCAGCACAGATATTCAAATGCATCCACATTAGATCCAAAAGGTCAGATGGGTATAATCCACAGTCCTCATGGTCATTTTTCTTGTTGCTACTAATGTATTTATGATAACTTATATTGCTTAGTCATATAGTGAAGATTTACATTCTCAACAGGTTCCGGCCTGCCCAGAAAAACGCAAAGGATGCGGCAAAAGTAACAACTGTCCTCAAATCTGAAGCACAGTAGAATACAGGCACTTAATTTAGAAACACAAATGTGGGAGGGACTTCTGTGCTCTTGCTTCAGTGAACAAGTGTCAAAAATGACTCATTAATGAATCATAAAATTACAGTTAAGTGTCACTTCTGAAAGACCAACGCTATCACCTCCTGTGGTTTAGGAAGTGGATCTGCCAGCGTTTGCCCTGTGAAGTGAAAGCAACTATGTGTTGTTGTGAAAACACCTCTGCATTAAACTCACACACAACATGCAACACCCAGGGGGCAGTGATGTGGACGGTACCTTGCTCAAGGGAACCTCAAGGCAACCTATTGGTCCAGGATTTGAGCTCACGACCTTCTGATCCTGGGGCCTCGTCCCTAAACACTAGACCACCACTGCCCCAAGAAATAGAGATGCAGGGCATTGAACCCTGGACCTCATACATGCTCTACCACAAGTCCAGATGGGCTGTGTACCACGTGGGCAGTTGCCGAGGCCAGAGCGACTGAGTACTCCGGAGATGCAGATCGGCCATGTCCTACAGAGGGCGTCGTGGACTGTGTTACGCTGCAATGAATTCTCAACTCCAAATTCCTCCGACTTCATATTTGCATCATCCACACGACTTCACATTTGCGTCCTCCTATCATTTACACCCTCAGATGATGTTTTGAACATTTCTCTGTGTGGTCTAGTCCACCGTGATCCCAGCAGACACCTGGGGGCAGGGGGGCTGTCGGCGGATTCTTCCAGGGCAGGAGATACAGGGGTTGCTGTATGATTGACAGCAGGACCTAAATACATGCAATCTGGCCTGAAGGTGTGACATTCCTGTGGCTGCTTCAAACAGATTTTCCACTTGATATCAAAAATGACAAAAGGCTTATGAGGGCAAAACACATTTCTCAGTTTGCCACCAGGGAATGCATTATCACATTCTCATCAGAGGACAGTGATTCGATTACTGTAATTCTGAAATGTAACAAGTGAAAGTGACTATTCACCCACACACATTTTCCTGCAAGGGGCACAAATATCCAGCACCCAGGGAGCAGTGAAGAGGACAGTGCCTTGCTCAGGTACCTCGAGGCTAATACTGGTCTGGGATTCAAACCCACAACCTTCCGATTCTGGGGCCTAGTCCCTAAACACTAGGCCATAGCTGCCCAAAAACTTATAATACACAAACCTACATATTTTTATTATTAATGTGTTCAGATATTTTACAGTATTTGAGAAGTTTCTTTCATACATGATTCATATGACATATTTACTACATAAAAAATGAAATATGAAATATATTTTTACAAAACTGTAGTTAATGAGCTTACTTGAGCAAATAAAAAAATAACTGCAAGTTCTGCAAGTTCTCTGTAAGGTGGGCCGGTGTTCTTTTAGCATGTAAAAAGTTCTTTTTCAACTTATACATATCTAATCAAAAGCAAAACTAAATCCACCAAGCTGGTCAATTAAAATGACCTGCAGACTTAGGATCAGGTTTAAAAGAACAATAAATAAAAACATCAATAAAAATGCTTCTTCTTAAAATATTGGAAAGTATCGGAAGGCCAGTTCATTTGTTTTTGCAGTGAAGACATTTAAAGAAGAATATGAGTCTTTAAACTCCTCCACCTTCACCTCCTCTACTCCCTCCATCCTCACCATTCCACTGTCTACTCTTTCATTCACACTCATGTATTCGGTCTTTGTCCTACTCACTTTCATTCCTCTCTGCAGATCTCTTGTTTGCTGTTACTCCATCAAACCTGACTTCGCCCCTGACTTCACCAACTGGTTTCTACTTTGGTTCTGGTTTTTTAGGCTTTGTCCACAGGTGTTGTTTGCTGTGGGGGGTTTCTCTTTTCAGTCTCCTCTTCAGGAGATGAAATGCAGATTCAGTTGGGTTTACATCTGCTGATTGACTTGGACCGTTCTACACTTTCATTGTCTTGCTGTAAAATAGTTCTGTTGTTCCATTATCAAGTCAAGTCAAGTAGGATTATATTGTCATTCCGACCACATACACAATACATAGTGAAATGAAATAACGTTCCTCCAGGACCCTGGTGCTACACATTATCTTTGCTCACTTAAAAAACAGGTCAGTCAGATACACAAGGTGCTGTATTGTACGTAATTAAACAAATCTTAATATCATGCAAATAAAGCTGAAATTGATCTCTCATATCATAATTATGTTTTGATTTCAAACGTTTTCAATGCAAAAACAGATTCTTTTGCTGTTTCGATACTTAGTCTTAGATTTAGAAACAGAACAAAAAGCAGCTAAAGTCCAAAGACGAGCTTTAGAATGTCCTTCAAAAACCTTTGGTAGGGACTGTTTATATTTCTTTATGCGCATATGCTAGCGCTAACACTGACCCTCTGGCTTGTGCTGGTGCAAGTTAATGGCTAGTGATCTTCTCTCTGAGCTTAGTGAACCAAAAGTGCAGTTCAGTTCAGTGCCCGTCAGACCATTCATCACATCCAGCACAGCCAGAACTATGAGAGCTGATGCAGGGCTTTGATAAGGTCAGACTAAAGCCAAGATGAAGGCTGAACGATGCGTACCAGAGCGAGAATCCTGAAGACTGATTTAATCCTAACCTAACCCTAACCTAACCTAACCCTAATCTAACTCTAACCTAACTGAACTCTAATATAACCCTAACCTAACGCTGATCTAACCCTAACCTAACCCTAACCTAATATAACCCTAACCTAACGCTGATCTAACCCTAACCTAACTCTAACCCTAACCTAACCCTAACCTAACCTAACCCTAATATAACCCTAACCTAACCCTAACCTAATCTAACCCTAACCTAACCTAACCCTGATCTAACCTTAACCTTTTCCAGTTACTTGCAGTACTTTAACGTTAGAGTTACCCTGATCCTGATCCCATTGTTGAGTTTTTCTAGATAAACCAGCATTGGCATTTTGTTTGGGACTAGGCCCCAGGATCGAAACGTTGTGGGTTTGAATCCCAGACCGGTACTTTGGCACCTGCTGGATGGTGTATGTGGCCTAAATACAGAGGACGTATTTCTGATCCCATCTTACAATCTCAAAACCTCTTTTCTGATCAAAAGATTTTACACATTCTAAAATCTGAGGGTTCATTTCTAAAGAAATGTTTTACAAATAACATTTTTCCATGGACCACACTGCTCCTTTATCTCTCCGAGTTGTGTAGATGTATAGACTATATATCTGGCGAAGCTGCACACTAGAGTTCTTATCCAGAACTGCCCAGCTTCAGCGTGATTGTATCCCTTTCCAAAGCTTTATAATCCAGCACTGAACTGCACTGACGTTTTTGGAAAATAAACCTTGAATCAATCCAACACTGAAGTTCTTCTCTGACTGATTTCTCAGAAAAACTGAGGACCAATCACAAGTGTCTCTGATCTGGACTATCATGAGATGCCATTCTCCTGTTCTCTATAGATCCATATTATTAGCTCAATTCCCCGAATGATCTCCTAAATGGAATAAATGGTGTGCTCAGAGGTTACAGCCATGTTCATTTTGACACTCAACATAATTATTAAAGGAAACAGAAGATTCTTTGTGAGAAGCATCAAAGTTCAGTGGCACAGTAGACTTAATTTCGGTGAAATGAAACAGCGGGTTGGTAAAACACCTCCCCTTCTCACTACTGTACAGCTCAGGAAGCACAGATTTAATCACATGTTATAAAACAGCACGTCAAATGCTCACAATTACACAACGCTCTGAGCGAAACGCACCAGGCATGCTTTCCTTCAACAGCCGGAGTGGCTGTTTTGAAGAATGTGTTGTGACCCCGACGGCACTGAAAGAATGGAGAGGCACATCTGGGCTGTTTTAATTGGAGAAGAGTGAGTGAGACAGACTGGGCCATAAAGAAGCACCACGCTGAGATCAAATACAGCTTATTGGTAGCACATTTGGACCACAGGCCATATAGACTCCCTAAATGTATGGGCTGTTCCTTTTGAAGACCATCGTATTAAATGGCCTCTGTCATGGAAAAAACTTTTGTAAATGAAAGTTTGATGTGGTGTGCAAAAATCTCCCTCCCCACCCCCTGGGGGAAGCGCATGGAGCTGCTACCACTAAGATTACCAAAAGCTCCGCCCACTCAAATAGAACCTCCACTATTGCCTAATTGAACTTCCAACTACAGACACTAACGAACTCTTTGACTGGAACTCATACTTTACTGAACTCATCACTCAGTCTTCATTTATAAACGCGTTCTCTTTCTTTCCTTCTTTATTTCCGGTGTCAACCAGAGGAGGACGGGTTCCCCTTTTGGGTCTTGGTTCCTCTTACAGTTTCTTTCAGTTTTAGAGTTTTAAGAGTTTTAGGAGTTTTAGGAGTTCTGTCCCTGTTGCCCTCGGTTTACTCATCTGGGACTCGGACTGGATTCTGTAAAGCTGTTTCGTAAACAACAACAGCTGTAAAAAGCGCAACATAAATACAACTGACTTGACTTGAAAGTTTACAGAAGGACAGACAGCTGTGTGTCCTCAGTGTGGACGGTGGACAGACAGCTGTGTGTGTCCTCAGTGTGGACGGTGGACAGACAGCTGTGTGTGTCCTCAGTGTGGACGGTGGACAGACGGCTGTGTGTGTCCTCAGTGTGGACGGTGGACAGACAGCTGTGTGTGTCCTCAGCGTGGATGGTGGACAGACAGCTGTGTGTGTCCTCAGTGTGGACGGTGGACAGACAGCTGTGTGTGTCCTCAGTGTGGACGGTCAGTAACGCTGTCTCTCGGGAGACGGAGGACGAGAGACTCTCACTGTTACAGTAAAGGGTGATGATGAGCTGATGTTAGCGAGCGTCCCTCTTCTCTCCAACAATCATTGAGAAGTTCTCAGACTGAAGATGAAGATCTTTAACTGGAGAACTGATTACTGATCTCTCGTTACATCACTGTCCACACAACCGTGTCCCAAACTGGACATACACTCAATAGTGTGGACAAATAGTGCACAACCACTGGACACACACTCAGTAATGTAGTGTGTAAAAATAGTGCACAACCACTGGACACACACTCAGCAATATAGTGTGTAAATTGTAGAAGTGTGCAGTTTGGGACGCAGCCCGTCTGAACCAGAAGGACGTGGAGAATAAACTAAAAACACAATCATTAAAACACTGGAGCTCATCTCTGATTAAATGCTTTGCTGTAAAGACTTATGAACGACAAGTGTCCATTCTTTCATTCCCTCCCCGGAGACAGAGACACATCCAGCGGCATAAATCCACCGTCTCCTCCTCTGGACTTTGTCTCTCTGTAGACATTTAGAACATCATCGTATAGTGCATCAAAATACACAACAACTATCCAACGTTTTGGAGAAACAACCCTGATACAGTGGAGGGCAACAGAAGAATAATGAATATTGTGCTGAAGCCACACCCCTAATACCTCCCCTTCTTTTAGGACAGCCATTGATATCAGTGATTGCTAGTGCATCCAGAAAACAAGTGTTGTTAAAGTGTTGTTTGGTATTCATCGCAAGTCAAATTGATAAGAACTTGATCTCTAATGAGATATGGATCCTTTAAAGTGATTCTCTTTAATTGATTCCCGCTCAGTCGTGAAAAGCTGGGCCTTTGTGCGCGTTTAAACTCCACGACTCGGCTCATTTCAAGCCTCGACAATCATGTAAAGACGTATTTCACCTTTAAGTTTAAAGTCAATAATCCCACTCTAACTGTTCTCGGATGACAGCAGAACCGTCTTCAGAGCTGCCAGAAAGAGTCATTCTTCTAAAATAAGCTGCTGTTTAAATATCAGAACGCCTGGAGACACTGTGTAGGGAGTGAGTGTGTGTGTGTGTGGGTGTGTGTTTGTGTGGGTGTGTGTGAGGGAGCCTACAGGACCTGAGTGGGCTCGCATGATGACAGGGGCGGCTAACAACCTGATCCTTCATCATCTGACTACACTTGATGAACTACGTGGCTTGTATTACACCCCTGCTTTGATGATGCTGAGGGGGTGTCCCACTGAAACCTCAAAGTCCACCCCCCTACACACACACACACACACACACACACACACACAATCTTCATCAAAGGCTTCCATAGATGTGTCACCAATTTGCGTCAATGTGACTGGCCTTTGAAGGAACGCTTTGGTGAAAAATGTGGTGTCTGACGTGCTGTCATGTGTAAACAAAAGTAGCAAAAGCCTGGAAGCTTGAATGTCTTAGTTCATGATGCTGCACTGGGAGACACACAGCATGTCCACTAAGCTGGTTCTCAAACTTTAAGGTGTCCTCGTTGCATAAACGCACAGAACAGAGGACATATGACCCTAGGGTCACCATGCCTGTGGTTTAAAGACAGGACATTCTTAGCTGCTCGTCCAATCTCTGGTCTCTCTAAACTGGTCTACTGCAACTGGAAGTGAAAGTGAAGTGAAAGTGGCTATTTGTCCTCTTGAACACACGGCACAAAGTGAACCACAACAAAATGCAACCTCTGCTTTTAACCCACATAGCAGGGGGCAGCCATATCCCGCATCCGGGAAGCGGTGATGGGGTAACTTGCTCAAAGGTACCTAAGGGTAACCTACTGGTCTGGGAATCAAACCCACAACCTTCTGATCCTGAGGCTTCATCCCTAAATATTAGGCCACTTGGTTGCTGGTCACATTAGGTTCAAATCCTAAACACTTGCCTTTAAGGCCAAGAACAGGCCTGCATCTTCATTCCCTTCATCATCTGAGAACATCAAGCACCCTAAACGGCCACTCATCAAAGTAAGAGGAAGACCTGCGCTGACACTCATTTCCTGGCTCCTCAGTACTTTCCAGCTCAGTCCCTTCGGTCTTCAAGCTTCACCTGAAGACCCACCTCTTCAAGAAGTGCCTAGAGGGCTGACTACTCCTAATTACTCTCCACACTTCTCAAACTCATTCCTCAATTATTTTCACATCTTTATTTCTTGGGCACTTACCAATTAGTTTTAGGCAAGTGTTTGTGTAGATATGAACCATGACTTGAACAGGGTTTTAAAGTTTGTTACTTAGCTGGCAGTAATTCATTTGCAGATGTTCACTTAAATGTAGGTTTGCAGAAATGAAGAACAGATGTGGTCTACAAAGTATTTATGCACATCCCTGTGGATAAGCATCTGCTAAATGTCATAAATGTAAATGAAGATATAAATGTAAAGCCCCCAGCGTTCTGCTGTGTTCTCTGGAGTAATAGAGCTCCTTCGGGATTAGATGGAGTGGAGTTTGTGATCAAAAACCCATCCAACATCAGTACCTGACTTCACAGATGCTGCAATCAAATCCTCAGAGCAATGTTCCAATGTCAGTATCTCACTAATGCTCTCATTCACTCAAAACCTTATAGCAGTGTTCCATCATCTAATCTTCTGGTTTGGCCGGTTTGGAGACAAAGTGAGAGAAATGAGACCAGAGGAGAGACGAGGAGTATATCAGGAGGAGGATGCTGAAGATGGATCTGCCAGGAAAGAGGAGAAGAGGAAGGACAAAGAGGAGGTGGATGTGGTGAGAGAGGACATGCAGGGGGATGGCGTGAAAGAGGAAGATGCAGAGGACAGGAAGAAATGGAGACGTGTGAAAGGCCTATTCATTTATTTTTGCACACAGAAATCAACGGGAGCAGCCGAAAGAAAAAGAAGAAGAAGAAAGCATTTGGAACTAAGATCAAAACATGAATATGAGTTTAGGTCTTTAGCTTTTATTTCCTGTATATCTAGAAAGTACATAGAACATAGCACCATCTGTATCTGACAACCCAGTTTTTCAAGGTAGCAAAAGTATTGGAACACATTTACATTTGTGCCATTTAGCAGACGCTTTTATCCAGAGAGACTTCCATGTTCTGATTACAGGGACAGTCCCCCCTGGAGACACTCAGGGTTCAGGGTCTTGCTCAGGGACCCAGTGGTGGTAGTGCTGGAGGTGGGATTTGAACCTGTGACCTCTTGAGTCATAGGTGCATAGACAAGTACCACCACTAGACCTGTGTTTATTACACAGGTGAGACTGAATATTTAAACTATAAGCAGCACTTCATTTCTACTCTTTGGAAGCTGTGGGACAGTGGTGGCCTAGTGTTTAGGGACAAATCCCCAGGATCAGAAGGTCATGGGTTCGAATCCCAGACCAGTAGGTTGCCCTGAGGTACCCTTGAGCAAGGTACCATCCCCATTACTACTCCCTGGGCATCCCCATATCTGCTCCCTCCTGCACGGTGTGGGTGGAGGTGGGATTTTCTTGTGGTTCACTGTGTACTGGGCTGTGTTTCACAATGACAAGAATAGTCACTTTCACTTTCAAAACTGCATTTGATAAAAAAGGGAAAAAACAACATTAAGGCCAGCCCCCCTTGTCCTGGGGGAAGGTTGAGAAAAGAGGGAAAAAAACACTGCACAAACATTGATCACATGCAGGAACACTATTTGCAAAATCCTGAAAAGGGAGGAAACCACTGGTTTATTGAGGAACAGACCGCTTGGCTGAGGAAAACAACAGCCATTGTGAGAGCAGTAAGGAAAAACCTCAAAACGACAGTGAGAGACATGAAGAACAGCGTCCACGCTGCAGGAGTGAAGAAATCATCCATTTTAAAAGCAGAAATAAAGAAGTCAGACCTCCAGAAATTAAACAGTGGATTAAGAGTACAGAGTTGAGCTACAAAGCTTCTGGACTGAAAGGACAAAGATGGATCTCTACCAAAATGAGGGAAAACAGGCCAAAGTGTGGAGAATGTGCTCATTCTCCAAAACACATGAGCTCATCAGTAAAGCCCTGTGGAGGAAGCGTCATGACTGGATCGGTTGGGAATTTGAAAAACACTTGAATGAATTTCTATGCAAAATATTTTAGTCTTACTAATTTGGTTTAAGTCTGTCCATGACTGGATTTTTTTATAGAATGACTTGTGGTTTGGTGTTCCAGTTGCTGATCATGTCTTCCATCACCTCCTCTGATGGCTGGACTTTTCCACTGAGCAAGAAATCAGCCATGAAAAAGCATGACTGGACCTGGAGAGGCACATCTGAAGTCTTGGTTCTCTGATGCTTCCTCAGTGAAAGTGACTATTCTCATCATTGTGAAGCATGGCACAGCACAGTGAACCACAATGAATATACACCTCTGCATTTTGCCCACACACACACACACACACACACACACACACACGCACAAACACGTGCAGCTATTGAAAGAACCTGGGGAGCAGTGATGGAGACGGTACCTTCTTCAAGGGTAACTCAGGGCAACCTACAGGTCTGGGATTCGAACCCACGATCTTCTTATCGTCTGCAAATGTTTTCATGCCTCGTCTGAGCCACTATATTAATGATGGAGGGATGGGGACGGGGGGATGGCATGCAGACTGGATTTGAAAACATTTTTTGCCCAGTTCTTTTCAAGTACTTCTGAATAACATCTCAATCACTCTAGCTTTTCTGGATGAAGCTTGTTTCCTCTGGGCCTGCGCCCCTCTCTGACCTGGCCTCGCCTCCAGCTAAATGTAGAATCCCGTCAGGCTGTTTTTTGTGTGCGGCTCCAGTGAAAACAGGCATAAAATAATTTACGACCCTCACTAGAAGGTTGCCATGTAATCGTCGCTCGCTCCAAAACAAAAAACACACACTGTGATTTTTTTCCACGTGGTGTGTCCATGCACACGGGACGAGGAAGGGACGGCCAAACAGTTCCATCCACTGACTTCTTCTTCACTCCTGAGCCTTTCCCCTCCCTGCTTCGCCCCTCCTGCCCTGCCGAAGCCATCGCTTAGCAGCATTTGGGAGAAGGAAAAAGCGATCTCTTTCTGCTTCCAGCTGCGTTTGATGTCTAAAATCTTTTGCTGGGTTTAAACATCTGTTTCCAAATAGCCAGCAGCCACTAATTAGAGCTTTTAACAAGACTGAACGGCGTGAGAAACAGAGGGTGGGCATGAGGAGGCATGTATACCCCACTAAAACCACCACATTCCTCACCAAGAGGCCTGTCTTTCTCTCCGAGAGAGAGGGAGAGTATGAGTTATTATCTCTAACCTCACCTGCACAAGTGTTCTACAGCCCTTCCACATCCCTTCATTTGTCAGCAACAAGGCAAAGACGGAGAAAATCAGGCAGACAAACCTAAATGAGTAAAGAAAGTGAGAAATTGGTTGTTCAGCCTAAACTCTTCTCCGGGTGCTTCTAAGGACGACAAGAGGAAGAAAGCAGGGTTTTAGAGAATGAGGAAGGAGAGAGAGGAAGATGAACGTATCACATTTCATATTAAAAACACAAGCACCCGTTGAGACGCACGTGCAGAATAAAAGCTGGAAATTCCTGCGGCGTATTTAGCACACGCTAAGCCGCTGTCAAACATAAACTCCGTACGTCCTTCACTTGACACGGAGGAAACGCTCAGGAAGGGAAATTCCACCAATGCTTTCAAATTGTCCCCATAATTCAGCGTGTGAAGCAAGTTCACCCAGAGAGGTTTTGGGGAAAAATGGTGCAGATTTCTGTCCCGTGGAGGTGAAAGGAACCAGTGGACACAAATCTGTGCGTTTTCTGTCCCCCAGTGACTCTGAGTGTCTCTGTGGGACGGTGGTGATGGTAAAATAGTCCATCTGAACTAAATCAGGACTAAATAACTTCTTTGTTTTAGTCCAAAATCTTCTCCAAACTAAAACAACGTCTCAGACATCAGACAGCGTCTCCACCTCCAGCTGATGTCTGTAAGGGACATTCAGACGTCCAGCTCCGTTCACACACTGGGGACAGTTGTAACTCTTAGTTTCTAATCATACTTTGGTTTATTTACACCTTAACAGCAAGAAGTTTGGAAGAATAATTGTAATTCCCATTTTTTAAAATCTAAATTCTTACAGTCTAATCAACATGAAATGCTCACATGGCAGAAAGACCAGCCACTGGTGTAAAAAATAAAAACAGGGTTTTGAGGTTTTTGGGTCACATGTCTTTCAGGGAGACCACCCTGTTAAGTGAAGAAGGTCCTGAGCTGGCATGTGTTGTGCTTCTGCTTTGTTTCTGCTTCTCACCCTCGGCTGAAGTTCTGCCAGAGGCTTGACATTTTTCAGTAGCTGCCTGTTTTTCTTTTTTCTCTCACAATCACAAGTGCCAAACAGGATTCCTGGCAGTGTCTCTGAACAATAGCTTCCCTCTTTCTCTCCTTGAAGCCTGAACTTACACCATCATCAAACACTCACACCTCGTAATCCAACACAGCAATCAGCACTGCTCCCAGAGCCTTTCATCCACCTGTCCAACACAAACTCAGATCTGAGAGCTTACAGCTTCAGAAACGCAACCGTGACCTCAAAGCAGGGACAATGCGATTGAGTCAGACGCTCTGCGAATTTCTCAAATGCCGACCATGTCATCTTGCAGGCTGCACTTTTGTGGATTGATGTCACCTGTTTCATTAACAAACAGCTGTTTCAGTGTGACGTGGAGGAGCAACTGTGCTGACTAGTCCACTAATAAATCAGCTGTACTCAATTAGGAAAAACAGCAGTGTGTACTCAGGAGAAAAATCTGAAGTGAATAATTAAATATGGGTTCACACCTTTAAACACTATGAACTAGTTTACAGTAAGTCATGGTTTTCTATAGAACACCCTCCTCTCCCTGGGTCGGTAGGGTGGTCCTCCCTCTCCCCCATCACTCAGTATAACTGTCCTCTCTCTCTCTCTGGGTGTGTAGGTCAGTCCTTCCTCTCCCCCATCACTCAGTAGAACTGTCCTCTCTCTCTCTGGGTGTGTAGGGTGGTCCTCCCTCTCCCCCATCACTCAGTAGAACTGTCCTCTCTCTCTCTCTGGGTGTGTAGGATGGTCCTCCCTCTCCCCCATCACTCAGTAGAACTGTCCTCTCTCTCTCTGGGTGTGTAGGATGGTCCTCCCTCTCCCCCATCACTCAGTAGAACTGTCTCTCTCTCTGGGTGTGCAGGATGGTCCTCCCTCTCCCCCATCACTCAGTAGAACTGTCTCTCTCTCTGGGTAAAGCAGTACTTCAAAAGATTTCCAGCTAAACTGCAATTTAAGCTCAGTTTGTCCACCTTTAACACTTTTTAAGCGTTACTGCTTGCTGTCTCTTTGTCCCGGAGCGGGGAAATAGCTTCACGCCTCATTGTGTGTCCGGAGTGGGTGAGTAGACTAGCAGTGAGATGGATCTGAGCGTTATCAGAAAGGGTTCAGAAGAAAAGTTCCCCATTATCCCCTACAGACCACACAGTCGTGTTTTGTCTAAACAATCAAGGAGAGCAGAAATGGAGCGATGGAACGATACAGGGACAAACTGTCCCGGAGGAAGTCCCACACAATGAGTAAGTTACAGGCGGTGGAGGGACCACAGCAGTGTTACACCATGTCTCACTCATGTCCAAGTACAGCTGGACAATCACAGTCATGTGGGATGATTTCTTATCTTCTACAGGAGAGTAATGGGGTGCTGTCACACTAACCCTAACCTTAACACCAGCCTAATTCTAACTCTAATCTTAACCAACGCAGTACTAACACCAGTCCAAAATATAAGACTATTCCTACTTTAATATCTAACTTAAAGCTTATCCAAATTTCTAACCCTAGTCCTAAATATAATGCTAATCCAAATTCTAACCCTGCTCCAAAGTCTATTGCTAACTTTAATTCTGACACTAATTCTAATCAAAATTCTAACAATAATTCTTAATCTAATACTAAATCTCATTCTAATGTCAGTCCTAAATGAAACGCACATCCTCATCCTAACAGAAATCCTAAATACAATGCTAACCTGAATGCTAACCCTAGCCCTATTTAAATTCGAATCTAAATTCTAATGCAACTTTTAAATATATTGTTAATCCTAATTCTGACAGTAATTCTAAGCATATGTTTACACTAGTCCTTATTTTTAAGCAACATTCTAACAGTGATTTTTAATCCAATGCTAATGCTAATTCCAACGCCAGTCCTAAATGTAATGCTAATTAGAATTCTGACCTTAATCCTTATTGTTAATATAAATATTTACAATAATCCTAAATGTGATACTAGTCTAGATGCTAAGAGTAATTCTAAACAGATTGTGGATCCACATTTTAATGCTGTTCCTAAATATCGGGCAGTGGAGTCCTAGTGTTCAGGGACGACGCCCCAGGATCAGAAGTTGGAATCCCTGACCAGAAGGTTATCCAGAGGTATCCTTGATCAAGGTATTGTCCCCATCACTGCTCCCCGGGTGCTGGATATGTCTGCCCCCTATGGACGTTTTCCATTGTTCAAGACATTGTTTTCAAATTGTAATAAAAATGATTAAACAGCGGGCAGCGGTGCTCTAGTGGTTAGGGAGTTGCCCCGCATCGGAAGATTGGGGGTTCGATTCCCTCACAAGTAGGTTGCCCTGAGGTACTCCTGAGCAAGGTACCGTCCCCGTCACTGCTCCCTGGGTGCTTTCAATAGCTGCCCACTGCTGCACGGTGTTTGCGTGCACGGGTTAAATGCAGAGGTCCAATTTCATTGTGGTTCATGGTGTGCAGTGCTGTGACCTCGCAATGACAAGGGTTGTCACTTTCACTTTCACTTTTAAAAAAAACTCTAACTCTACTGCTAATGTTCACCGATCTTAACTCGATGCTAAGATTTACTTTGATGCTTTAATCACAACATTAATTCAAACACCAATTTCACTCACGCCGAGTCTCACTCCATATCAATAGAATTCAGATTCAACTCCAGTAAAAACAATCTACTGAAAATAATCCACATGAACTTCACCGCTTCACTTTCATCACCGTCTCTACTAGTTCTCCATCACGGACACACACTCCACACACCCTGAACTCCACCGTCCACTCTCCCTGTCCTCTCTCTCACTCTCCTTCACTCTGTCCTGCACCGGTGGACACACAGAGGGACGTCTCTTCTGTGTTTGTGTCTCTTTAGTCTGAGACGGTCTGGATGTTGGGAAGGTGATGGAGGATAAAGATAATGGAGGATTAATTTAGATGTTCAGACTAAAGTAAGGAGTCTGTTCTGAAGATGGAGAGAAAGGACAGAGAAAGTATTATAGTTGTTTCTGGTTTTCACATACAAACACACATCGCTATCACACACACACACACACACACACACACACACACACACACACACACACACACACACCACCTGGGCTCAAAACACAACAATAAGAACCACATCAGTCCATCACTGTCCAGATCACTGAACACAGAGTTCAAAGTGCTGCATCAGCCTCCATTGTTCCCTTGTGGATGTGTGTGTGTGTGTGTGTGTGTGTGTGTGTGTGTAAGACAGAAGGAGATCAGTTTCTGTTCTTTTAAAGATTGTTAAAGTGACGCTTCAAAGATGTGCGTTCCTATTCTTCCATGCACGTTACTGTGTCACACACACACACACACACACACACACACACACACACAGGGAAACTCTAAACCAGCTGATTCACTCCACATCAGTGTCCACTTACATCTACAATAACACACATTAACACATCTACACACACACACACACACACACACACACACACACACTAATACACTACCACACTGCACCCTTATACACTACCACACTGCACACTAATACACTACCACACTGCACCCTTATACACTACCACACTGCACACTAATACACTACCACACTGCACACTAATACACTACCACACTGCACACACTGCTGTTTCTCACCTGCCGGCCGACCCTGTTGTTGTGGAGCCTCATCCTGGCGTGGATGTCCCTGTAGGTTTCTCTGGAGTCCAGGAATTCTTTGGAGAATCTTTCTCCGAACTCCACGTTGGGACTGCACCCGCCCCACTCCCACGAGTCCTGGGGTCCAAGTGAGTCTGTGGAGAACTGCTCCATCACACCGTGCACCATGCCCTTCCCTCGGTGGATGGCCTCCAACTGCAGGCTGGACAGTTTGTTCCGAAAAGCCTCTTCGTCCCCCCGACGCTTCTCATCACAACCACAGGCCTTCAGCTTCCCCATCGAACAGGCGTTAGACACAGCGTGGACCACACCGGCCGCCGCGATGGCATACGCAAATGCACTCTCCCTAAAACCTGAACAGAGAGAGAGAGAGAGAGAGAGAGAGAAAGAGTTTTTATGTTTTTACATACACTCTGTGTCCAAAAGAATCCACACAGTTCTTCGAACAACAGAGAAGCTGCTTTAAAGTCAGTACCTGAGCTCACTATCGCTGCAATCAGATCCTCACAGCAATGTTCATCATCAGTACCTCACTGATACAATCAGACCCTCACAGCAATGTTCCCAGAAGACCTCAGCACAGTACCCATGCAAACTTCACCTTTGAACCCTTTAGATGAGCTCTAATGTGACCTGCTGAAACCTCCATAGTTACAAATATTGCTACAATATTGGCAAAGATCAAGCTAGACTGAGCTTTGTTTGATTCTCCTAAACAGTGAAGAAAAGTTGATACGTTAATTATAAACTAATTCAAGTTAATAATAAGCTAACCCTAAAGTTTAAAACTTTTATTTTGTAATCAATTTTTAATTAAATTGGTTAAAATAGAGATGGTTTGACAACTGTTATAATTAAAAATACATAATTTTTATTTTATGTATTTATTTTTTTTAACTTTGCTGTAAAAAAGAACACTACACTGCACATTCCTATAGCCTTAAAAAATGACTTAAAACAGTGATGTGTTAACAGGTGAATGTGAGTAGAAGAGGCTGATATGCCTGTATAAACAGATTTCTTTCACACTTTGTGATATTTACATTTACATTTATGGCATTTAGCAGACGCTCTTATCCAGAGTGTCCTCCATGTCCTGATTACAGGGACAGTCCCCCCTGGAGACACTCAGGGTTCAGGGTCTTGCTCAGGGACCCAGTGGTGGTAGTGCTGGAGGTGGGATTCAAACCTGGGACCTCCAGAGGTCCGTAGGCAAGTACCACCACTAGACCACCACCACCCTACAATTGATCAATCTATATTTGTGTTTATTCTTCAAAAACAGCCCCATTTCTTCACTGATCTCCTGGAAATGGGCTTTAAACCCACAACAGATAGCTGACTGTGGAGCTCAGATCACTAACAGGTCCTACAGAGGCAGAGACAAAGACAGAGTGGTAGGAAACTTGCCCATGGATCTATGGACCAAGTGGTCCCAGGTTCGAATCCCACCTCTAGCCTTACCACTATTGGGTTCCTGAGCAAAACCCTTAACCCGCAGTGTCTCCAGGGGGGACTGTCCCTGTAATCAGGAATTGTAAGTCACTCTGGATAAGAGCGTCTGATAAATGTTGTAAAAAAAAAAAAAAACTCCTCCGAGAAAAGAAATGGGAGCAATTAACCTGCTACCGCCTGCAACCTTTTGATCTTCAGCCCTGTGGAAGAGTGTGTGTGTGTGTGTATGTGTGTGTGTGTGTCATCTTCAAACCTTTTAATGATCAACTACAGACTCTACTATCAGCTTCAAACCTTTTAATGATCAACTACAGACTCTACTATCAGCTTCAAACCTTTTCAGGCAAAATGTGCTTAAATCTATTTAACTTTTACTTTCTTGATTATCAGGAAAGAAAGAAGATTCTTGATTTTATGAATCAGAGGAGAATGGTTCCCCTTTTGAGTCTTGGTTCCTCCCGAGGTTCCAGTTTCAGGGAGTTTTGCCTCTGTCCCCTTCAACTCACTCACTAGGGTTTCGGATTCTGTAAAGCTGCTTTCTGACAATAACAGTTGTAAAAAGCGCTTTATAAATAAAGCTGACTTGAGATGATCACACCTGAGATGATGTAGGCCACATCGCTGATTGGTCATAATCAGACTACTTCTTGTCCGAGTTCCTAAAACAGGGGCTCCTCTCGGCAGGTGACCGCAGCTGACTCGGCTAATGGTCCCGAACAATAATAAACGGAGGGCTCGTAAAGCTCCCTCTAAATCACTCTGGAGGGTGGATGGAGAATTAAAGGAGCAGATGAAAGAGCCACTTATGGTGAAATAGTTTACAGTTCCTCCAGCCTGGTGGAATCAAAGGAGGTCGCTTTAATGAGAAAAAGGCGAAGGGACACACACAATACTTTGCTTTTCAACTGGTAGTGTTTTAAAGGGACCTCAGCCTGATAATCCTGAAAGCTGTCAGTTGTTTTAAGGTCTACAACTCGAGGTCTTGAGCTTAATTTCTTCACATTTCCTGCCAGAGATCCTGTTTCTTGTTTGTAATGTTTTGTTGAGGAACAGTTCTCTAGGCTCACTGAAGGACCAAGCTTTTGTTTCTCATTTTCAGTACAGTCGTCCCAGCCACTAGGGATGCACACGCCAGTGTATTTCTTCGTGCTGGTCCCAGTACCATAAAAATGGGGAGGGTAAATGGGGCATCCGGTGTAAAGCTTTTGCCAAATCAGTATGCGGACAACGAAACAGAATTCCATACCGGATCGGTCGAGGCCCGGGTTAACAACGACCGCCATCAGTACTGTTAGACTACAGGGTCCTGGTGGACACTGGACTACTGTTGGACAAAGGAGAAGAAGAAGAAGAGAAGGAGAGTGGAAGTGAGGGAGGAACTCTGAATGTTGGCAGCATGACTGGTGAAGGCAGAGAATGAGCTGATATGATGGAGAGAAGGAAGGTTGATCTTCTGTGTGTGAGAGACTAGATGGAAGGGTAGTGAGACCAGGTGTATTGGAGGACAGTCCCCCCTGGAGACACTCAGGGTTGAGGGTCTTGCTCAGGGACCCAGTGGTGGTAGTGCTGGAGGTGGGATTCAAACCTGGGACCTCTTGAGCCATTGGTCCATAGGCAAGTACCCACCACGAGACCACAACCACCCGCGTCTAAAAAGGCAGCTGAAATTAGAACTCGTTCTAACACTAGTGTGTGTGCATGGAACGCCTGAATGTGGAGACGCTGTCTGGTGTCTGAGATGTTGTTCTAGTTTGGAGAAGATTCTGGACTAAAACTAAACCCATTCATGGTGGAGGGACACAAAGAAAAGTCCTTTAGTCCTGATTTAGTTCAGATGGACTATTTTACCATCGTCACCGTCCCACAGAGACACTCAGAGACACTCAGAGACACGTGGAGCTTCACTGGGGGACAGTGGGGTTTCACTCACCAACAATGGGAAGAAATCCTGAACCACCAAATCTAGTCTGGAGGAGTTTAACAGTGAGTTGTTGAGAGTCTCGAAAAATAGGTGGAATTTAGAGACCACTTCTTAAATGAACAATACAGTACAGGCTGGCCAATCAGAACAAATCTCATTCACATAACGTATATCAGCCTAAAAGGCACAGTAAGCAAGGCCTGTTAATTTTATGGGAGAGGGTGGAAAATGTCATTCTTGTTGGTACGAAAAAACCACAGAACTGATAAAAGGGGGAAATAAATATATTGATATTTATAATAGAACCTTAAAAAAGGAAATACACAATATTTTGTAAATTTAAACACCCCAAAGATACGAAACCGTACTTTTTGTCTTCTTTGAGTCATCAAAGCAGAAGAAAAATGAAGTCACCGATAGTGCCCTTGACCTCCTGCATGTGAGCGAGTCTACAGATCATGACATGTTGGTGCTTATTAGTGTTGTGCTGGTGCAGCCACACTTCACCTCTGCGTCCTGTTTTGTCTGCCTCTAGTGAGTAATGAGTCTCCGGCAGTGCCGTGACGATGAAAATCGCAAGTAACCCACAGCTTATGGGACAGCAGCCGTCGGGGTGCTAGAGGAGGCTCCAGAAAGAGTTGAACAATGTTCAATTGATCATTTCAAAACACGCGGGAGCCCCCAAGCCTATTAACCCAGGCCTCCCACGCCGGCAGCCAAAAGGAGCCGGCGCTCTTTCCGTGACGTCGCGCCGCGATTCTGGGAGGGTTAATGGCACTTAGGCCACTCCGGCAGGCGAGGGGGACATGAAAATGCTGTTTTGGACTGCCTCCTGAGCCAGCTGGAGACATGGAACAAATCAATCTAACAAATAATTCAGAGTGCGAGGAGCACGCCCGGCTGCGCTGATGGGAGAGGAAGTGGGAAAATGAATTAAAGATTGAAGGAAACTGTCACTGCGGCTCACACGAACCCACTAAACAGGTTTATGCTTTTGCCACTCAGAGTAGGGAAAGCGCTGAAAGCAAATTCACAGCGTTTGCATGGCCTGGGAGTGAAAAGCCTTCTAGAAGAAGACCACAGGGTCTCCACAGCAAAGACCACTGGACTGGCCTTGTAAAGTTCTTCTGGTATTAAAAAGTCATGCGTGTTTGGACTCAGAAACTCAGTATTGGCCAGTGACCAACTCGAGATACTCCAGATCCTCTAATATTCAGAAGCTTCTACGTTGCTGAAATCAGAGCTGAACCACAACAAATCCTCTGTATTTAACCAACACACACCGTCCAGCAGGGGTCAGACATATCCAGCACCCGTGGAGCAATGATGGGATGGTACCTTGATCAAGGAAAATGCAGGGCAACCTATTCCGATCCAGGGGCTTAGTCCCTAAACACTATTGGCCCTACATACCTTTCCTGCTGGAGAAAGCCACACATTCAGTGCCACAAAGGGACGAAGAACCAGTGAGGTGAGGCGTGAGATGTCCAGGAGGTGTTTGGAGCAGGGATGTTCAAACGGCATTATCAGAAACAGGACGACTAATGAAAGCTGGTAGTTAAAGGGTCCATTGTGTTGAAACCAAAGTTTAGCAAAATGTTCAATTCCCTTGTTCACATTTACTTGTAGAAACGAAGCTGACTTGAATTCGCTGTGATGTCATGAAAACCAACTCATTCACCTGCTCAGCCTGCAGCTGCTCAGCCCCGCCCACTCACAGCTAAGGGTTTCAGTCTAGTCTGCTTTTAAGTTAAAGGCACACTAGCCAATCACTGCTCATTTACATTTACGGCATGTAGCTGATGCTCTTATCCAGAGCAACTTCCATTTCTTAACTACAGGGACAGTCCTCCTGGAGCAACCTGAGGTTCAGGGTTTTGCTCAGGAACCCATTGGTGGTAGTGCTGGAGGTAGGATTTGAACCTGTGACCTCTTGGTCTGTAGACGAGTACCCTACCACTAGACCACCATTTACATAGAGCCCCTTAAAGGGCACCAAATTATATTCAAAGGGCAGAAAGGAAGGTGGTCAAATGGTGTAGAAATATATTTGGGACAAAAATGACAGGATGAAAAGATGACTAGAAGGAAAATGTGAGATATCGGTCCTTAAATATTACACAATATTTTGTAGTGAAAACACTTTGACAATGTTATTCCTTTGAGCCCTGCCTCTGAGAAACCTTGTTTCATGAAGAACTGCACATGGCTCCATTAGAAGAACCTTTTAAAGTTTTAAAGGTTCTTTATGAAAGTTCCATCAATTATGCAGAAGATCCTCCAAATGTCACAACTTTACAAAAACTGCTTTGTAAAGAACTGTCCATAGAAGTGTTTATCATGAAAAAGGTTCCATCAAGGCATGAAAGAACCCTTTTGGAAACCATGATCTAGTTTAAAAAGGTTTAATTTCATGAATTTGTTGCAGGGATGAGGCAACTTGATGGGCCTTACCGGTCACAATTTGGGCAGCCATGCTCTAGAACATCAGTTCCTGGTTCCTTAAGTGATTCATTCAGTTCAGCAGTGGGATGCCAGGTTTACTTAGAATGTTTGAGCGGAAAAAAACTTCCGATTGCATTAAACTCTATTCATCCAGCACCAGAAGAGAGCATCCCAACTTCTCCAATCTCTTAATGAGGAACTATTTTGGGATCATTAGCGATCTCCAGTACAATTCCTTCATTTATCAGTCTTTCTTCTCTGCTGATTCATATGCAGATCACTTTTAATCCACCATCACTGATCAAAATTTTTAAGATCGTTTGCTTCAAATATCCCCAAATTTGTGTTCATGTTTGATTCAATCAGATGATGGTTTGATGAAAGAAAGACATGGACGACCGGAACCTACTTGTTATCGCGGTTTCTTGAATTTCTTGAAATAAAAAAAAAAAATGACACCAGATGGATAAAGAGCAGCTGTTACCCCAGTTCCATTAAACTGGTCATTAACTTCTGGATACTGAATTCCTGGAAATCCCTTAAAGGTGCTCAAAAGGGGTCGGCAACCACTTTTTTATCTCCTAAAGAACCACATGAATGAAATGTCTGGCCGTGAGAACCAGATTAAAGAACCCCCACAAGATATAGGTTCACATAGAACCATTCCATTCTAATCTGTGTACTCAAAGAAGCCTTTGTGGAAGCTTTTTTAAAAATGCTCTTGTTCCTTGAGATCTATGTTCCTCCTCAGTTTAAGGTTTAACTCTAATCCACTGCACTTGATGCCACTAATTATGGCCTTCCCAAGTCCTCGCTCAGATGGAACAGGTGTGATAAATGAAAGCTGGAGGACAAAACTGCAGGTAGATAATCTAGATCTCCTGGACGACAGTTGATGGCCTCAGATTTGGTCAATGTCCTCCCCAGTTTAGTTTAGTTTCCTCCAATAGCTAGAACTTCACAATTTGCATGAATGCCACCCACCCAGAAAGAGAGTACAGTTCTACTGAGTGATGGGGGAGAGGGAGGACCGCCCTACACACCCAGAGAGAGAGAGGACAGTTCTCCTGAGTGATGGGGGAGAGGGAGGACCACCCTACACACCCAGAGAAAGAGAGTACAGTTCTCCTGAGTGATGGGGGAGAGGGAGGACCGCCCTACACACCCAGAGAGAGAGAGTACAGTTCTACTGAGTGATGGGGGAGAGGGAGGACCACCCTACACACCCAGAGAGAGAGAGGACAGTTCTACTGAGTGATGGGGGAGAGGGAGGACTGCCCTCCCCACCCAGAGAGAGAGAGAACAGTTCTACTGAGTGATGGGGGAGAGGGAGGACCGCCCTACACATCCAGAGAGAGAGAGTACAGTTCTACTGATTGATGGGGGAGAGGGAGGACTGCCCTACACACCCAGAGAGAGAGAGGACAGTTCTACTGAGTGATGGGGGAGAGGGAGGACCACCCTCCCCACCGCGAGAGAGTAGACAGTCATGCTCTATTCTTGAACAAGAAGGGCTATGATGGGTTGAACTTCTTAGGAGAAAGAAAAGGTTCTTTGTTTTGTGGTTCCGTTCACACCAGTTAAAATAATCACCAATTTTTGTCCAAAGGTTGCTTTTTAAGGTTGAAGGCCATCTTTGTTGATCAAGGTGATAAAGGTACCCCACCTTTCTAAGACTGATCACCATTGGACTGATGCTGAACACAGTGCAGTGTTTTCTGTCTTACCTCGGCTGAAGACCACGCTTTCGTAGGGGATTTTGTTTCGTGTCTCTAAGCTGGAGCAGTTCCAGCGATGCCCCCTGAACTGGTGCTGGCACTCATGGATGGCGATCTGGATGCCCTGGATGGCCGAAGCCGTCACATCTGGGTTCCGCATACATACATCCAACTGCTTCCGGGTCAGACCCGGCAGAGTCAGACACACCGTGTTGGCGTTCAGGATTGGGTCGAACGGTATCTTCAACCCCAGGATCTCATTGGAATCTGCCCTAAACAAGATGAACACACAGAGAGACAGACAGACAGACAGACAGACAGACTATAAAAACAACATCAGATTCAACTGAAAACACAAGCTGTGGTGAAACGATTCAGGTCTGAGATTAACTAATCAGAATGGATTGAATACACAAACCACATCAACACAGTTCTGACCAGAAGTCAGTAAAGCCAGAAAAGTGACGATGTAAATACATTTAAATATTTATAATATTCATGAGCAACTGAATAATGAAGATAATTCAATGCATCACTTTTTCTTCCATGTTAAAAGTATATGTGTGTGTTTATATCGTTTATAATCATTAACATTTAGGTATTCACACCTCCAGGCATAAACACCAATTACAGATTTATAAAAAGAACAACTAAATTCAGTTCCATTTAATTCAGAAGTTTGCTGATTCATTTATTATTAAAGTGTTTGTATACATGCAGTCATATGGAAAATTTGCAACATTTCCAACTCCAAACTGAAACCAGCTGAAAATGTGCTGTAAAGTTAAAAAAAACATCTTAGTAGAGTGATTGTTTTACAGTGTGAACTTATCTGCACTTCAGAAAAGCGACCAAACATGTTATTTGATGGTTTCTGTTCCACAAACGAGATTTCAGAATTTAGCCAGATATCTTAAGCCCAAAGTCAAGTCTATGCAATAAAAAGTGACCTTCCTATTGGAGAACCCTTAACTTCCGGCCTGAATTAGCTGGTTAACTCAGAAATCCTGCTATAAGAAATACTCACCTGGTCAGGAAAGACTTTTTTTTTGACATTGAATTGAAAGTTTAATTAAGTTTGAAAAATCTTTAAGTGTGAGATTTTTTTTTAGCAAATTTAACTGCACAATTTCTATTTATCTGCGAGGTTTAGCAGAGTGAAAACAATTTGCAGTTAAAGTAAAAGGAAAGAAAACCAAAAAGTACCTTTCTTTTTATGTGCAAAACAGTAACTTTTTTAGCAAAAGGAAAATAAAAAAGTTTCAAATATTCACTTTGAGTTTTGGTGCATTGAAAAAAAAAAATTCAAATGCGAAAAATAAAGCCTTCGTATTTCTAAAATGCATAAAAATAACAATTAAAACATCATTTCATCGTTCTGGATGGTCTGTTTACACGAGCTCGGCTCCTCAGACTGACAGTTGAACATCGTGATTGTGTTTGTGTAACTCAGACTAAAGCCCAGCTGGTATTTTATTTACAGGAACACAATTTCGAAGAGTGAATTGACACTAATTGTGATGAATTGCTGCGCTTTGCTTCGTCACACCAGATAAGAGACTAATCACAACAGCCTCTGCAGACCGACAGCCGCTCACGAACCCGGTGAAGCTGCTCATGACTCACATACTTTCATTTCAGACAAAAAAAAGAACACACAGTTCTGTCAAATTAGACCGAAAGAAAGGAAACGCATGCCAAGCAAACCTGAACCTGGAACTGTTTCACTCCAACTCTAACGCTTCGTCCTGAAGAGGAACCCAGATAGAGATCAGGCTGATCTTAATCTGAGACGCTAAACTCTTCTGCTTTAATCCTCCAAGAGCTTCCCTAGAAAACATTTACACTTCGATACCATCCTTCAGGATTCACGCCGAAACCACCCAATTCAGCACTTTTTACACTTAAGTAGTAAACTTTTCTGTTCCAGTGAAATACTTTTTTACATTTTGGTAAAATACTTTAGTAAAAACCTTTACTTATAAGTAAAATATTTAAAGCTTTTTCCTTTCAGTAGGAAGTTTTATACTGCAGTTGGAACCCTAATACTTCAGTAAAGCACTTTCACACTTCAGTAGCAAAGTTCAGTTCACGCTTCAATAGAAATAATTGCAGCTCAGTACAAAACTGGATGTTTAGGTCCCGAAATGTCAGGTTTCTGCAGAAAACTTCATAATTCAGTAGAAATCTTTCGCTTTTGTCAGTAGAACTTCAAAAATGAACAAGCCTCTATGCTTCAGTAAAACACTTTCACGCTTCAGTATCAATTTTTACACTTTAGTAGAAAACCTTTACATTTCGGCTGAACCCTTAAACCTTACTAGAAGTTTTGCTCTTTGATAAAATATTTCATACTTAAGTAGATTTTTGTTAGAAAAAAATTATATTGAAAAGAAGACATTTTACTGGCGAGTAGAAAACTTTACACGACGGTAGAAAACTTTACACTTCATTAGAACACTTTACACTTTATTTGAAAACATTCCACTTAATTAGAAAACTTTCTGCCGAAAACTTTACACTCCTGCTGAAAACTTTACACTCCTGCTGAAAACTTTACACTTTGAGGGAGAGTTTATTCTGAATTTGAAGAGTCACTCAGCCTGTTTGATCAAACATGCAGCTTAAATATTTATAAAATTCAGCGCTCAGGCTTTTCCCGAATTCATCAGATAAAATAAATCCAGTTTTAATTTAGTTTGCAAAGTAAATTTGAATAAAATAAGTGGACTTGGCAAGTGGAGACTAAAATAACCTTGCAGTGCGCAGAGCTTGCTGTTATGTTTTTACACAGAAATGCACATTTTAGAGCCAGTTTTTTGTCTTATATATATTTTAAGCGGTGCAGTAGAATCTGAATCTCCCAGTAAAAGTAACATTTCTTCTGAAGTTTCAGTGAAAGTTGCAGAATGAAGAAAAACATTCTTTTTTTAAATTGTAATTAAACTGCTTTAAGATCTAACACTGCATCTGACCATCAGATCATCTTCACTTTGGTTTAGAGAGCATTAACGAGAGCCTTTAGTAACCCTGAGATGTTTCACAGTTCAGTTAAACACACTGTCTGAGTGTAAAGTGTAAACGTGTGTGTGTGTGTGTGTGTGTGTGTGTGTGTGTGTTCAGGAGACAGCCGTGTGTCATCCAAAAAAATAAAGCCTTTACCTCTGAGTGAGAACCGAGAACACCATCCACAGCGCCAGCAGCCCGAACTCCATCCTGCAGAGTGATCCCCTTCACACACACACACACTCCTCACACACTGTTCATACACTCCTCTAGCACTCTCTCACTCTTTCAGTCTCACACACTTTGTCTCACACACTACACACTCACTTCTCACACAGTCTGGACCTGCTGCTGAACTGTAGCTCTCCAGAGAGAGAGAGAGAGAGAGAGAGAGAGAGAGAGAGAGAGAGAG
>CM029369.1:936752-974252 GCA_017165825.1 Hepsetus odoe
ATATATATATATATATATATATATATATACACACATATACACAGTATCTTACAAAAGTGAGTACACCCCTCATATTTTTAAAAATATTTTATTAGATCTTTTGATGGGACGACACTGAAGACAGGACACTCTGATACAGTGTAAAGTAGTAGCTTGTAGAACCGTGTAAATTTACTGTCCCCTCAAAATTACTCAACACACAGCTATTAATGTCTAAACCACTGGCAACAAAAGTGAGTTCACCCCTGAGTGATAAATGTCCACATTGTGCCAAATTAGCCATTTCCCTCCCCGGTGTCATGTGATGTGGAGTGTTAAATTTGGTGTTCTTGCACTCTCTCTGGAAGTTCAACATGGAACCTCATGGTAAAGAACTCTGAGGATCTGAAAAAAAGATTAGTTGCTCTACATAAAGGTGCCTCGGCTATAAGAAGACCGACTCCCTGAACCTGAGCTGCAGCGCAGTGGCCAAGACCAAGAACAGAACCGGTTCCACTCAGAACAGGCCTCGCCATCGTCCACCAAAGAAGCTGAGTGCAGGTGCTCAGAGTCATATCCAGGTTGTCTTTTGAAGATGGACGTATGAGTGCTGCCAGCATTGCTGCAGAGGCTGAAGGGGTGGAGGATCAGCCTGTCAGTGCTCAGACCAGACACCACACACTGCATCAAACTGGTCTGCAGGCTGTCGTCCCAGAAGGAAGCCTCTTCTAAAGATGATGCACAAGAAAGCCAAAAAACAGTTTGCTGAAGACAAGCAGACTCAGGACATGGATTACAGGAACCTGTGGTCTGATGAGACCAAGATGAACTTATTTGGTTCAGATGGTGTCAAGCGTGTGTGGCGGCAACCAGCTGAAAAGTACAAAGACAAGATTGTCTTGTCTACAGTCAAGCATGGTGGTGGGAGTGTCATGGTTTGGGGCTGCATGAGTGCTGTCAGCACTGGGGGCTCCAGTTCATTGAGGGAACCATGAATGCCAACATGTTCTGTGACAGACTGAAGCAGAGCCTGATCCCCTCCCTTCAGAAACTGGGCCATAGGGCAGTGTTCCAACATGATAAGGACCACAAACACCCCTCCAAGACGACCACTGCCTCGCTAAAGAAACTGAGGGTGAAGGTGCTGGACTGGCCAAGCATATCTCCAAACCTAAACCCTATTGAGCATCTGTGGAGCTTCCTCAAACAGAAGGTGGAGCAGTGCAAGGTCTCGAACATTCACCAGCTCAGTGATGTCATCATTGAGGAGTGGAAGAGGATTCCAGTGGCAACCAGTGAAGTTCTAGTGAACTCCATGCCCATGAAAAGTGAGGGGTGTACTCACTTTTGTGAGATACTGTATATATTTACATAATTTATTGAACTGTTATTACTATTATTGACGAATGATTTTATATCGATAGATAGGTAGATAGATAGACAGATTTGTCCTGAGGTAGAAATTACATTTGCTTCAATTTAATTTGTGTAATTAATTTGAATGCTTTGATGGCAATTAACAAACGAGACATCTTCACATTCCCTCACCTTAAAGGCGCCGTTGAAGCGCTCGAGCAATCGGTCACCGACCTCTCGGAAATGAGGCATCTTCTTCCAGCAGGTCCTCAGAGTGCAGGAACCAGACAGCCCGTGGCACTTACACTCTGTCCTCATATAGTTCTTCACCGCCTGCAGTTAGACACAGATAGATGGGAGAGATAAAAGGCCACGCTATTCAGAAGGAATTTACCCTCCATCACCTCCCTCCTCCTCCTCCTCCCTCCATACCCCGCAGCCATGCTGGAGCTTATAGAGACTGACAGTAGAGAACGTTCTGGAACTTACTCAGTGGTAATTAACCTCCGATTAACACTACATCTACATCTATACCCCGTCAATACAGCCACTTTCCATGCACATCGAGAAAACATATATATATATATATAATGTATAATTATCATGTGTCCCGTCCACACGCGCACACACACACACACACACACACACACACACACACACACACACACACAAGGAATTCCTGTAATATAATGTAGCATTAGACAACCCAGCTACTAGGGATGCACAAGTCAGTGTATTTCTTCGTGCTGGTCCCAGTACCGGGTAAATGGGGAGGGTTACGTCAGGAAGGGTATCCGGTGTAAAACTTTGCCAAATCAATATGCGGACAACGATACAGACTTCCATACTGGATCAGTCGAGGCCCGAGTTAACAACGACCGCCATCAGTGCTGTTAGACTACAGGGTGCTGGTGGACACTGGACTACTGTTGGACAAAGGAGGAGAAGAAGAAGAGGAGGAAGGCATGTCCAGAGGGAGGAGGAGAGAAGGAAGTGGAGGAGAGTGGAAGTGAGGGTAGGGACTTTGAATGTTGGCAGCATGACTGGTTAAGGTAAAGAATGAGCTGATATGATGGAGAGAAGGAAAGTTGATCTTCTGTGTGAGAGACTAGATGGAAGGGTAGTAAGACCAGATGTATTGGAGGAGGGTTTAAATTGTTGGTGATTGGTTCAGATTTTAATGGTCATGTTGGTGAAGGAACAGAGGTGATGAGGAGGTGATGGGTAGTCATGGTGTCGAGGAGAGGAATGCTGAAGGTCAGATGGTTATAGATTTTGTGAAAAGGATGGAAATGGCTGTAGTTAATACTTATTTGAAGAAGAGGGAGGAGCACAGGGTGACGTATAAGAGTGGAGGAAGATGCTCACAGGTGGATTATATCCTTTGCAGGAGGGTCAGTCTGAAGGAGATTGGAGATGTAAAGTAGTGACAGAGGAGAGTGTAGCTAAACAGCATAGGATGGTGGTCTGTAGGATGACCTTGGAGGTCAAGAAGAGGAGGAAAGTGAGGCCAGAGTCGAGGATCAAGTGGTGGAAGCTGAAGGAGGAGGACTGCAAGGTGGAATTGAGGCAGGAGTTAACACGGGCACTGGGAGGTGTTGAAGAGCTACCGGACTGCTGGGAAATTACTGCAGTAGTGATCAGGCAGACGGCTAGAAATGTACTTGGTGGAAGGAAGAAGTAGGATAAGGAAACCTGGTGGTGGAACCAAGAAGTCCAGGAGTGAATACAGAAGATGAGGCAGGAGAAGAAGAAGTGGGACAGTCAGAGAGATGAAGAAAGTAGACAGAGAAAAGAGTCTAAGAGTGAAAAGAGATGACGCACATGGTGAAAAAAAAAGTTGTGAAGGCTAAATATAAGGTGCTTGGTGAATTGTATGAGAGGTTGGACAGTAAAGAGGGAAAAAAAAGGCCTTTACTGATTGGCTAGACAGAGAGACAGCAGTATGGTTTCATGCTGAGAAAGAGCTCTACAGATACAATGTTTGCTCTGAGGGTGTTGATGGAGAAGTACAGAGAAGGTCAGAAGGAGCTGCATTGTGCCTTTGTGGATTTGGAGAAAGCATATGACAGGGTGTCCAGAGAGGAGTTGTGGTTTTGTATGAGAGAGTCAGGCGTTACAGAGAAGTATGTGAGAGTAGTTCAGGATATGTATGAGGGCAGTGTAACAGTGGTGAGATCTGCAGTGGGAGTGATGGATGCATTTAAGGTAGAGGTTGGATTACATCAAGGATCAGCGCTGAGCCCATTCTTGTTTGCAATAGTAATGGACAGGTTGACGGACGAGGTTAGACAGGAGTCTCCGTGGACGATGATGTTTCTGATGATATTGTGATCTGCAGTGAGAGTAGGGAGCAGCTTGAGGAGAACCTGGAGAAATGGAGATCTGCTCTAAAGAGGAGAGGAATGAAAGTGAGTAGGGCAAAGAGAGAATACATGAGTGTGAATGAAAGGGAGGAAAGTGCAGTGGTGAGGATGGAGGCAGCAGAGGTGACAAAGGTGGAGGAGTTTAAATACTTAGGATCAACGGTTCAGAGTAATGGCGAGTGTGAAAGAGAGGAGAAGAAAAGAGTGCAGGCCGGATGCAAAGGGTGTGGAATGGATGTGTCAGAGTTTTCACACACACACCAAGATGTTTGTTGGGTGTGACGAGGATGGACAGGATTAGAAATGAGTATATTAGAGGGACAGCTCAGGTTAGACGTCTTGGAGACAAAGTTAGAGAAGCAAGGTTGTGTTGGTGTGGACGTGTCCAGAGGAGAGACGAGGAGAATATCGGGAGGAGGATGTTGAAGATGGAGCTGCCAGGAAAGAGAAGAAGAGGAAGACCAAAGAGGAGGTTTATGGACGTGCTGAGAGAGGACATGCAGGTGGTCGGTTTGAAGGAGGAAGATGCAGAGGACCGGAAAAAATGGAAACAAATGATCCGCTGTGGCGACGCCTAAATGGGAGCAGCCGAAAGAAGATGAAGAAGAAGACTTTTTTTTAAACTAAGAATTATACTAGAGTAAACTCTGCAGAATGGTGGTGCAGTAGGTAGCACAACCTCTTCACAGCGAGAAGGTTCTGGGTTTGATTCCCAGGCGGGACAGTCGGGGTCATTTTGTGTGGAGTGCTGTTAGTGTTATTTAAGAAGAATGAATCAATTTTTTTTTTTTTTGACCAATTTGTTCTTCAATAAATATAGAAACATTATATATTTGTTATTAAACAGCACAAATATTTACAGGTTTAAGAATTGCAAGAAATGGAAAAAAAGGAAAAGCCTGGTAGAAAATGCGGTGTTTGTAAAACCTTTTTTTTCCCGGGATTTTTGGAGGGTGGATGTGCAACGAAAAGAAAAGATATGAGGGAAACTCCACACTTACGAACTCAACTCAGATGAGTGTTTGTGCCAAGTGTGAACCTCTATCTGCTCAACAGAGCCTAACTATCTCAGAAAATCTCCCAGCATCCACCTGGAGAACCTGCTGAGCAAAAACACTCACACTGAAGATTCCTGCTCTGCTCCAAACCTCAAAACTTCAGAAAAGGGTTGATCTACTGCTGGATCAGTGTGTAAAAGTCATGGTCTCATAACCTATCATCAGATATTCTCTAAAAACACAAACAATGGAATATGATCTTCTCAGTTCCAATCTGGACACATCTGTGATGCTTTTCGGCAAATGGTCCAACGGCACTTGCTTGTATAAATAAACAAACTGAACCAGATATAAAAACTCACTGCATTTAACAACACTCTACCGCCTGATAATACTTTTGATGTTATTTTTTTTTTTTTTTGAAGGTACAAGAATTCAAACAGTTGACACAATTTCATCCATTTTCTTCATCACTTCTCCTTGCGTTGTTCTGGAGATTAAGAACCCAGTGGTGGTAGTGCTGGATGTGGGATTCAATCCTGTGACCTCTTGGTCTAGAGGCAGGTATTCTATCACTAGACCGCCGCATTAGCTGCTGATAGATGGTGGCTGTGGTATCCTTGTCGTTTGCTAGTATGTTGCTGATTATTTGCTATGATTTTCTGGTTGTTGAAAAGGTGGTTACTAATGTAGCGCAGGCGTTTTCTTACTCTTTTGCTATCGTTTACATTTACAGCATTTATCAGACGCTCTTATCCAGAGTGTCCTCCATGTCCTGATTACAGGGACAGTCCTCCCTGGAGACACTCAGGGTTCAGGGTCTCAGGGACCCAGTGGTGGTAGTGCCAGAGGTGGGATTCGAACCTGGGACCTCTTGAGCCACAGGTCCATAGACAAGTACCACCACTAGAACACCAGCACACTATCATATCAGTGGTTGTAGCTAGAGCATTGCTAGATGGTTCCTGTGGTATTCACAGCATTTTACAGGGTGTTGTTGACTAGTTGAAAAGAAGTGAAAGTGACAAGTTGTGATTGTGAGAACACAGCACAACACTCTGTATTTTACCCACATACACCGTACAGCAGGGGGAGCAGTGATGGGGACGGTACCTTGCTCAAGGGTGCCTCAGGGCAACCTACTGGTCTGGAATTCGAAGCCACAATCTTCCGATCCTAAGGCCTAGTCCCTAACCACTAGGCCACCGCTGCCCCACGGTTGCTAAAGTGTTGGTATAATTTCCGCTAGGTGGTCTCTGTGATGTTCCAGGCCGTTAAGACTAACCCTTACCAACCCTGTCGCTATTATATCTCTGGGTGTTGCTAGGTAGTTGCTATGGTTTTCAAGCTTTTTTGTTTGTCATTTTGTCCAATTGCTGTAGTTTTCCAGGTGGTTGCTAAGGTGTAGCTGACCAGTTGCTATGATATTTCCTGTGCCCATTGGTTCCTAGGTGGTCGATGTGGTGTACATGGTATTCTTATGTTTTTGATGACAGCTTTTTAGGTATCCCAGGTGTAGCTGACTAGTTGCTATATTTTCAGAGGTTACTAAAATATTTACATTGCATTCCAGGTGTCTCTAAGCAGCTATCATATATCTGGGAGTTGAAAGGGTGTTGTGGTTATGGACATACACCCTTTAGTATGAACTGGTACTACGGTACCTCTAATGCTTGCCTGAGTGTTTCCAAGTGGTTGCTATGGTACACCATATAGAGTGCTGCTAGAGTGCTTCTTGTTGTAGGGGTTCAATTTAGCCAAAAATCATTCCTATCAGTAAAAAACATCAGTCTTTGAACTGATTCTTGCACAAAATTTCTTGAGGTGGTTTGGTGTTGATGAAATTTGCAGGATGTTTGGTGAAGAAAACAATAGTGACAATAGTGCTCCTTAGTGTTCACTAATCATCAAAAAACACACATGAAAAATGATTAGCCAGATCATTAAGTAAAATTATAGCAAAAGAGAAAAATTTACCAGTCTGCCGGCCTCATTGTTATGGAGATCGATGAGTGTTCGGATGTCGCTCTTGCCCTTCCGGCGCTTGGCATCCATGAATTGTTTGGATTTCTCGTAGCCGAACTCGACGTCGTCTCCGCATCCACCCCACTCCCACTTTACCCCCTCAGTGTGGGGGATGCCGGGGGGACGAGGTGGTGGTGCACGGCTACGGGTTGACTCGCAGCCGCACTGAAGCAGCTCCCCCATACTGCAGGCCTGGGTGACCGCATGGGTGACCCCCGCCGCTGTGATGGCGTAAACAAATGCCGTCTCACGGATATCTGTCACAACAAACACAAACACTATCAGGTAACTATCCGGCATTGTGAACACAGTGAACCACAACAAAATCCATCCCCTGTATTTAACACACACACACCGTCCAGCAGGGGGCAGACATATCCAGCACCTGGGGAGCAGTGATGGGGACGGTACCTTTCTTATGGGAACTTCAGACTAGACTACTTGTCCAGGATTCAGACAACCTTTTAATCTAGGTGCCCAGCCCCTAATCACTAGGCCAAAATGGAAAATGGAAGTGTCTCTGTGCCTGATACACACCTGGTCTGGAGAGATCACACCACACACACACTCCCTCATTACACTCTACCCTGTTCTACACAGTGAGGTCACTGCATCACAGGAAATAAACTGCACAAGCAGAGGAAAGAAAAAAAGCAGAGAGAAGCAAAATGGAGCATTTGATAAAATAAGATAAAATGGAAAGGGAAGAAAAGAGATGACAGGAAAGCAGACAAAACAAAAATGATTAGAGAAAAGGTAACAGGGGAGATAGGACAAGATGAAAGAGATGAGAGAACAAAAAAGAAGATACAAGAGGTGAAGAAGACAGACAAAGCAAAAAAAAAAGATGTGTAGAAATGAAGACAAGAGGGAGAAGAAAAGATGGAATGAGACAAAATGGTAAGTGGAAGAAGAGAAGAGAAAAGCAGAGAAAAGAAGAGAAGAGAAGAGAAGAGCTGTTTGGTGTGGGTGTGTATCACATCACCCAGTGAATGGGATTCATTAGAGGCAGTGAAATGGAATCAGTGCGAAAGGTTACACACCAGGACACACACACACACACATACACACACTCACACACACACACACACACATACACACACTCACACACACACACACACATATATTAATCCCAGCTGTCCATCCACACACCCACTGTCAGCTCCATGCTGAGCTCTTTATGAAGATGTACTTACTGTGTCTATATGTGTTCATGGGTGTGTATGCCCTGCTTCACCCATTTACACACACACACACACACACACACACACACACACACACACACACACAAAACACTCTTTGCACCCACAATTAAGCTTTGGTGATATGCAATAGTAAGTAAAATTACGAGCACACGTGTCTGAAACCAGCAAGACGGGAACCAGCAAGAGTGAAAGGGAAGGTTTACAGGACAATAGTGAGACCAGCTATGCTATACGGGTTGGAGATGGTGGCACTGATAAAAAACAGGAGGCGGAGCTGGAGATGTCAGAGTTAAAGATGATGAGATTTGCATCGGGAGGGACGAGGAAGGACAGGGTTATGAAGTATATTAGAGCGACGGCAAGGGTGGTTTGGAGACAAAATGAGAGACGCAAGACTGTTGGTTTGGACGTGTCCAGAGGAGAGACAAGGAGTATATCAGGAGAAGGACGTTGAGAATGGAGCTGCCAGGAAAGAGGAGAAGAGGAAGGACAAAGTGGAGGTTTGTGGACGTGGTGAGAGAAGACATGCAGGGGCACGGTATGAAGGAGGAAGATGCAGAGGACAGGAAGAAATGGAGATGAATCTGTTGTGGAAACACCTAAACAGGAGCAGCAGAAAGAAGAAGAAGTTCTCACTGTTAAAATGGTTTCATGTTTTACTGATTAATAATCATTTAAAAGAAAAAAAGACAAAGGTGTGACATTTGATTGGACAGCAGAGTTCATTGCTGAAAATGAGGCTTATAGTTTATTTTTGACTGTAAATCTTTGGTGCAACATTAATCGCTGTAATCAAGAGAAACAGCATCAGATCTTTTCATTTACTGCCACAGGACGTGCAGCTCACTCAGATGGTTCCTCCCACAATCTGCCCAGAAACAGAATCTGTTCCCTGTTAATAAAGTGACTGATTTTAAAAAGCTTTCTTTTTTAAACCTGTAAAAACGAGCTGGTCCAGCAGGAGTTCACTTCCATCTCTGATCTGCAGATGAGACGTAAAAACAAAGTGGTATATCTTCTAAATTTGCCTCCCTTTTTGTTATTCTCCTCCGGGACACAAATTCCAAACAAATTTGTCCGGCTCAGCGTGCCCGGGCACACACAGCCAGCAGGGGCTTCTGCCAGAATTAACAAATATTTCTATAATACTCAGTCTGAGAGTCAGTAGAGCTTATGGTTGTGAGTTCAAAGAGGTCAGATGTGTGTGTGTGTGTGTGTGTGTGTGTGTGTGTGTGTGTGTGTGTGTGTGTGTGTGTGTGTGTATTTCATATCTATTTCTTAAGTGTAAACAGTTACAGAGGACACGGCCATTAGGGGACACCGTCACTATGAAGGGGGAACTTGATTTACAGAGACGTTTAGGTGTCAATGTGACGTCCACATGAATGCAGGACCCAAGGTTTATCAGCAGATCACTGTCCAGAGCATCACACTGTTTCCCATCGTGCATCCAGGTTCCGTCTCTTCCGCAGGTAAGGACACACACACACCTGGCTGTCCGCATGATGGAAAAGAGAACGTGACCCATCAGAAACAGCACATCTTATTCCATCGTTCCATGGTCCAGTTCTTTCCATTGTAGGTGCTTCTGGAGGTGGACAAGGATCTGGACACTGAACAGTTTGGATGTTCTGACACCTTTATAACAGAACCAGAACCAGCTGTGGGACCAGATCAGACAGGTCCATGACCCTGTGGCCAGTTCCCCGGTTCTCCTTCCAGGGAGCATTTTTGGTCGGCACTGACCACTGCACACCGGGTACACTCCACAAGACCTGCCGTATTGGAGATGTTCTGACCCAGTTTGTCTCACCATCAGTTTGTCCCTCAGATTCTCGTCCACATCAGCCTAATGAACTGACTGTACTGCTTAATAATCCCTCACTAACAGGAGAACCTGGAACCGCACCAGTGATTGGTTAAATTCTGATAAATTAAATCACTAAATTAAATCACTTAAGTCACTAAGGATGCGCAAGCCAGTGCCGGACCTGAGCCCAGATACATCTGCAAGATCAATATACCGGCAAGGAAACAGATATTAAAAGAAGAAGGTGCAGAAGATGGGACGAAGTGGAGACAGATGATCCTGTGGTGACCCCTAGCAGGATCAGCCAAAAGAACCAGTGCTTTTCACAAAAGAAAACAGGAGATGCTTAGAAGAGAACAAGGGGTATATAGGCCACTAATTGCACCTCACACACTCTTACTGGTGTGGTCTCTTTAGAGGACAAATACACACTTTTCTGCTCATGATGTCCTGCATGGCCTGCCTTAATGCCAACAATCGATCAAAAGGTGTGTGTGTGTGTGTGTGTGTGTGTGCGTGCAAATGCCTTTGAAGGTTCAAAAGAGAATCAAAGAAAGTAACAATCTGAGCGGCCTGTGCTATTTGACACTACCTCTCTCTCTGCAGATACCAGAAACATCTGTTTGCTGATATGAGGCTGAAATGAGGGAACATTTACTCCTGCAGGAGATCAAGATAGTGCAGGGGCAATGCAGGACACACACACACACACACACACACACACTCCACAGCACACACACTTTTTATCTACAAACAGCCCATCAAACAGACCAATAACCCGGGCCTTCCTAGAGGCAAGGGATGCAGAGATGGTTGGGATTGTCCTCCTAGCCCCCCTCACTTAAGGGGGGGTTAGTTCTAGATCTAGTGGTAGGATACTGGCCTACAGACCAAGAGATTGCAGGTTCAGCTTTCTCCGGGGGAGGACTGTCCATGTAGATAAGAAATGTGAATTGCTGTGAATAAGAGCGTCAGCTAAATGCCGTAAATGTAAATGTCTCCATTAGGCTACACAATTAGCAGGTTTGTCTCCCCCAAGAGGGTCTGGCAGTCCTTTTCTTTGGTGGTAGTTTGAGAAGATGTATTGGAGATAGAACATGCTCACCTTCAGCCTCCCAGTTTAGGGTGAGTCTGTTTGAACTGAACGAACCTGTGTGACCCCTTGGTTCAGTCTGCGCAGGTAAGTGCATTCAGGTCTGCAACAAAATAATCGTCCAACCCCTCCCAGAAACGGGTGCCATCATCTCACGAACACTGGTGTGGTCCCACTGCTGAGAAAGCAACCCGAACTAGCAAAGCCCTCTCAGTTCCTGGTAGATCAGATATTTTTGGCAGATTCCAAGTTCAGGAAGGTCGACGTGCGCCTCTGTTTGCCTCGTTTATCACTTTATAAAGTGACAAATGCAGAAGATGATAACAACTCAGTGCAATCTTCCTTCCACTTCCTTCCATTTAGAGGACGGTAAACATAAACAGCAGGTAACCAATGGATGAGCTGCACGTTTGTGTTTATTTATTGGTCCATTTAGAGATTAACGCCTGTGTAATTGAACCAAAGCAATATTCTACAATACTGGAACTATTTATTTCATGCTGCAGACCAAAGCAGCCCTGCAAAAGATCTGAAAAAGCCCTTAGAAACAGAGTGACTGGAGTATCTGGAATGGACTATATAAGAATTTTTTAGGAAACTTCACCAAAAAAAGATGAAATCGGACTCTAAATCACAGCGAACGCATTATTTCAACCTCAGTGAGACAGAGCTGCATTTCTGTTGCAACCAAGTGAGATTTCTCCTCCTCATCGATACCCGTCCTGTTCAGAGAATCACGGAAGCAAATCAAGTGGCGTCGGAGGAAAAAAAATATGGATACCTGTTATGTTCCTCCACTTAATACTAGCAATCATCCTAACCACGCTATTTTAACTGGGCTTTACGTTTGCAGGAAGAAAACAAGCAATACCCGATCCAACCTTTGTAGAGGCTTAATTTTTCCCTTTTGAAGCCAATGAAGAAAACCCTGCCTGAGCTGGAACCACAATGGCATGGCCCAGCCACTTGTTTGCATCTGCTTTTGCTGTTTTTTACTTTTGGGTTTGTGCTTTGGGTCTCTGTGTGGTTCCTGGTTCTGGTGGAAAAGCCCCACAAACCCAGTACCAGTGACGTCTCTTAAACACCAATCACAGCAGTGTCCACGATGCGAGGTGTTAAAGGGAAAATAACCGTCTGTTTGGGTTACTGCACCATCCCACTGCAGAACATGGACCTTAAACAATGGAGGATGAAAGCAGGCTCAATGCAGGCTGTTAAACTGTGTACCAGGATGGAGCAGTTCAGGTACGACCCTGTTCCTGGTACCTGTAGAAAAGCCCAATTCGTTGTGTAAGTTTAACTGATGTTGATCAGACTGTGACTTTCTCTGGCACCAGCAGCCATTTCCTGTAGAAGTGCAAAAGGCAGACTTGTCAAAAGCAGGGAAGGTAACAGTGAGAGGTAACAGTGTTTCCCCAACCATTGAACAGTTTTGGATGAGAAACAGACAAAATGTTTGCTTCCTAGCAATTAACTCAGCTTTAACATGTAAAGAACCAAGAAAAGCTTAAAATGTTGGCCAGGAAATGTCGTTTTAGTTTCTGTTTAATTTTGGCCAGAGGACCTACTCTTCTAGTGTTTGGTACTATCTTTAACTTCAAGATCCATCAAAAAAAAAAAAAATCCTTTAGTTTTTCTACTTCACTTTCTGAGTTACTAACTGGTGTTGTTTTCTGAAAATGAGTCGTATTGAATTGTACTGATTTGTAAAGTGAAAGTGACTATTCTTGTCATTGTGAGTACACGGCACAACACACAGTGAACCATAACAGAATTACAGCTCTGCATTTCACACACACACACACTCACCCCATGCAGCAGGGGACAGCTATTGAAAGCACCCGGGAAGCAGTGATGAGGACGGTACGTTCCTCAAGTGTACCTCAGGACAACCTACTTGTAAGGGATCCAAACCCACAATCTTAAGATCTGGGGGTCGACTCCCTTATCATTAGGCTCCCGTTGCTACTGACAACGCCCTACACATCCGGACAACAAAAGGTTGCAAGAACCTCCTTCACAGCTGACCGTTAATCGTGGGAGGTGGTTGGCTTTGCATCCACCATCATTTCCAGGGAAATTTGGCATCAGGAGGCAACCCGTCCCGAGGATCAGGCACTGGCGGCGCAGGCCGGCATGTTTGATTAGGGAAGAAAACAGCCGGCGGTTTGTTTGAGCAGGGGCAGAAATATGCGAGGCTCTTTGTGCACCTTGCCTTGTAACAGGAAGTAGAACCTGCCTCGGCCTGAGCTACTCTCACTGACACGTGGTCATTAAAGAGCTGTAATTGTGGCGAATGTTTCAAAACAGCAGAGCCACTTAAGCCTCCACCTATAGACATGGAGGAATTTATGATTAATTTCCATTTGACGAAGCAGTCAGTCAGTCGCACTCAGTCTGGCTCCATCGGCCTCAGACGCTTCTGAACTCCGTGTGGGAACATGTCTACTCACCTGAGGCAAAATCATCAACTCAGCTCAAGCTCTTGCAGAAGAATCAACTGTGTCTCAAATCAAGTACTTCCGTAGACACTTGTAGTGCAAGGAGTGTGTTGGTTTAGTGAACCACAAGGGTGGGTGCACTACTGTTCCAAAGTTTTACAAAACTGGCAGCTGACAATGATTCTTGCTCGTAATCTTGTGGAGCTGCAGAGCATGTGTAGAAAAGCAGAGCTGTGATTCTAAAATAGTATCAAATAAAAATAACCAGACGTTCCACACATGCTTTCCTCAAGTAGGAGAACAGATAGTAAGAGAGACTCGGGTACAAGTTGAAGTATTGATTCTACTCAGTACAGGAATGTACTCAGATTATAAAGTTAAAAGTATGGGAACGTACTGAGAGTATAAAGTAAAAACTACAGGAATGTACTGAGAGCGTAAAGTTAAAAGTACAGGAATGTACTCAGAGTATAAAGGAAAAAGTACAGGAATGTACTCAGAATATAAAGGAAAAAGTACAGGAATGTACTCAGAATATAAAGTAAAAAGTACAGGAATGTACTCAGAGCATAAAGTGGGACATTTACATTTTTTTTGTCTTTTTCTATGAGTTCCTTGCACCTTACTGTTGGTACTTTCATTTTAGTTCAGTTCATCTGAGCTCTTGAATGATCTCAGGGTTCTCAGAGTCCAGCCTGAGATCTGGATTCATTGCTGTCCAGCTTAAACATCCCATTTTCCATCTCAACCATCCTTGTGTGCTTTAAATCTTAATCCTGCTTTAGTATCCAGTTTTGTTCGATGCAGGTCTAATTCTGGGAGCATATTTCTGTCTAAAATGCCTTGACGATCTTCAGATTTCATTCCAGAAAAGCAGCCCCACAACATTATGGATCCTCCACCATGTTTCACTGTAGGAATGGAGCACTTTGCCTTGTAGGGTTTGTTTAATCAGCTGTAAATATTTCTGGTAATTTCAGCTCTTTGATTTCATTGGTCCATGGAACGTTTCCTAAAGGGATTGTGGGTAAATTTGGGAACATTTCCATTGACCCTTTAATGTCTTTAAGCAGCGGGTTGCTTCCATTTGCACAAAGTAAATTATGGGTTATAATCACTCCAGATGTCTCCACCTCAACCTGAAGTTCTTTGGATGATTCTTCATCACATTTTATTACCAACTTTCACAGAGTTCTTTCTTCAGTTCTCCTTGTTCCATCATGTCCTGGAAGGTGACTGTTGCAGACTTCTTATTGTAACTGGACACACTTGACCAGGGATGATCAGGTCTTTGGAGAAAGCCTTGTGTTTGGTAAAACAGCCTTTCTGGTTTTTACAGGTGGAATTTTTGACTTTGCATGGATTCTTTTCCCATAAAATCATACCCCACAATACACATCAAGTGAAATTAAAAAGCAACTAATTCCCAAGCGTTCAAGTCCTCTTTATTGATTTGATTGTTGTCCCATTACTGCTTTCTTATCCATTTTCTCTTTTAAGCCCTTCAGTTTGATATATAAAAGCAGTTTCTGTCCCCATTTTAATTTTATTTACAGCTAGAACTGTATTAAGATTTTACAGCCCTTTGTTTTTGTTGACTCCTAAATGTACTTCAGAAATAAACATGATGACTTTGCAATAATTTTTAACATTACATTTGTGGCATTTATCAGACGCTCTTCTCCAGAGAGACGTCCATGTCCTGATTACAGGGACAGTCCCCCCTGGAGACACTCAGGGTTCAGGGTCTCAGGGACCCAGTGGTGGTAGTGCTGGAGGTGAAAAAAAAAAAAAAGTGAAAGTGACAACCCTTGTCATTGCGAGGTCACGGCACAGCACACATGAACCACAACGAAATTAGACCTCTGCATTTAACCCATACACACACGTGCAGCAGTGGGCAGCTATTGAAAGCGCCCGGGGAGCAGTGATGGGGACGGTACCTTGCTCAAGGGTACCTCAGGGCAACCCACTGGGGTGGGAATCGAACCCACAATCTTCCGATGCGGGGCCAACTCCCTAACCACTAGGCCACCGCTGCCCAAAAAAAAAAAAAAGTTTTTTTTGGGATACGAACCTGGGACCTCTTGATCCACAGGTCTGTAGACAAGTACCACCACTAGACCCCAGCACCCCCACATTAAGGCAAGCACAAGGTGAGGACAATGTAGTCCAATTTCTAATTAATCACATGCTAATTTGATGTTGTCGCTGTTTCAAACTTCAAATATGCATTGCCACTTTTTCTTTCCAAGTTTATATTGTTGGTTTGGGTTCTGGGTGGTCCCAGGGTTCGATTCCCAGTTTGGGGTCTTCAGTAAAGTTGGATTATTTGATTGCTGGATTATACGATCCCAAAAATGGCCATTATATTTCACAAAATGTTTGATATAAAACAAACATCCAAAAATCATAAATGCAACAGTGTGTTTTTTGCAATAAACTCACTGACATTACAATTCCAAAAGTCCAAGACTTATCAGCCCATTAACGTGGTCCACAGGATGTGCAGAAATCTAGAAACCAAACCAAAGTCATCTTCTCTGAGCCTGGCCTGAGGCTTTCCTCCAAGCCTGGCCTAATTCAGACTGTGTGCCCTCTGCTGGTGTTACGATCCTACAGCAAGAGTTTTGGCGATGCCAGAAATCATAAACATCTTTGTTAAGACTTTCTTAAAAGTATAGTTTGGCCTCCATCGAATCATGGAAGTGGAGGAACGTCACCAGGTTCCCCATCCACGGTCCAAAGGAAGACATGTTCCTCTTTTGAATTTTTGGCCTCTTTCTTTGCTTCTACTGAATGACTAAAACAGTGGTTCTCTCTTGGATCCTCATTCTCAACACGAGTGCTGAGGAACATTTTACATTTGAATCATGGTTCCTCTTTCTTAATCATTATGCTCTTCAGCAGGGTTCCCCTTTTGAGTCTTGGTTCTTTCTCATCTTCCAGGGAAAGGGAGAGTCTTGATTAAACTTACTGCGTCTGAGGACATGCTAATGAGAGCATGGTCTTAGGAGATTCCTCCTTTTGAAGGACTAAGTCACTAATGTTCTCCTTTTGAGACTTTTTGATATTCTCAGTGGTTCTTCTTTATTGCTTTAGGGTGGTTTTTTAGGAATCCTGGTTTCTCACAGTGCTTCTTCCTTGTGCTTCCGAGAAGTTTCTGTTTTTTGATTCTAGGGTTCTCTTTGATTCTTCCTTGGGTTCCTGGGGAAGTTCTCCTTTTGATGCTTGGTTCCTATCTGTGGCTCAGCCCCATTCTCCTTTTTTGAGTCTTGCTTTAACTTATTGCTTTTTTCTCATGCTCTTTGGGGATTCCTCCTTTTGAGTCCTGGTTCCCCATAGTGGTTCTTCTTCACACTCTAAAGGAGATTCTCTTTTTTGAGGCTCAGTTTGGATCAGTGGTTCTTCCTCATGCTGTTTGGTTCAAACCCCTGATTCTGGATGTCACCTCTGCATGTTTTGTTATCTTCCAAGAAAAGTGATGAAAAGAACTGTCTTGTGATCTTTCCTTTTGAGTTTGAATTCCTAATAGTGGTTCTCCATCATGCCATGCAGAATTTTTTGCTCAGCAGGATGATCAACCCATATTTTAGGAAAGTAACTTTGAGATGATGACTTTTTGGAAAAAAAACTGTTAAACTGCAATAAAACTGTAACTCAAGAGCTCTGATTTTTTTTAACACTGCTCATAAGTGACTAATGATCATTATTTCAAAGCTTCTTTTTTTCTAAAGCTTTCTAAAGACTTTATTATTGGCTCGGGTCTTTTGACTTGCCTCGGCTGATTTCAGACCATAAACGCACCGATACTGCACTGAATCCTAAATTACCACGGAAACGACGTCTTGCCATATTTGACCCAGTGTTTAAAAAGTAGCCTTGTTTTGGGACTAGTTTGGACTGGTCCAAAAGAAATAAGAAATCTCTCTCAATAGAGGAAGCTCACGCTGCCTCAGATGATCTTTTTGAGTTTACAAAACAACAGATAATAAGGTCCACTTTTGGAGGCGCAGGGAGAAGAAAGTGAACAATGGTGCCTATAGAGAAAACAGGAGCCTACATTAGTTTTATTACTCCTTCAAAGGGCTGGTGCATTAGTCATTATGTGGGGGCAATTTGGGGGTAATTTTGAGAGAAAGCGGTTTAACGAATGGCAAGATCAGTGAAGTGAAGATGTTCATGAAGTGGTTCATTTGACTGTGGGGATGAAAACACAGAGTCCAAGGTCAGAGACAAAGGTCATGCCCAACCCAGGACACAAGGAGACACATCAGTCCAAACCCAACAGGACTCGGCTGTTCTTACATACTGAACGTCGTTTGTCAGTTTTTTCGGGATTGAATTTCACATTTGGGTTCACATCTGAATTTTTCCAGACTTTCATTTTTCTCCATACTTTATTATTCTGCCCTACTGTTATAACATTAAACTTTCTCATCTGGAAAGCTTTAGTCACTGTTGTCTTTGTGAGGCTACAGTCGGGTCTGGTCTGACTTTTGTTAGACCTAAGTCTTAGTTTAGTCTGAACAGGGTTGGCCTACGGTTGGGTTTAGTCAGAATTTTTTGGAAATGCATTAAAGCTTAGACTGAGTCTTGTGGGGCTACAGTCGGGTTTTGTCTAAGTTTTGTGGGGCTAGAGTTGGGTTTAGTCTAAATTTTGTGGGGCTACAGTCGGATTTCATCTAAGTTTTGTTGGTTTACAGTAGGGTTTAGCCTAATTTGTTTGCTCTACAAACAGTCTGCGTTTTGGGGCTGCAGTCAGATTTAGTCTGAGTTTTGGGACTACAGTCGGGTTTTGTCTAAGTTTTGTGGTGCTACAGTTGGGTTTAGCCTAAATTTTGTGGGGCTACACTCCATCCATCCATTATCTGCCACTTGTCCCAAACAGGGTCGTGGGGGAGTGCTGGTGTCCAATCCAGCTCACACAGGGCGAGGATGGGGGACGCACCCTGGACAGGTTGCCAGCCCATCGCAGGGAGGAGCGGGACGGGGACGGCACCTTGCTCAAGGGTACCCCAGGGCAACCTATTGGGAAGGGGTTCGAACCCCCAATCCTCTGATCACGTGGCCGACACCCTAACCACTAGGCCACCACTGCACTCAGGTTTAGTCAAACTTTTGTGGGACTACAGTCGGGTTTTGTCTAAGTTTTGTTGGTTTACAGTAGGGTTTAGCCTAATTTGTTTGGGCTACAAATGAGTTTAGTCTGAGTTTTGGGGCTGCAGTCAGTTTTGTTGGTTTCCAGCTAGGTTTAGTTTCAATTTTGTGGGGCTACAGTTGGGTTTAGTCTGCATGTTGGGGTTTCAGTTGGGTTGAGATGAAGTGCAAAGATAATATAATAAAATTACACACAAGTAGTACAAAGTACAAAATAATAGAAATTAAATTATAAATTACAAGGTGCAGCATAAATGGAGTGAAAGAGTAACAGGATGTACAGAGTGTAGACAGTTATGGACAGTGGATCAGTTTATACAGATTGTAACAACATGTATAAGGGTTATACATATATGTCCTACTTTTACAACAGTCTATCGTTATCAGGGGTCACTCAGTCTTCGTGTAAATTACAGTCTGTTCAGGCATGATTTTATTGAATTACACATGAATTTGCCTTATAATCCTGAGGTTTTGAGTCAAGTCAGGCTAAGATTGGTCATAAATAAAGCTTCTCACCTTGTTGCAGGATTTTGCCAAAGTATTTATTATGGCTGGTGCAGTTCCATCGGCGAAAGCGGAACTGGTACTGGCACTCTCGGACCCCCAGCCTGGCCCCCTTGGCCACCTCGTTGACGATCTCCGGCTGGGTCTGGCACAGTTCGGCCTGTTTACCCGCCAGCCGCTTGGTCTTTCTGCAGATGCTGTTGGGGTCCATGACCAGAGGACTCCCCACTGCCCTGCAGCACAGAGGTCGTCTGATCAGAAAGTCCAGCAGATACAAAACAAATTCTGTTGAAATCCTATATGAACTATTTCAGCTTCTCTGAAATGAGTGGAAAGGTCTCAGTGTTCACGCCAGACCACATTGTGTGCGTGTGAGTCGAAGAGGAGAAATTTATGATGTGATTAAAGTTATTGTGTGTAGTCTTTGGCATTTTTTCCATATTTTGGCAGTTTTGACATTAAAACCAACAGAAGAATGTTGGAAGTCCAATCAAACCTGGCGTTAGAGTGTAAATCAAATTAAAGCTTGGCACCATGGCAATATTTATGGTAAATTTTATTCTATTTTTCTATTCTGGAGTATCGTGATGTCCTCAGTAATTGAAGAACACCGACCAGCTGCATGTTTTTTTTTCCAGAGAGAGAAGAATCAGTCCTGTTTACCTGGATTTACTGCAGCGCATTGCAAGAGTTGAAGTTGATGGAAAACATTGCAGTCATATTTTTGTGGTCATATCATGATATATACAGTATCTCACAGAAGTGAGTACAGCCCTTACATTTTTGTAAATATTTTATTAGATCTGTTGATGGGACGACACGGAAGACAGGACACTCTGATCCAGTGTAAAGCAGTCTGTGTGTTCAGCTTGTAGAACAGTGTAAATTTACTGTCCCCTCAAAATAACTCAACACAGACATTAATGTCTAAACCACTGGCAACAAAAGTGAGTTCACCCCGAGTGATAAATGTCCACATCGTGCCCAAAATTTCGATATTTTTGTGGCCCCCATTATTTTCCAGCACAGCCTGAACTCTCTTGGGCGTGGAGTTCACTAGAACTTCACAGGTCACCACTGGAATCCTCTTCCACTCCTCCATGATGACATCACAGAGCTGGTGGAGCTTAGAGACCTTGCACTCCTCCATCTTCCATTTGAGGAAGCTCCACCATGCTCAGATGCTCAGTAGGGTTTAGGTCAGGAGACATGCGTGGCAAGTCCAGCACCTTCACCCTCAGTTTCTTTAGCGAGGCGGTGCTCGTCTTGGAGGTGTGTTTGGGGTCCTTTTCATGTTGGAATACTGCCAGTTTCTTATCCAAAGCAACTTCCATGTCCTGATTACAGGGACAGTGCCCCCTGGAGACACTCAGGTTCTTGCTCAGGGACCCAGTGGTGGTAGTGCCAGAGGTGGAATTCGAACCAGGGACCTCTTTAGCCATAGGTCAGCCATGCAGACCAGTTTGTGGTGTCTGGTCTGAGCACTGACAGGCTGACCCCCCCACATCCCTTCAACCTCTGCAGCAATGCTGGCAGCACTCATATGTCTATCTTCAAAAGACAACCTGGATATGACTCTGAGCACGTGCGCTCAGCTTCTTTGGTGGACGATGGCGAGGCCTGTTCTGAGTGGAACCGGTTCTGTCCTTGGTCTTGGCCACCGCGCTGCAGCTCAGGTTCAGGGAGTCGGTCTTCCTATAGCTGAGGCACCTTTATGTAGAGCAACTAATCTTTTTATCAGATCCTCAGAGAGTTCTTCTCCATGAGGTTCCACGTTGAACTTCCAGTGTCCAGAGAGAGAGTGTGAGAGTGAGCCAAACACCAAATTTAACACACCTGCTCACACCTGAGACCTTGTAATACTAACGAGTCACATGACACCGGGGAGGGAAATGGCTAATTGGGCACAATGTAGACATTTATCACTCAGGGGTGAACTCACTTTTGTTGCCAGTGGTTTAGACAGTAATGTCTGTGTGTTATTTTGAGGAGACAGTAAATTTACACTCTTCTACAAGCTGAACACACCGACTACTTTACACTGGATCAGAGTGTCCTGTCTTCAGAGTCATCCCATCACAAGATCTAATAAAATATTTACAAAAATATGAGGGGTGTACTCACTTTTGTGAGATACTGTATATTGTGAACATTTGAGAAAAGTAAAATTCTATTTAAATCGTCACCCATAAACTTCATCAAGTGTGAATGTAGTCAGTTACATGTACTTAAATAATGTTTTTCAAACAGGTCGTACATTTTTGCTTTAAGGTTTTACTTTTTAAGGTCAAAAACCCTTCAGCTCAGTTCAGACTTTATGGGTCTACAACCAATTTAGAAGATATTTTAGGCCTGCAGTCACCTCATACTGAATTGTGCAGGTCTGCAATCAGTTTAGCCAGAAATAAGAGGGTCTAAAATCAGCTTTTGGAGATTTTTGGGTCTACAACTGGGTCACAAAGAGAATTTTTTGGAGCTACAGTCAGTTCAGACAGACCTTTGTGGGCCTACAATCAGATTTTGGCAGATGTCAGTGTTCGAGAGTCATTTCAGACTTAATTTTATGGCTCTACAGTCAGTTCAGCCAGAAATCAGTGGGACTACAGTCGTGTTTAGACATTTTTTGGGGCCTACAAATGGTTCAGACTGAATTTGGTGGATCTACTGATGGCTCAGGCTGCATTATGCAAGTCAGGTTTAGACAGAAATTAGTGGATCTAGAGTCGGTTCAGACAGAATAATGAGAGCTACACTCAGTTCAGACTGAATTTGGTGGGTCAGTTTAGCCAGAAATAAGTGGATCTACAATTAGAAGAATTAGAAGAAAGAATTTAGAAGTTTTGGGACCTGCAGTTGGTTCAGACAGAATTTTGTGAACTTGGATAAAAGTAATTTGCTAAAATGGGAAATGGAAGGCATTATAAACCAGCCCCATATTTGGTTTTTGAGCTTGGAATCGTTCTTCTCCCATGACAAAGAAAATACACAGATAAGAGAACTACCAGCATTAGACACACCACAGTGTCAGTGATAACCGAATAACTGCTTCAACTATAAACAGAAAAGAAAAAGCTGCAGCTTAACCACTGCATTTCTTCAAACTTGTATCTATTAGAGTTCAGCGGCCTGCATCGCCTTCAGGTCAGAAACGCTGCTTTAACAATAAACAGAAAGCCGAATCTTAATCACTGCGTTTTGTCAAAAGTGACGACAGACGTGTTTACGCTCACAGGAAAGTGTTTACTTCGCCAAGGGGAGAGGACTCGCCCTGCCTCTGCTTCCCATGACTGACTCTCTGACATAATATGAGACCAGCAGAGTCCTCCGACCTTCTGGCTGGATACGAGCAGGCCTCTGGCCGGACCAGGCTGACGTGAGTTTTTATCATTATGGGGCCGTCCGGAGGAGCCCAGGCTGAGAGAAGACACCTCATTGCTTCTCATTCACCCCTGTCAAGGCTAATCTTTCAGACTAATAGCCTTCATGCGCCGTGCGAGTTTGTTTTAAGAAGCGCTGCTCTTGCCAACCTCTTCCACGGTGGTCTGACGAGAGAGATAGCTGGGTCACGAGTGATGAGTCCCATCTTGATTGGCCGCATGTTTCATTTAAATAAGAGCCACTTATTCGATGACGGACCAAGAACGCCGTAAAAATACCCTTTTTGGCAAAAGCAGGATGGTATGTTATGGAGGAGAGTCGTATCAGAAACATATGACTTCGGCATGAAGAGCGAGAAAGAAAGTTTGGGCACACTTGTGGTTTTCTGCATGAATGTTTTTCCGTCTCAGACCCTTTCATCTAGAATGAAATGCTGAATGTCTACGTATGCATCTACCTAAAAATGTTTCTGTGAGATGGCTGCACGTTTCAGAGATGCTGTGTGCGCATATGTTTTGCATATCTTCTTGGAAAATGATATATTGTTGGAAGATCATACGCCATGAAGTTCGATCCAAGAAAATGCCTCGTTCATAATTGTCTCTCTGGCAAGGAAGGATGGTCCTCCCTCTCCCAACATCAGTATGATGTCTTCTACTCCCAGCGTGATGTTTGTTGAAGGTGTCAGGACCCCATCGACCCAATTTGCACCACATATGCAAGCAGGGAAGCACGTGCCCCCTTTTTTGAGGGGCAAAGGTCTTGTTGGAGGCTCCGTGATACAGTGGTTAACGTTGTGGCCTTGTGGTGAGAAGGTTCTGGGTTCTTGATTCCCAGCCTGGGATACTTCCATGTTTCCAGTGGGAGCTCAGTTTCCTCCCACAGTCCAGAAACTCATGTCAGGTGGACTGGAGATGCAAAACTGCCCCTCTAGGTGCAGTGAAATATGGTGACTATTTGTCATTGTGAACATAGTCATCTCAACAAGCTACATCTTCTGAATTTTAGGGTAAACGTTGAGCAGAAATGTCAGACATAAATCTAGCTAATCGTATCAGGAAGCTGCTGACAATCCCCAGCTTCCAATCACAACAAATCCAATCCGATACCGTCCACGCCACCCTGTTTTTACAGCAGAACTCCATGCATGTTATTCCATCACTTTAACAGTCTTCCTTACGCTGTAAAACAAGGAAAACAGCGGGAATAACGAGTAGGTGTGTCATCTCTGGCGGTTAGGCCAGAGAAAGGGGTCGTTTTATTGGCGTGGCCGCTTGTTGATGAGAGCCACTTTCTGAGTCGCTTCAGCGAGGCTGCCGTTATTGACAACAAGGTGGTTTCTAGGAGACAGTGATAGGAGCAAGGACACATCATCCCTGACCCTGTCCAACACACTCGTACGAGTCCACACCCCGTGTGACATGGGGGAGAGTAGATCCAGCTCCAACAGAACCGCTGATTATCCGGAGTGTCACGGCTCAGCGTTTTTACAGCAGGACGCGAAGACTCGTAAAACAAACTTTCCCCTCTCGCTCTCCAAACCCTGCTCCATTGTCGAGGAGTGAAGTTCCAAAAGCAGCGGTGGCCTAGTGGTTAGGGAGTCGGCCCCAGGATCAGAAGACCATGGGTTCTACTCCCAGGCCAGTAGGTTGCCCTGAGGTACCGAGCAAGGTACCGTTCACATCACTGCTCCCCAGGTGCTTTAATTTGCTGCCCCCTGCTGCATGTGTTTGTGTGCGGTTCACTGTGTTCTGTTGTCATTGTGCTCACAATGACAAGAATGGTCACTTTCACTTTCACTTTAAAGCATCAGTAGAACAGTGTCAGCAAAATGTAAAGTGAAAGTGACTGTTCATCCTTGTGAACACAGTGCAGAATAGAATGAACCAGTTAACCCAAATGCACCGTGCAGCAGGGGGCAGCTTTACATCCAGGCCTAGTGACAAACTACTGATTCAGGACTCGAACCCACGACCTTCCATTCAGAGAGTTTGATGTAGTAACCTTCCCAATGATCTGCTCAACGGCAACTGCCCACCTGGTACAAAACCGGGCTGGGTTAACCCTAACCTTAACCCTAACCTAACCCTGACCCTAACTCTGACCCTAACCCTAACCCTAAACCTAACCCTGACCCTCACCCTGACCCTAACCTTAACCCTGACCCTAACCCTAACCTTAACCCAAACCCTCACCCTGACCCTAACCTTAACCCTAACCTAACCCTGACCCTAACCTTAAACCTAACCCTGACCCTCACCCTAACCCTAACCTTAACCCAAACCCTGACCCTGACCCTAACCTTAACCCTAACCCTGACCCTAACCCTGACCCTAACCTAACCCTGACACTAACCCTGACCCTAACCTTAAACCTAACCCTGACCCTGACCCTAACCTTAACCCTGACCCTAACCCTAACCTTAACCCAAACCCTGACCCTGACCCTAACCCTGACCCTAACCTTAACCCTAACCTAACCCTGACCCTAACCCTGACTCTAACCCTGACCCTAACCTTAACCCTAACCTAACCCTGACCCTGACCCTAACCCTAAACCTAACCCTGACCCTCACCCTCACCCTGACCCTAACCTTAACCCTGACCCTGACCCTAACCTTAACCCAAACCCTGACCCTGACCCTAACCCTAACCCTAAGCCTGACCCAAACCCTAACCCTGACCCAAACCCTGACCCAAACCCTGACCCTAACCCTGACCCTGACCCAAACCCTGACCCTGACCCTAACCCTGACCCTGAACCTAACCCTAGGACTAAAACCACTAGCTCAGAATCACAACTTCAGCTGAGGACCAATGACCAATCGGAAGGCTCTGGGTTTGAGTCCTGGGCCAGTAGGTTACCCTGAGATACCCATGAAGAAGGTTTCAGAACATTAACACAACATTAACACAACTAAACCAGCACAACGCAACACACACTACACATTAACACATCTAAACCAACACAACACACACACTACACAACATTAACACAACTAAACCAGCACAACACAACACACACACTACACAACACACACTACACATTAACACATCTAAACCAACACAACACACACACTACACAACATTAACACAACTAAACCAGCACAACGTGCAACACACACACTACAACACACACTACACATTAACACATCTAAACCAACACAACACACACCCTACACAACATTAACACAACTAAACCAGCACAACACACACACTACACAACATTAACACATCTAAACCAACACAACACACACACTACACAACATTAACACAACTAAACCAGCACAACGCAACACACACACTACACAACACACACTACACATTAACACATCTAAACCAACACAACACACACACTACACAACTAAACCAACACTACACACACGATACAATAACTAAACTAACACTACACACACACACACACACACTACACAACTAAAACTAACACTACAAAACACACACCACAATAACCAAACCAACACTACACACACTACACAACTAAACCAACACTACACACACACTACACAACTAAACCAACACTACACACACACTACATCTAAACTAACACCACACACACACACACATTACACATCTAACCAATACTACACACACACACACTACAATAACTAAAACCAACACTACAATACCACCACACAACTAAACCAACACTCACACACACACCACAATAACCAAAACCAACACTACACACACACTACACATCTAAACCAACACAGCACACACACACACACATTACACATCTAAACTAACACTACACACACACACACACTACACAACTAAACCAACACTGTCACACACTACACAACTAAACCAACACTACACACACTACACATCTCCAACCAACACTACACACTGATTAATACTACACATCTAAACTAACACTACACACACACACACACACACATCTAAACTAATACACACATATATACACACACAACACATCTAAACTAATACACACACACAATAATACTCACAACTAAACCAATGACTACACACACACACACACTACAATAACTAGAACCAACACTACACACTACAATATCTGGCCCAACACTACACACACACACACTACACAACTAAAACTAAATACCAACACACACTGCAATAACTAAACTAACACTACACACACACACACACACTACACAACTAAACCAACACTACACACACACACACACACTACAATAACTAAACCAACACTAACAAACACTACACAACTAAACTAACACTACACACACACTGGCACACACCAGCCCAACACAAATACACACAATACTCACATCTAAACCAACACACACACACACACACTACATAATACACACATTAACACCACAGTAAACAGTGAATTTCACACTCTACACAATAACACAACACTCCACACGACCCAGACGCTTGTCTGTCCCTATGTTCAGTCTGAGGACAGAGTGTTCGTTGTATGTCTGTGTGTGTAGTGCGGGGACATGTGTCTGTCCTGTAAATGTCCTGTTTGAAGCTTCGTTTTAAACGGAGTCTGAAGTTTGTTCAGTCTCTTTAAAGGACGGACTGGATCTCGGTTCAGCCCGGCGAGACCTGGCAGGGACGGATTTGTGGTCAGAAAATGGTCCAAGTAACACCAAGGTATTTGTTTTTGTCTCGGTAGACCCGTCCCGTCTCGGGCTCTAATCAAACCAGCCATGACCCACGAAGGACAATTTTGAGAGACGTAGGTGGACAGACGCCCCTGAGAGCTGGACTTTGAGCTGATTTTAGGTCACTTGGGACGAATGAGACTGTGTTCCTGTATCAGCGGCTGAGGTTTGACCCAACCTGGTTCTGTTAAACACTGTCCGGTACAGAAACAAAACCAGGTCATCAGACCTCCACAATCCTCACAACAAAAAAAAGGAAATACTAAAAACAATAACAGAGAAAAACACAATGTTATTTTATTATTATTATTATTTGATGTTTTATTATTATTATTATTATTATTATTATTGCAATGTATAATAATATAAAGAGACAGAGAGAGAGAGAGAGAGAGAGACAGAGAGAGAGGGAGAGAGACAGACAGAGAGAGAGGGAGAGAGAAAGAGACAGACAGAGACAGAGAGAGAGAGACAGAGAGAGAGAGAGAGAGAGAGAAAGAGAGAGAGACAGGGAGAGAGAGATAGAGAGAGAGAGAGACACAGAGAGAGAGAGAGAGACAGGGAGAGAGATAGAGAGAGAGAGAGACACACAGAGAGAGTGAGACAGACAAAGAGGCAGAGAGAGAGAAAGATGAGAGAGGGGGGAGAGAGAGAGAGAGAGACAGAGAGAGAGAGAGAGAGAGAGAGAGATACAGAGAGAGAGGGCACATACAGAGAGAGAGACAGAGAGAGAGACAGAGACAGGAGAGAGAGACAGAGAGAGAGAGAGAGAGATACAGAGACAGAGAGAGAGAGAGAGAGAGAGAGAGAGATATACAGAGAGAGAGGAGAGAGAGAGAGGAGAGAGGACAGAGAGAGACAGAGAGGAGAGAGAGAGAGAGAGATACAGAGAGAGAGGAGAGACAGAGACAGAGTAGAGAGACAGAGAGAGAGACAGATGACAGAGAGAGAGACAGAGAGAGAGAGAGAGAGAGATACAGAGAGAGAGGGAGACAGAGACAGAGAGAGAATAGAGAGATACAGAGACAGAGAGAGAGAGAGAGAGAGAGAGAGAGAGAGAGATACAGAGAGAGAGAGAGAGAGACAGAGAGAGAGAGAGAGACAGAGAGAGAGAGAGAGAGACAGAGAGAGAGAGAGAGACAGAGAGGGAGAGAGAGAGAGAGAGACAGAGAGAGAGAGAGAGAGAGAGAGACAGAGAGAGAGAGAGAGAGAGAGTCTGTTTAATTATCTGAGATGTGAAGTGTCTTTAACTTCTTACAGTAACAGGCAGAAGGCGGAGCCTAATCACAGCATCACAGTAATGAGAAACAGCCTGAACAGCTCTGAGTGTGTGTGTGTGTGATGGTGTGTGTGTGTGCAGCGTGTGTGTGTATGTGTGTAGTGTGTGTGTGTGTGTATGTGTGTGTGTGTGTGTGTGTGTGTGTGTGTGTGTGTGTGTGTGTGTGTGTGTGTGTAGGTGTGTGTGTGTAGGTGTGTGAATGTGTGTGTGTGTGTGTGTGTGTGTGTGTGTGTGTGTGTGTGTGTGTGTGTGTGTGTGTGTGTGTGTGTGTGTGTGTGTGTAGGTGTGTAGGTGTGTGTGTGTAGGTGTGTGAATGTGTGTGTGATGGATCATAAAGATAATAGAGACGAGAACAGAGAGGGAAACTGATTAAGAAAAGCTATACAAACAATCTGACCCACACACACACACACACACACACACACACACACACACACACACACACGCCTCAGGTTTCGTTATGAATGGCGGACAGATAAGTCTCCTCTTCTTGTCCTCTGAGAAACAGTGGAATTCATCCCCTCTTAATCCCTAAACTATGCTGGATGTGTTCAGTCACTCGGGTCCCGAGTGGTTCTGGGTTCTGCGGCGTGTGGCGCTCGGCCCAGTCACACGGTTCTGCACTAAATCAGAGCTCTGGAACCGGAACGTCCCATGCGCCACATCAAGGCCACGACCTGAACTCTGGTGTGTACGGGTCACTGGGGTCACCGGGGTCACCGGGTAAAAGTGCACAAGAAGCAGTCGTTGGTTCTAGTGTTGGTTCTAAATCCAACGTGTGGATGTTTTTGAGGAGAAAACCCTAAAAATGGTTCTATTGTCTGTTCTCTGACACACAAATGCAAAGACCAGTACAAATACAATAGTACCTTTAGAGAACACATCTCAATGTTCCACTGCAGGACATTCTGAAGGTGGACTGACTTCGTCCAGGGTTTCCTGTTTTACTGCTGCATTTAAGCATTAAGTGATAATAAAGAGACAAATCTGCTTTTTCTCCTGATAAAAAATGTCAAAGCTACAAAACTGGACCTCAAGGACCTTGATGAGGAACGTTTACATGGTTTGTACCTGAGAGAACCAAAAGTGAAAGTGAAAGTGACAACCCTTGTCATTACACCTAAAAAATACACCTAAACAGAACCTTTTATTGTGAAGAGTTTAGAATAGTTTAGACAGTTAATAAAATAGAGTAGACAGTCAGTCATTTTCTGGGCCGCTTCATCTACCATCTCCATTTCTTCCTGTCCTCTGCATCTTCCTCCTTCAATCCATAAACCTTCCCTTTCTCCTTCCTCTTCTCCTCTTTCCTGGCAGCTCCATCCTCAACATCCTCCTCCTGATATAATCCTTGTCTCGCTTCTGGTTGAACATGTTCAAACCAACATAGCCTTATTTCTCTAACTTTGTCTCAGAAACGTCTAAGCTGGGCTGTTGAACGAATGTATTCTGTCTTTGTCCTACTCACTTTCATTCCTCTCTTCTCTAGAGCAGATCTCCATCTCTCCAGGTTCTCCTCAAGCTGCTCCCTACTCTCACTGCAGATCACAATATCATCAGAAACATCATCGTCCACAGAGACTCCTGTCTCACCTCGTCCCTCAACCTGTCCATTACTACTGCAAACAAGAATGGGCTCAGCGCTGATCCTTGATGTAATCCAACCTCTACCTTAAATGGATCCATCACTCCTACTGCAGACCTCACCACTGTCACACTGCCATCATACATATCCTGAACTACTCTCACATACTTCTCTGTAACACCAGACTTCCTCATACAAAACCACAACTCCTCTCTAGGAGCCCTGTCATCTGCTTTCTCCAAATCCACAAAGGCACAATGCAGCTCCTTCTGACCTTCTCTGTACTTCTCCATCAACACCCTCAGAGCAAACATTGTATCTGTAGAGCTCTTTCTCAGCATGAAACCATCCTGCTGTTCACTGATCCTCACCTCTTTTCTTAACCTGCTTCCACGACTCTTTCCCAGAACTTCATGCTGTGGCTGATCAACTTTATCCCTCTATAGTTACTACAGCTCTGTTCATCACCCGTATTCTTGAAGATCAGTACCAGTACACTTCGTCTCCACTTCTCAGGCTCCTCCCACTTTCCAAGATTGTGTTAAACAATCTGGTCAGAAGCTCCACTGACATCTCCACTAAACACCTCCATGCTTCCACCGGTGTGTCATCCGGACCAATAACCTTCATTCTTCATCCTCTTCATCGCTGCCCTTACTTCCATCTTGCTTATTTGCTGCACTTCTTGGTTCACTCTCCTCACATCAAAGCTTGTCACTGAGAAACACAGCACACAGTGAACCACAATGAATTTACACCACTGCATTCTACCCAAACACACCGTCCAGCAGGGGGCAGCTATTGAAAGTGCATGGGAAGCAGTGATGGGGACGGTACCTTGTTCAAGGGTACCTCAGGGCAACCTGCTGGTCTGGGATTCAAACTCACAACCTTCTAATCCTGGGGCCGACTCACGTCATGTTGCTATAATCATTGACGTTACAATTTTATTTAATGTCATTACTGTAATGTAATTTATTATCTAATAATATAAAGTAAATAATTATAGCAGTGGGGAAAAAGGCTTTAATATTATATATATATATATATATAAGCTATACAGCTTATTTTAAATCTTACCAATGACATGATAATATTCAGATTTAAATATTCTTCTCCTCTTTCATGGACTACAGTTACAGAGCTGTTAAACTTATTCTGTTCCAACGTATTACAATTAAAACAAACACAGTATTCCTCTATCATCATTATCTCTCTTTGTTTTTTTTGTTTGCTTTTTCTTTTGTTTTTCGCAGTAACAATTAAAGCTCTGAATCATGCGACATCTGAATAATTCTTAAAGAATCTCAAGGAGAACATGTTCACTCCACACAGAGAGAACCCAGACTGGCAACAGAACCCACGACCTTCTCACTGTGAGGAGACAGAACATCTGGAACAACAGCAAACAGACACCAGCATCCAGACACCACTGTCCTTTTCATTTGCACATCAGAAGAAGAAGAAGTGCTGGATGAAAGGATGAGCTGAAGAGATGAGCAAAAGCGAGGAGGGAAAAGCAAGAGAGAAAGGAATGAACAGATGCACGGAGAGGAATGCCAACAGGATGAGGTGAAGACATAAGTGAAGGATAAGTGAAAGCCGGAGTGGAAAGGATCAAATGAAAGGGTGAGAAGAAGGGATGAGGAGAGGGGATGAGCTGAAGGGATGAGGGGAAGAAGGGATTGATCCTGAGATGAAGGAGGATAGGATTGAGCCCAAGGAATGAGGAGCAGAAGGGATTAATCCGGAAGGCTTTGGGGAAAAATGAGGGATAAGATAAAAGGATGAGTCAGAAGGATAAAAGGGGAAGTAGGGATTGATCCCTGGGGATGAGAAGAAGAAGAAGGGATTGAGCCGTCATATTGATCGATAAAACCCACAACTGAAACATTGTTTAATAAAACGATTGGTTTGAAACATCGCATCAGTAAACATGACATCAGCCGATCATTTTATCCGAATGTTTGCTGCTTGTTATGTTCATAAAAACTCAGGGCTGAACTTGTAGCTCCTTCATATCAGTTACAGTTCACATCAATCAGGACCTAAAACGGAGCAGGTTTTATCATTCGATATAAATTTATGAAATAAAATAAAACATTTTTAGTCTATTATTAACAAAACTGAGGCAGAAACGAAGACTCAAGACTCAAACCCCTAAACAAAAAAAACAAAAAACGAGAGACAGCCACGGCCAGAGGCGAAACACAGTAAGGCCGGGCGGCGAGGCCAAACGCCTGTCAGCTAAACCTTATCTGATCCCATCTCTCACGGCCGCCTGATTGGAAAACTCTCCGTCCTCCAAACGAGACGCAACTCCTGCCGAAAAAAGGGAAGCAGTGTGAAGAGCAGGCTGGTGAAGGGAGGGCATTGTGTGTCCCGGGACGAGCAGATTCTGGGACGGATTAGCGTGGAAATGTGCCGCCTGTCAAAAGTTCGGGAACAGCTCTGCTTTTTTTTTAAGTGATGTTTGAGTTTCCCTTTTAGTTTTAATAAAATGATACGAACAGGACGTTTTTAAAGGGGGAAAATCAAACATCACTTAAAAAAGCAGCCGACGAAAAGACAGCAGAGCCGGAGCTGTCCAGGTTAAAGATACCGAGGTTTGTGTTGGACGTGACGAGGATGGACAGGATTAGAAATGAGTATATTAGAGGGACAGATCAGGTTGGACGTTTTGGAGACAAAGTTAGAGAAGCAAGGCTGCGTTGGTTTGGACGTGTCCAGAGGAGAGACGAGGATTATATCAGGAGGAGGATGTTGAAGATGGAGAAGAGAAGAGGAAGACCAAAGAGGAGGTTTATGGACGTGGTGAGAGACGACATGCAGGTGGACACAACACAAAGGGACCAGTCGCTGCTCCCTACACTGGAGTACCCTCAAAAGAACAGCACACATAGTGTATAGGGAATATATTAAGGGACAGTGGTGCCCTATGCAGTGGAAAGGGCATAGTATTGGACATGTCCCAATATTAGCGCACTATTTTCGGTATATAGGGACACGGAATTGGACACAGTCAGAGGGTTTTTTAGGACAATACGCACATGGTACACAAATATAGTGCTGTCTAGGTGACTACACAGAAATGGCATGCTAGGAAAGCAAAGACACACACACACACATGCACACACACACACACACACACACACACACACACACACACACACACACACACACACACACCTGTTCAGCAGACCCCTGGCTGTGGGCCAGCTCATGACCCCGGTGGATCGTGGAGCTGCAGCCTCACTCATCCTCCAGCCTTTCATCTGACTGCCCGTCACACACACTCAGCACGCTGTCCCTCACACACACTCAGCACGCTGTCCCTCACACACACTCTGCACGCTGTCCCTCACACACACTCAGCGCCGGCCGTCCAGACCACAGAGATAACCAGTGCTCACAGAAAGCATCATTGTCTCTGCAGACCCCACTGGAGCTCCAGGTGTGCATGTAAATGTGTGTGTGTGTTTGTAGGTGTGTGTGTGTGTGTGTGTGTGTGTGTACTCCGTTCCGAATGGCTGCGAAATGAAAGTTTCACATTTGTAAAAAGTCCCGAAGCAGCTTTACAGAATCCGGTCTGAACCCCAAGTGAACGACAAACTCTGTAAAACTGGAGGAAGAACCTCGGGAGAAAGCAGCACTCAGAACCCGTCCTCCTCTGATCCAAGAAGGAAAAGAAGGAAAAGGAGGAAAAGGAGGGATGTCACTTAAAAGCGTGAAATGTTCTCCGTTAAAGAGAGGAAACAGATTTAAGCGCCGATGGAGGAACAGTCTGTGTTCAGTAGAAATAAAGCTCCTTTAGAGTTTTACTGTAAAATTCAAACTGTTCACATTCCCTGAACTATAAGTTAATGAATTAACGATATTTATAGTGTTATTAATTATTCATTAATGAATTAACTATATTTCCTAAATAATTCATAGTTTTTATATCAATCACAATATTCTACATCTGATCTTGTCCAGTACATTCCAGTTTTTTTAAGAGTAATGATTTTTTGGTAAATTTTTTCTGGGTCAAAACATTTAACACATTCTGGACTTTGAAAAGAATAATCTGAGAAAAATGAGAACCTTCCCCAGAACCCACAATAATTGGTTAATAAAGCTCTCGTGCTTCTCGGATTGATCACAGACTCTTCCACCCAAAGGACCACACTTTTGGCACTTGACCCATCTGAAGACGGATCTCCAGCCCTCCAGAAAGGTGTGTGTTTTCCTGCAGAAGAGTTTGAGGTCAGGCGAGAGCAGAGCGAGGCTTGTTTTTTAGCTGTGTTTTGTGGTTAATAACACGCTTCTCCAGAATAAAGGCTGGTTCTGTTGAGTCTTGTTCTGTTCTTCATCGCCGCCCAGGCTCTCAGCTGTCCAGAGAAGCCGTGAGCAGCACTTAAAAGGCTTGTGTTTCAGTCAGTCAGTGCATTTACTGAACAAATGATGGTGTGAAGAACTTTTATGAGCTTGTTTTAAAACAAAGCTGAGCAGGGACGAACCTCTCCACCCATTCAGAAGGGCCGAAGGAGGACCAATAATGGTCTCAGAAACGAGCCCACGTGGGTTCCCAGACACTCTCGCCGGCTCCCAAGCGCAGCGGCGGGTCCGAGCCTCGTTTCGGGAACTAAATGAGGTGTGAATGTGAAACAAGGAGGTGTTTAACGACGTCCTCGTTCGAAGGAACGTGTTGCTTTCGCTCTTCTGCCTCTGTTTATCAAACAAACGGAGCGCCGCCGCCACCGCCAAGGGGTTTATGACGACACCCATTGCCTGCAGGTCTGCCTCGAATTCCAACCCTGACCCCCCTGATGTTTCTACCTGCCCGTTAACTCCTACACCTCCAGCTAAACCTCAGCTCGGCTCCTTCTTTCAGACCAGCTCCAAACGTCCCGCCATCGACGCTCACCTTTTCTTAAAGTCTCTCAACTCAGATTCCTTCCACTGAACAAAACAAGTCCCTTAAATGATAGAATCATCCATCAGTCAGTTTTCACTTTGAATTATTAATTGTCCAATAAATCAGTCTCTGCAATTCATTATTCAGTATCCACTATGGATTATTCAGTATCTACTATGGATTATTCAGTATCTACTATGGATTATTCAGTATCCACTATGGATTATTCAGTATCTACTATGGATTATTCAGTATCCACTATGGATTATTCAGTATCTACTATGGATTATTCAGTATCTACTTTGGATTATTTAGTATCTAGTATGGATTATTCAGTCTCCACTATGGATTATTCAGTATCTAGTATGGATTATTCAGTATCTAGTATGGATTATTCAGTATCTAGTATGGAAAGCCTGTGCAAAATATCAAATTATGAATGTGAACTGTTAGTTGGAACCCAGATTTTGAATACACACACACACACACACACACACACACACACACACACACAGGAGAAGGTATTAGAGTATTGATTGTTTTTTATGCATCATCACATGTCAGCGTTCACCTGATCCGAGAGCGGATTTGTCACATTTTCCTCTCTGATGTGTCTACACTGGCAGTGCTATCGGCAACACACACACACACACACACACACACACACTCACACACACACTCACACACACACACTCACCACCACAGTCCGATGATGTTGACCGGGCAGAGCAGGATGAAGAAGAGCGCGAGCTGCGTCCTAGATTTTGGGATCATGTTGAGGTTCAGTCTTTAGATCCGGTTCGGAATCAGCAACCAACCGCGCGCGCCGTCCTCTCCTTCATCCTACTCATCCTCGTGGACCCTCCTCCTCCTCCTCCTCCACTCCCTCTCTGCGGTGCGCGTGAGCCTCCTCACCAAGCGCGCACAGCAAAAAAAAGTAAAAAAAAAAGTTTCTTTTTCCCAAAAACTTCCCACCAGGTGAACGAGGAGCCCCCCCCCCAGCCCCGTGCACGCGCCTCACAGCCCCTCCGCCCGGGCGCGAGACCATCGACCTGCCTGTGATGCGCTCGCGCCAAAGGAGGAGGAACCACCTGCACGCGCGCGCGAAAAAACACAAAAATCCGGTTGGGAGGTGGAGAGAGAGAGAGAGAGAGAGAGAGAGAGAGAGAGAGAGAGAGAGAGAGAGAGAGACCCCTTACACACACATACACCATAACATACTCAGACACTATAACACACACACACACACACACACACACACACCCACTGGAATAGTGTAATTAAAGAAGGGAGTTGGAGGTTGTACTGGAGAATGCGGCTTCACTGCGGATTCATGTTTAGACATGAAAAAAACAGAGCGCGCTTAATGCCAGCCAGTGACGTCACCCGGTGCCCTAATTTCAATAAGAAGTTACTGTACTTACCGATTACATTACAGTATCACAGTACAGAGACCATTACTCACCTCAGAGCTTTACACCTAAAACAGAGAATACAGAATAAACCTGGGGCTTACTAAAAAATTCAGATTAAACACGGAATAATTCAGATTAAATACTGAATAATTCACATTAAAACCTGAAAAATTCCGATTAAAAACTGAACAATTTCCTTAAAAAACTGAATAATTCTGATTAAATACTGAATAATTCACATTAAATATTGAATCATGCATATTAAAAACTGAATAATTCTGATTAAATACTGAATAATTCACTTTACATACTGAATAATTCCCATTAGATATTGTATATTTCAAATTAGATACTGTGAAAATGTGAAAGTGAATCTGATTATTTGTCCTTGTGGACAAACAGTGAACCAAACCAAATACATCCTCTGCATTTAACACACACACCGTCCAGCAGGGGGCAGACATATCCAGCACCTGGAGAGCAGTGATGGGGACAGTACCTTGAAGAAGAGAAACTACTGGTCCAGGATTCAAACAATTGACTTTCCAATTATGAAACATTCCCTGCACACTAGATCACCACTGCCCCCAATAATTTATTGTGGAGTCTTCAAGCACAGACTAATTCAAAGTGGATAGTCAGTACAACACAGACAATACTGAATAATTGTAATAATTACTGAATTGTTCATGAGGATTCAAAATTAGTAATAGCGGTTGCTTATAGCAACAGAACAAAAAAATAGGCCTGGATACAGAATGCTTAACCTTCTTTTTTGTTCTTTCTTTCTGCAGCTCATCTAAATTATGAATACTGGACACTAAAAAATTTTAAACGGAATAATTTAAAGTAATAAATGAATATTTTAACAAAACACAGTAGTTACCGAATAATTCATAATGGATACTGACTTATTTAGGGCACATATAGAATAATTATTGTACATACAGAATAATTCATAGCTGATGGAAAAGTACAGAGAAGGTCAGAAGGAGCTGCATTGTGTCTTTGTGGACCTGGAGAAAGCAGCTGACAGGGTGTCCAGAGAGGAGTTGTGGTTTTGTATGAGGAAGTCAGGAGTTACAGAGAAGTGTGTGAGAGTAGTTCAGGATATGCATGAAGACAGTGTGACAGTGGTGAGGTCTGCAGTGGGAGTGATGGATGCATTTAAGGTAGAGGCTGGATTACACCAAGGATCAGCACTGAGTTAGACAAAAGTCTCAGTGGACGATGATGTTTCTGATGATATTGTGATCTGCAGTGAGAGTAGGGAGCAGCTTGAGGAGAACCTGGAGAGATGGAGATCTGCTCTAGGAATGAAAGTGAGTAGGACAAAGACAGAATACATCAGATTGAAAGAA
>CM029369.1:986752-1069252 GCA_017165825.1 Hepsetus odoe
TGAAAGTGAAAGTGTACACCGCGTGCACAACTCTTAGGCGAGTGAGTGTTTTGGGGATTCATTTCAATCTGGAACAAATCCGGTTCTATCAGTCGATCCAGAATTTTTCAGTCCTGAAGCCTGAATGTTTTAAAGGAGACATGAGCGTGAACATTCTCAGGAGATACAGGTGTGTCGCAATTATTAGGACACTGTTAGTGCAGAATTATTACAAAACGAAAGGAAAAATGATCGTTTTCCAACTCTGTTAAAGTGAGAGTAGTAAACAAACAACTCTGATATTTCAAGATAAAAATCAGACTCTGTTCTGAGAGCTGGACTGTTCTCCTTCCCCATAAATCTCCTGTTTAAGAAGGTCCACAAGTTCTCAAAAGGGTTTAGGTCAGGTGAAGAAAAGAGTTTTTCATTATTCTTTCATTTTTAAGGTCTTTTCTGGCCACACAGTGGAGAACTTCCATGCATGTGATGGAGCATCGTCCTGCAGAAAAATCATGATTTTCTTGAAGATGGAGACTTTTTCCTGAACCACTGCTTGAAGAAAGTGTCTCTAAAAACTAGCAGTAGGTTTGGGAGCTGATTTTGAATCTTCAACCTGAAAAGGTCCAACAAGTTCATCTTTAATAATACCAGCCCAGACAAGTACCTCACCTCCACCTTGCTGGTGTCTGAGTGGAAGTGGAGCTCTGCAGTGATCCAGACACGGGCCCATCCATCTGGTCCATCAAGAGTCACTCTCATTTCATGACTGGAGATGTTTCTTGGTCAAGTCTTGATGTTTCAGCTGGTGTGTCTTGTTCAGTGATGGTGGGGTTTCAGTCATCCTTACCATCCTCACCTTGTCTGACACTCTGAACACCTTGTGAACACTTCTGGACACTCCAGGTAGGTTCAGTTCTGGAATATGACAGCATTGGAGGATCATGGGTTCCTGGCAGCTTCATATTTGATTCTTCTCAAATCTTTGGCAGTTCATTTGCATCTTTGTTTCTCCACACGTTTCTTGCGACACTAGCTATTTGAAGAGTGCTGCATGCCTCAAGATTTTTTGACAGATTCTGAATTTTCAGAGTCATATCTCTCTCTTTATTGGTCCATGTTGTCTAAGGAGGAAGAGAAGCTCCTAATAAAGATGCACACCTTGATATAAGGTGTTGACCTCCTTAGGCCACACCCCCCTCATTACACAAATACACATCACCTGGGGCAAGGGGCAGCCATATCCAACAACTGGGTAGCAGACTGTTGAGCAGCTAGCATACTAGACAAGAACGGGACAACGTTCCCCTCCCACAAGTCCAGGAACTGGTCTCCTCAGATGATTAGGGACTGCTGGAATGATGAGCGGATGCACAGTTGTAACCCACAGCCTTCTGATCATGGGGTCTGGTCCCTTAGAACTTCATTATGGATCTATACAACTTTATTCTGGATGTTTTTTATTAGAACTGTTCTTCTGATTGTTCATTTTCATAGTTTAACTCTGGATGTTTAGTTTTTTTAATTAGTACTTTAATATTGTTTTTTTAATTAAAACTTCACCATGACTATTCATTTCATTACAAATTAACTCTAATATTGAATTTTATTAGCTTAATTCTGCATGTTAATATTAACAAAACTTCTGTGTGGATGTCCTACAGTCCGGTACAATTATAAATAGCTTCATAAGATTAATCAGATCATTTAATACCTGGACCAGCACCTACAACTAAACACAGGGCAATGGACATAAGACAGTGTGTGTGTGTGTGTGTGTGTGTGCGTGTGTATGCGTGTGTGTTCCAGTTAAATGTACAGTCAGAGTCTGGGCTGTTCTGTTTTGCCAGCTCACAGTCTGACACCAACATCAGGAACTTCTCAGCTCATTAAGGAGGGACGGTCAGGAGCCATAACACAGTCATCGCCTCACTCCTGCAAGAATCTGTCTCATCGTCCCTTTGAACCTGTTCTGTCCCTGGTTCCTCTTTCACACCAACTAAGATTCCATTCACAGACCAAACTCTTCAGAACCTGACAAGCTGTTTCCCAGAAGCAAACCATGATGGTGAGAATAACCAGTGAGAATGGTGTTCACTCTCACTTCAACAGTCAGGAGCACCAAACTAAATTTCTGAGGTTTAAAAGGACAAAGCTCCTTCAAAATGCTGAGCAATGTTCTAATCATGTGACCTGATGAGCTACACCTGCGTGTGATTTGAGACATTTTAACTGGGAATAAAGTTGGGGCGGCCTAATTTATTCCACACCAGAATTACATTTTACAGAACGTTTGGAAAAGTCTTTTTACTCTTTTCTTTCTATTAGAGGGACAGCATAGGTTGGACATTTTGGAGACCAAGAAGCAAGATTGCATTGGTGTGGACATGTGCAGAGGAGAGACGAGGATTATATCGGGAGGAGGATGTTGAAGATGGAGCTGCCAGGAAAGAGGAGAAGAGGAAGACCAAAGAGGAGGTTTATGGACGTGGTGAGAGAGGACATGCAGGGGGACGGTTTGAAAGAGGAAGATGCAGAGGACAGGAAGAAATGGAAATGACTGATCCGCTATGGCGACTCCTATACAGGAGCAGCTGAAAGACGAAGAAGAAGAAGAAGAAGAGTTAAGAGTTTCTCTTCACCTGTATTCCCATTTATAATTTGATGGACGTTGTCATAAATTTTGATATCCTTATACCCAGAAGGAAAAAAGCGATGGAAAACAGTAGAACTGCACTCAGAGGCAGATGAGCGGAGGAGATAAACCCTCAGCTTATTCTTCACCCTTTAACTCCAGGAGAACCTCATCCTTCACAACAGAACTTCATCCTCACCTTCATCGTGCCTGACACACATTAATCCTCTGAGAAGAACAAACTCTAAAATCCCGCTGTAAATAATGATGTTTGTAATAAATGCTGTTTGATGATGAGTGCTGTTCTAGGAGAGGATGGGATGGTTTTCATCCAGCAGTTAAAAAAAACAAATAAATAAATGAGTCAGAAATAGAGATTGTTGGTATTTGGCGCCACCTTGTGGTAACCTGTAGTTTTTTGTATAATATTTGGGAAATTTTCATTAAAAAATAAATAAATAATAATAATAATAATAATTATAATAATAATAATAAGAAGAAGAAGAAGAAATAATAATCAGGACAATTGACCTTATGTAAGCAAATCTGAAGGATGCTTATCAAGCTGCTCCCCTCCCCCAGCCGCGTCAATCAGACCATATTCATGTTTACTTACAGCCTCAATACAGGCCTGTAGTTCAAAGACAACCCACAACTATATGCTTCTTTAGGACATGATCTCCTGGAGCTGGAAATGCCCTTGGAAGTCTGCTGTGAGTCTATGGACTGGAGCGTTCCGTATGGAGAAGGTACTGACAGGATCACAAACTGTGTGACAGACTCCCTGAACTCCTGCATGGACACATGGACACTCCTGCATGGACACTCCTGCATGGACACTCCTGCATGGACACTGTTGCTCCTGTTCAAGCCCTGGATTACCAGCGATGTTCTTATTCAAAAGAAGCGGGCTTCCAAAAACAAGGACCAGACAGAGGGACCATGTGGAGAGAGCGATTGAGTTCAAAAGCCCAGCTCCCACCTCAACTGACACAAACTCACCAGCCACCACCCCCGACCTCACTGATCCACTCTCTTCTCAAGCTGCCAGCGTAGATCATGCTTCTATCAGCCTCCTGAATTCCCCACCCCCTGTCTCTCACACTGGAGCCTGGGACCGGAGAGGGTCCCCACACTGTAGAAGACCTGTTTCATCCCAGATCCAAAGAAAATGAGATCCAGTGAACTCAACATTAGGCCTTAACCTCCCACATCATGAAGATCCTTTACCTTCTCCACCAGACCCACTCACATTTGGGCCAAGGATGCAGTGAGGATTTTGTTCTTTGACTTTTCCAGCACCTTCAACACCATCCGACTGAGGGACAAGCTGCACAGGTTTAGAGAGAACTGGATCACAGATTACCTCACTGGTAGAACCCAGTTTGTCAGACCTGGTAAATGACTTTGTGGGCTGGTCCCAGTCAAACCAGCTGCTGCTAAACATCTAAATGGTTGTGGATTTCCACAAAAGATGAAGCACTCATTTTAACAGCTTGTTTTTATATTTATGCAGTTTATTTGATGATAAATGTGCTGCGTAACCATCAAATAAACACTAAACAGAGAGTTTAGAGAATGATGTCTTGTCCCTCTCCAGAATTGTCTCCCCTTGAAATGCAGGGACGAGCTTGACCCACAAGTTGGAAATGAGCTCCAGTAATATACTTATATACTTTAATAACAGAAATAATATTGAACATTATACATGCACACACACACACACACACACACAAACACAAACACACACACACACACACACACACACACACACACACACATTGTTTCTGCACTTTAGTACTTCTTAGTGGACACTATAATGTATTTATTTTACTGAACATCAAGGCTGACAGGTTTAATAATAACGGACTAATAATATGAATAATAACTAATTTAACAATAACTGACTGATTTATATGAACCAATTGTTTAAGCCTCTTCAGACCTCATGTTTATAAAGCCATTTGTACAGTTTGCACAATTATAAAACTGTATAATTGTGCAAATTGTATAAATAACCCGTATGTACTCGCGCTCACTCTTTAATTTTGGAAATTCGGTGGAGTTTCCCTTTAAAACGGACTGTGGCTCCGCAGCGCCTCCTGGTGGAAAAACACGCGTTCAGGAGCGAACTGTGTGTGTGCGCGCGCGCGCCTGTGTGTAGGTGGGCCGTCCTGTCGCTCACTCACCCGAACCTGGACCGGGACCGGGACCGGGACCGTGTGTTTGCGTGCTGCACTATGAGGCTGGGTAAGTGTGTGGTCCTGGTTCGGCCGGTTGGGCCGGTGGTGGTTGGGGTGTCTCTGGGCTTCACTCTGAGCCTGCTGAGTGTGAACTGGGTTCCGGAACCGTGCGAGCCTGTCCTGGAGAGCGGGGCGGCTGTCGGAAAGCCCGGCTCAGTGTGGACCGGACCTGATGGACCAACGGAGGACTTTGAGCCGCTGATTGTGCCCTACAAACCCGTCCAGCAGAGCCAACCCAAGAAGGTGTTCAGGTTGGTGCTTCTGGACCAAGGTGTGTGTGTGTGTGTGTGTGTGAGAGAGAGCGAGAGAGAGAGAGTAAGAAAGTTTGTCTTTGTGTGTGTGTGTGTGTGTGTGTATGTGTGTGTGTGTGTGTGTGTTAATTAGTTGCTTTCTTTCTTTCTTACTATCCCTCTTTGGGACGTCCCAGTAGACGTTCCATTTAATTACCCATGATTTAAATGATTTCTGCTGCTGGAATGCAGGACAGAAGCTGGAGTTGTCCCTGGGATGATGGAGTTGTCCCTGGGATGGTGTTATTGCTGGGAAGTGTGGACGTTGGCCTGTGGGGAAAGTTACGTAAGGGATTAAAGGACGAAGCTACGGCTAAAAAAACGCCTAAATAAATCTAATCTCAGATTATGAATCTGGCACAGCCTTTTCACTCCCTGATGCCTGCTTTTCCGGAAGAATGCAGGCAGATGTCTCAGGCTGCGGGACAAACTGGACTTGTCACAGGATTGTAAGAAAGGAAAAAAGACAGCTGTGTGTGTCTTCAGCGTGGACGGTCAATAACGCTGCCACTCGGGAGACGAAGGACGAGAGAGTCTTCACTGTTAAAGTAAATGATGTGGAGATGTGGGAGAAATGTTTTGGAACACATTGCGCTCTTGGTTCGATTCCTGAACAGTGTTTGCAGTGAGAAGGAGTGTTGTCCTGCTGAAAGAGGACACTGCTGTTAGGGGACACCATTACCATGAAACATGGTCTGCGGCAAAGTGTCAAAGTAATGTCCACATGAGTGCATGATCCAAGTTTTCCCAGCAGATCATTGTCCAGAGCGTCACACTGTCTCTGCTGGCTTCCCATAGTGCATGTTGCTGTTGCTGTCTCTTCCCCAGGTAAGGACACATGATGTCCACATGATGGAAAAGAGAGCATGATCCACCAGAACCAGCCCACCAGCTTCCATTGCTCAATGGTCCTGGTACGATGTCCATTGTGGGATCTCTCTGTGGTGGACAAGGGTCAGCATGGGCACTCTGGACAGTCTGCATCCCATACGCACTGTGTATTCAGTCAGCTTTCTATCAGAACCATATCTTTTTCAGCAGTTGTTGCTACTGCAGGTCCATGACCTACTGGTTCTCCTTCTTTGGGGCACTTTTGGTTGGTACTGAATACTGCATACCATGAACATCTCACAAGACCTGCCATGCTGGAGATATTTTAACCCAGTTTGTGTTCAAGGTGAATCATTTTATAAGTTCACATGAACTAAAAGCCCCCCCAGACTGTGTCCTCTTTCTATTCACTATTTCCCCTTTCCACAGATGAAGAACCCAAAGAAATCAGACTCTTATTAAACATGCAGATTTTATGAAACCTGAGATCTTCTGTTTCTTTCCTGCAGAGCTAAGTACATCAGCACGGAGCTGGGGATCCGTGAGCGCCTATTTGTTGGGATCCTGACGTCTAGACACACCCTTGGCACCCTGGCGGTGGCCGTGAACCGCACCATCAGCCACCATCTGGACAGCCTGGCGTTTTTCACTGGTGCTCGAGACCGCAAGGTCCCACACGGAATGTTTGTGGTTGCCCACGGTGATGAGAGGCACATCTGGAACATGTACCAGACTGTCAGATACATCCTTGGTCATTTCATAAACGAATACGATTTCTTCTACCTGGCACAGGATGACACCTACACACAGCCTGACCGCATTAAAGCACTGGTGGGGCATCTCAGCATGGACCGTCTACTCTACATGGGAAGCCCGGAGGAATTTGCTGGAGGTCAGAGTCTGGGGTGGACAGTATGACCATATGTTGTCTTTATAATGAACTATGCAGGGGGACATCAGCCCCTAAATAATGCTTCTGTCGTTAAATAAGTTTGAACTGTTATCAAAAAATCCATAATGATCCCTCTTTAGAGGTAAGAAAATACATGAGTGTGAATGAAAGTGAGGATGGAGGGAGTAGAGGAGGTGAAGAGGGAGGAGATTCATTCCTCGGGGTGGACAGTTCAGAGTAACGGCGAGTGTAGAAGAGAGGAGAAGAAGAGAGTGCAGGCAGGTTGGAATGGTTGGAGAAGAGTGACAGGAGTGATCTGTGACAGATGGGGACCAGCAAACCTTCCCAAAAAGGGGAGGTTTATAGGGCAGTAGTGAGACCAGCTATGGTATAAGGGCTGGTCTCACTACTCTCTCCAACCATGTTATACAGGTTGGAGACAATGATGAAAAGACAGGCGGTGGAGCTGGAGGTGTCCGTGTTAAAGATGCTGAGATTTACGTCAGGAGGGACAAAATTAGGAGTGAGTATATTAGAGGGACAGATGAGCTTGGATGGTTTGGAGACAAAGTGAGACTGTGTTGGTTTGGACGTGTCCAGAGGAGAGACGAGGAGTAGATCAGGAGAAGGATGTTGAGGATGGAGCTGCCAGGAAAGAGGAGAAGAGGAGGACAAAGAGGAGGATTATGAATGTGGTGAGAGAGGACATGCAGGGTGACAGGAAGAAATGAAAGTGAAAGTGACAACCCTTGTCATTGCGAGGTCATGGCACAGCACACATGAACCACAACGAAATTGGACCTCTGCATTTAACCCATGCACACTCAAACCCGTGCAGCAGTGGGCAGCTATTGAAAGCGCCCGGGGAGCAGTGATGGGGACAGTACCTTGCTCAAGGGTACCTCAGGGCAACCTATTGGGAAGGGGTTTGAACCCCCGATCTTCCGATCATGCGGCTAACGCCCTAACCGCTAGGCCACCGCTGCCCCTGAGACAGAAAGAAGTAAGATGTCTCTGTAGAAGGTTTGAACTTGTTTACTCTTAGAAAAGCAACAAAACCTGTAAGCTCGCAGAGTTTTAAACACTTTGCATTCAGTTGTGATGGTGTCTGGTCTCCTACCCTCAGGTCAGACCCGGGGGACGTACTGTCACGGAGGGTTTGGGTATCTGCTGTCCCGTGGCCTCCTGCTCACACTGCAGCCCTTCCTGGAGAACTGCAGGAACGACATAGTCAGCGCCAGGCCGGACGAGTGGCTCGGACGCTGCATCGTTCAGTACACCGACACATGCTGTGTGGAGCAGTACGAGGTAGGAGCGCCCCCGTTTGTTCTGGTGTGGTAGTGCGTGGGATTTTTAACGACCTCTAGAAAGTGACAATATCTCACACCGTCTACCACAACAAAACACATCCTCTTTATTTACCCCCCACACCGTCCAGCAGGGGGCAGACATATCCAGCACCTGGGAAGTAGTGATGGGAACGGTTCCCAGGGTCAAGGGTACTTTAGGGAAACCTATTGGTCTGGGATTTGAACCTTTGACTTTCAGATCATAAGTAATAGCTCCTAAACAATAGGCCACTGCTTCACCTTGGTGAACGTTTTGACCTGCAAAAATCATTGTGTTTCTTAACTGTTCTCACGCTTCTTTTCCATTAGCCCGGTCCAACAGCTCGTCTTTTACTCCCTTTTTAATCTGTTTTAGGAATTCAAATTACAATCTGACTCTTGAAATCTGAGGGTGGCACCATGGCACAGGTATCACTGTTGCCTCACAACGAGAAGGTCCTGGGGTTGATTCACTGGCTGGATGGTCCGGGTCCTGTGGAGTGGACAGGTTGTCCCCCGTCCAGAAACCTGCGTGTTTGGTGGACTGGAGAAGCGAACTTGTCCCCCCTGTGTGAGGTCTGGGCAGAGATGGCTGGTCTAACGCGGACCTTGCTAATGCGTCGTCTGTTTAGCGTCCTCAGTGCCAGTGGTGTCTCGGGTCCAGGCTAACGGTGGACTCCTGTCTAAGCCCTTGCTCCTTTAATAGCTTAACGAGATTAGATTCACTTTTTCTGGCTCTGGCTTAATCGGCTCAGGTCCTTCTTGTCTGCGGGCTGTTTACTGCACTCCAGGGTGATGTAACCATAGAAACAGTGCCCAGTCCATCAGAGGTTTGGAGAAATGCCGCATTTTTGCAATTAAGGGACCCTTAAAGGGCCCAAACCACAGTTCTTGTCCACAGTTTTTGTGTGTTGCTTGTCCTCCTGAGGTCAACGTATGAGTAAATCATTGGAGGAGTAAATAATTTGTTCTGAAACTTGCACATACAGACCCTCCAAAAGTATTAGAACAACGAGGCCTGCTTGTTTACTTTTGCACGGAGCACATTTGCGTTTGATGGTAAAATATGAAATGTTATTATTTTATTAATTGGATTTCAAACCTATTCCTGTTCAGTTCACTACAGCACCGCACCTTTTATATCCGGCCACGCAATTCTTCCAGAAAAAGTATCTGGAATGAGAAATATGTGTTGTTCCTCAGGTGTCTCTTGTTTGGCTGATTAACCTATAAATAGCTTTTAACATAGATTTTTTTTTCTCCAAGTTAAATATTTTGTGTAATTGTAAATTTTGGGAAGACCAGCATGAAGACCGGAGGTGTGTTTTCAGGAGCTGGCCTAGAATCAGTCCTAAATACGGAGGAATCTGATCCCAGATCAGTCTGAACAGCAGTCCTGGAATTTGTCTGCAGTTTAGTTGATGTTTGTAGAGACAGTAAGTCCTACTGTGTCCTAAACCGCACCCACAAGTCTGATCCACCTGCATGAAGTGAAAGTGACTATTCTTGTCATTGTGAAATACAGCACAGCACACAGTGAACCACAATGAGATTCAACCTCTGCTTTTAACCCACACACAGCAGCTTTTGAAAGTATCTGGGGAGCAGTGATGGGGATGGTACCTTGCTCAAGGGTACCTCAGGGCAACCTACCGGTCTGGGATTCAAGCCCATGATCTTCAGATCGTGGGGCCTCGTCCCTGAACACTAGGCCACCGCTGACCCATGATAAATGAAAATATTTAGGCGACTGTTGACTTCCCACCTCAAAGCTCCAATTCCAAACTAAAAAATCCTAAATTGTGATTGACCACATCTTTAGTCAGTGGAAAACAGAGTAACTTCCATTTTTTTACCAGCTTATTCCTGAGTTATTATTAAACTGGTTTAATTAAAGGGTGATAAAATCTTTTACGTAATCACTTTTTCGCAAAAAAATAAAATTGTGAGTTTTGCTAAAAGGAAAGAGTTTGAGGTATTTTTGCAGGTATTTCATTCTGAACAAACAATATAAGGGCATTTATTGAGAGTTTTCCAGCATTTTGGTTCAGTTAGCCTGACTTTGATTCAAGCAGTCCTGCATCTCACTCCTGCAGAGCGTTGAGGACAGAAAATTGCCTGGGGACATTGAAAGGGATGTGTTTATTTTAGGAAAAGTTTAGCATGAGCACCTCTCTGAGTAAACAGTGCAGTCAGACATCGTCTGTTTTCTCTCTAAACCTCTGATTATTCTGCTTTATTCAGTTTCACTGTGTGCTGATGTGCTGAGCGGCTACCGTTTGGTCATTTTAATGAACACTGCTGTGAGGATTTGATTGTATTCAGTGGAGTCAGGTACGGATGTTGGATTGGTTCTGGATTTACAAAATAAGAATGTAGATTATATTACATACAATTAGATCCTATATTCTTATTTTCCAAGATTGACGAGTTCAGGTTGGGAAAACTGGCAGAACTGGCAATCTAGTTTATTACGCTTAGAACCACAGTACTGTGCAAAAGTCTTGAATCCCATCGTTTCTTTCAATCGTGTAGGGAATCACCTTGTGCACAAATCCTCCTTCCTGTCTGTCAGACTGTCTTGGATTTGCATTTTAAACGATCTAATTAAAATTGCACCCCTTTCAAATTGCAGTTTTGGCTCAGAGGAGTGTTGTTCAGCCCCAGTGTTTTGCCCTTTGTTGTTATTTGCAGTTGTTTCAAGCAGGCAGTGCTGGAGTCTGGACAGGTCACCAGTCCATCACAGGACACACACACCTAGAGGACAATTAAACACCTCCAGTCCACCTGACGTGCAGGTCTTTGTCTTTGGATGGTGGGAGGAAACCAGAGCTCCTGGAGGAAACACACCCAGACACAGGGACAACATATCCACTGAAAGGAGACCTGGGAATCAAACCCAGAACCTTCTTGCTGTGAGCCAACAGCGCTACACACTGACACTGTCTGCTCCACATTTCCAGAGTCTGATTGTAATTTGCATTCCTAAAACTACAAACACGAGCAGAGGACGAGCTTTACCAGCTGTTGGACCGGGCTAACAGAAAGGCCCCGGATCAGCTGAACACAGAGCCTTCTCGCTCTGGGGAGATAGTACTCCAGAGGGAGATCTGTGAAGTTTAAAACATCCTTCTGCTTGTTTCCAGGGTCTTCAGTTTGATCACTTTGAACTGGGGAAGAACTCGGACCCCACCAAGGAGGAGAGTCTCCGGTTCCAAAATGCTGTGACGGTTCATCCGGTGTCGGATCCAGAGCAGATGTACAGACTCCACCAGCACTTCACCCGACTAGAGCTGCAGAAAACCTATGAGGAAATCGAGAAGCTGCAGGTGAGTTTCCTTCACCCGTATCTGAGAGACGTTTCCGCGGTGATATGGAAACTCCAGGATGGATTTGGAGAAATAAAGATTCAAGATTTCAAGCAGTCTGTCACAGTTACACAGAATAGACTTGTATATGACAAATACAATGCTTGAATCTTTAATTCTGCAATTTTAAGAATAAAATAAAGAAATTGTAGAGTAGATTAAAATAATACTGTTGATTAAGGTGTTAACTGTACAGACAGGAAGCATGGAGGTGTTTAGGAGAGACAGCAGTGGAGTTTCTGACCAGATTGTTTAACACAATGTTGGAAAGTGAGAGGAGCCTGAGGAGTGGAGGAGAAGTGTACTGGTACTGATCTTCAAGAGCAGGTGAAGAAAAGAGCTGATGATCAGTGAACAGCAGTGTAGTTTCATGTTGAGAAAAAGCTCTACAGATACAATGTTTGCTCTGAGGGTGTTGATGGAGAAGTACAGAGAAGGTCAGAAGGAGCTGCATTGTGCCTTTGTAGACTTGGAGAAAGCAGATGATAGGGTGTCCAGAGAGGAGTTACAGAGAAGTATGTGAGTAGTTCAGCATACAGTGCCTTGCAAAAGTATCCCCCCCCCCTCCCCTTTGCATTTTTCATGTTTGGTTGCCTCACAACCTGGAATTAATGGATTGATTGAGAGTTTTCACCATTTCATTTACAGAAGATGTCTACAACTTTGAAGATGTATTTAAAAAAAAAAAAAATTTATTGTGAAACAAACAACAAATAGGACAAAATAGCAAAAAATGTCAACGTGCATAACTATTCACTAATAAAGTCAGTACTTTGTAGAACCACATTTTGCAGCAATTACAGCCGCATGTCTCTTTGGAGTCTCTATGAGCATCATCTCACCACTGGGATTTTTGTCTGTTCCTCAAGACACAACTGCTCCTTCATACTGGATGGTTTTCACTTGTGAACAGCAAAAGTCTGACCGCAGATTCTCAATGGGACTGAGGTCTGAACTTTGACTGGGCCGTTCCAACACATGTAAATGTTCCCCTTAAACCAGTGGAGTGTTGCTTTAGCAGTGCACTTCGAGTCACTGTCCTGCTGGAAGGTGAACCTCCGTCCCAGTCTCACATCACAGGCAGGCCGACAGGTTTTGCTCAAGAATATCAAGTCAAGTCAAGTAGGATTTTATTGTCATTTCAGCCATATACACAGTACACAGTGAAACGAAATAACGTTCCTCCAGGACCCTGGTGCTACACACAAGACAACAGAAGACACGAGACACAACATAATACACAAAACGGGGCAACAAGTGCAGACAAGACAAACAGCAGACGGCACGACAGACAGTGCATTCATCCGTAGAGGGCCGCAGTGTTGTAGAACAAAAGCAGTCCAGGTAGATTTCAGTGTAGCAGTGTGGTGGAGCGGTGTTATTGTTAAATCCCTGTATTCAGCACCATCCATCTTTCCCTCCACTCGGACCAGTTTCCCAGTCCCTGCTGCTGAAAAACATCCCCACCGCATGATGCTGCCACCACCATGTTTCACTGGAGTGATGGGATGTGTTGGGTTTGTGCCAGACAGCATTTTCCTTGACCAGAGCACCTTCCTCCATACATTTGGGGAGTCGCCCAGAGGCCTTCTGGCAAACTCTAAACGTGCCTTCTTATTTTAACGTTACGTAATGGCCACGCCTCCATAAAGCCCAGCTCTGTGGAGTGTAGGGCTGATTGTGGTCCTGTGGACAGATACTCCAGTCTCTGCTGTGGAGCTCTGCAGCTCCTTCAGGGTTCCTTCAGTCTCTGTGCTGCCTCTCTGATTAACGCCCTCCTTGCCCGCTCTGTGAGTTTTGGTGGGTCGCCCTCTCGTGGCAGGTTTGTTGTGGTACCATGTTCTTTCCATCTGAAGATGATGGATTTGATGGTGCTCTGGGGGATCATCAACGATTTGGATATTTTTTATAACCCAACCCTGACTTGTACTTCTCAACAACTTGGTCCTTGACTTGTTTGGAGCTCCTTGGTCTTCATGGTGTGATGCCTCTTGCTCTGTGGTGTTGCAGCTTCTGGGGCCTTTCAGAAAAGGTGTGTTTATACTGACAGATCATGTGACACTTAGGTGCACACAGGTGGACTTCATTTCACTAATTATGTGACTTTTGAAGGTAATTGGTTGCACTTGAGCAGCCTGAGGAGATCCTGGAGAGATGGAGATCTGCTCTAGAGAGGAGAGGAATGAACGTGAGTAGGACAAAGACAGAAATGTGGAGTGGTTAGGATTGAGGGAGTAGAGGTGACAAAGGTGGGGGAGTAGAACAACTTCTACTCATGTTGCAAAAGTTGTGCAAAGCAGGCCATTTTTAAAACCTGGTTGCAAGTGAATGTGTAGCTACATAAACAAAAAAACTATACTGTGCAAAAGTTATGATCCCCTGTTTTCTTTATATTTCGTAGGGAATAATTTTAAGGGTGCATAAATCCTGTTTCCTGCCAGACTGTCTGATCTTTGACTTTGAGTCGATTAAATGAAAACAGGGACAAATGTTTTAGAGCTCCAGGCTGCAAAGTGTCCTAAAGTAACAAGGTTCTAGATAAAGCGGTTCCACCCACAAGGCACAGCATCAGCAGTAAATGAATCACATGATCTTCTGGAATCATCTGCACCTGTTTCTTCACTGCTTCATGTCTTAAGTGAGACGCTTTGTTCTGCTTGAAGGTTCAGACGTAGATCACTGTGTGGATTAACCAACACAGAACTATCAAACTGCTCAGGTACAGAGACTGGACTGAACATGAGAGACAACAACACTGTCCTTCAGGAAGATCTGGAGAACTGTCCCTCAACAGTAGTCTAAAAATGGTTTTGCTTTCACCAACCCTCCTCCTCATGAACATTTTTTCACCTTTCAGTTTCAGCTTAATCCTCTTATCTAACACTGACGCCTCTGATCCAGCTGATCAAGGACTCATGGAGAAGTAAATCAGCTGTGTGGCAGATTATGCTTGACACCACAGGCAGGTCGATCTCCAGGATTGGTAAACTCTGATGTAGATTATTGTGCTTGATAGATTTAAACTATTAAAGAAAAGGAAGCTCAGTTGTTATTAAATCTGTGCTATGAATCATTCACTTATTTTCTGAGCCACTTGTTTTAGTTAGGGTCGTGGATGGTACTGGAGTCTGTCCAGCTCTCACAGGGTGAAAGATGGGAACAAACCCTGGACAGCTTGCAAGTCCTTCCCAGGGAGGACACAAACACACTCACACACACCTAAGGGACAGTGTAGCTCCAGTCCAGTCCACACGACATGCAGCTCTTTGGATGGTGGGAGGAAACTGGAGCTCCTGGAGGACACCCGCACAGACACATGGTCAATACGTCCACACAGAATGGACCTGGACCGCCCAACCTGGGATTCGAACCCAGGACCTTCTCACTGCATCAGTGCTACCAACTGTGCCACCATACTGCCCCTCTGAAGTTCTAAAAGGATTTGTTGTAGTACAGATCAGTTGAGAGGAACCACCAGTGTACAATTTAAAAAGAGTATTTCCTTGTGTGATACCACAGAAGAATCATTCTTAGTTCCTTACAAACAGTGCTTTTTAAAAAAGCCATTCTAGGAAATGTTCTACTCATTTAAGGATTCTGTCTAGAGTTCTCCACTCTAAGGTAAGGTTTACAGGACAGTAGTGAGACCAGCTATATTGTACAGGTTGGAGACAGTGGCAATGACAAAAAAGCAGGAGGTGGAACTGGAGGTGTCAGAGTTTAAGATACTGAGATTTTCGTTGGGTGTGACGAGGATGGACAGGGTTAGAAATAAATATATTTGAGGGACAGCTCAGGTTGGACATTTTGGAGACAAAGTTAGAGAAGCAAGGTTGCGTTGGTTTGGACATGTGCAGAGGAGAGACTGGAAGCTGAAGATGGAGCTGCCAGGAAAGAGGAGAAGAGCAAGACCAAAGAAGAGGTTTATGGACAAGGTGAGAGAGGACATGCAGGTAGTTCATTTGAAGGAGGAAGATGCAGAGGACTGGAAGAAATGGAGACGGTTGATCCGCTCTGGCGACTTCTAAACGAGGGCAGCCGAAAGAAGAAGTAGTCTAGCGTTCCCTACCCTGGTGGTGGTAGATAGTAGGATACTCTGGACCAAGAAGTTGTGGGTTCAGGGACTGCCCTGTCCTCTTCAGCTGGATTTTGAGCTTTTAATGCTGTAAATGTAAACAGGACATTTAGTCTCTAACATGGTCATGACAGCAAACTCCAGGTGGTGCAAAAGATAAACTTGTCATTCAGTCCCGTTCATAAGTATTAGAACAGCATTTGAAGGCACATTTGAAGACTCCTTTTGAAGACAACCTGCTGGACTGGTACTCAAACCTATAACCTAGGACTCTGCTGCCCCGGTCTCTCATATGAGAGAGTTTTTTATTTCCTGGTATTTTAAATATGTTCAATTACAACAAAGTTCCATTTGTATCTACCCACCCAGCATTTTGAAGCATTCCATTTCATTGACCATTCTGTAGAAACTGACCAGACTCTAAGGTTGACAATCCTGTTTTTTTATTTTTGAACAGGCAGAAATAAAGAATGTGAGTGTGATGGCATTTGATGGCATCCGCAGCACCACCTGGCCCATTGGGATCAACCCACCACTTGAGCCAAAGACCCGTTTCGAGGTGTTACGGTGGGACTATTTCACAGAAGATCAGATTTATTCCTGCACGGACGGTTCACCCAGTTGTGATCTGCGGGGGATCGAGAGGCTGGACGTTGTGGACGTCATTGAGGCTGCCATGGAGGAGCTGAACAGGAAGTACAAGCCTGTGCTTTACCTCAAGAAGCAGCAGCTTTTGAATGGGTATAGAAGGTTCGACCCCACTAGGGGAATGGAGTACACTCTGGACCTGCAGCTGGAAGCTATTAACCAGAAAGGACGAAGCTGCTCCATCACCAAACGTGTGCATCTTCTGAGGCCCCTCAGCCGTGTTGAAATCATCCCCATGCCCTATGTAACAGAAGCCACCAGAGTCCATATTATCTTGCCGGTTACGTCCCATGATCGAGATCAAGTCCGTCAATTCCTGGAGGTTTACGCCACCAATGCTTTTATGACCAGAGAGAGTGCTGTCCTGACGTTCCTCTTTATTTATGAACCCTTTGAAGCTCAGCAGATCCACCAGAATGACATTTTTGCAGGCATCAAAGCCCAGATCACCACCTACGAACACAAGTACCCGATGGTCAAAATCCCCTGGGTCAGTGTCAAAACAGAAAATCCATCCTCGATCAAGTTCATGGACATCATTTCCAAAAAGCACCCAGTGGACACTCTGTTCTTCATCGCCACGGCAAAAACCAACATCAAGTCGGAGTTCCTAAATCGCTGTCGGATGAACTCCATCAGCAACTGGCAGGTGTTTTTCCCCATCCATTTTCAGGACTACAACCCTGACATCGCATATTACAGTGAGACACTGCCCAGAGCCATAGATCTGGTCAAAGAGGCCGGTCTGTTCGACCGCAGGTCCTTCAGCGAGGCGTGTTTTTACAACTCTGACTACATGGCGGCTCGGACTCGGATGGCGTTGGATGTGCAAGAGAACGAGGAGCTCTTGGAGAACCTGGATCTGTACGATATGTTCGTCAGGTACTCCAGCCTCCACGTTTTCCGTGCAGTGGAACCATCCCTGCACCACCGCTACAGCAACCAACGGTGCAGCCCGCGACTCGGTGAGGAAATCTACCAAAGGTGCATGCAGAGCATGCTGGACGGTCTGGGGCCTCGATCCAAACTCGCCATACTTCTCTTCGAACTGGAGCAGGGGAACAGCACATAGCGCTTCATGACGTGAGCAAAGTGCAAGGCTTTCAAAAATTCCTGAAATCATGACGGTGGTGTTTTTTCGCCCCATTATAAGGCCATTGTTGATTAGTGTGACAGTCAAAGACTGACTTTCAGACCAAAGTGTATCCAGGTAGGGCCGGATGAAATGGCAAAAAAAGAAATATCTGATGTCATGTTTATTCTTTCTGATAAACCTCAATAGAAAAGAAAGTGCCAGTAGAACCACAAAAAAAAATCTAAATACAGTATTTTTCTTCAATATTTTACACACTGATGTGCACAAAATCCAGGACTAATTCTGTTCTTTATAAAGAAACCTGCAGCCGGTCACTGTTCTTTTATTTCCAACGATACTACGATTTACTCAGAAAAAGAATATTGTGATGTAATTTATCATCATAAAAATAATCACCATATAAACCAACCCAATGTCTAGAGCTACAGCTCCATCAAAAGGTACAGCATGATTCCTAAAAATAAACTGGTTCAGAAACTGAAACAGTTGCATTTCGCAGTGGTAGCCATGGCAACATAAGTTGGCATGACCTGCTTGTTTTCAAGGATTCTGTACCCCCTCTTGTGTTGATTAAACGCCATCATCAGTTCTGCTGCAAACTGGTGAAAAAGCAGATCACCAGAAGGCACTGAGGCTCAAAACATCCTGAACAGATTAAAGAACCAGGTTCTCATTGATGGGAACGGTCTGTGTGAGGTCTTTTCTGAGAGCAACTGTGGACCAGGGTAAAGAGCTGTGCCTCCTACCTTGACCCAAGACTCACATTCATAGACACTTTCACCTTGATCAGATGAAAACCTTTTAATGATCAACTACAGACTCTACTATCAGCTTCAAACCTTTTAATGATCAACTACAGACTCTACTATCAGCTTAAAACCTTTTAATGAACTCCAACTACAGACTCTACTATCAGCTTAAAACCTTTTAATGATCAACTACAGACTCTACTATCAGCTTAAACCTTTTAATGAACAACTACAGACTCTACTATCAGCTTCAAACCTTTTAATGAACCTTAAACTACAGACTCTATTTGAACTTTATTTTTTCTGGACACAGACTGTTCCTCCCATCAATGTTTAAATCTCTTTACTCTTTAACTGAGAAAATTTCACACTTTTTATTGACATCACTCTTTTTCATCTTGATGATCCAGTGTGGACCAGAGGAGGATGGGTTCTGAGCGTTAGTTCCTCCAGAGGTTCTACCTCCAGTTTTAGGCAGTTTGTTACTCAGTAGGAGTTCGGACCGAATTCTGTAAAGCAGCTTTGAGAAAACAACAGTTTTAGAAGTGCTCCAGAAATTAAACTTGACTTAACGTTGTTCTTATTTCAGTCTTCCACCTAATTTTCAACCAGGCAGTGGTGATCCAGACAGTTTTGGCTAATTTAAGGTACTTAAAGTATGAGTTTCACCCTGAAGAGTCACTGACTGTCACCATTTAAAAGTCATTTAATAAGTACTGCAGAATAAGCTGTAAACTGTTATCTTTTGTACATGCTGGTTTTGTTTTTTATTATAAACTTTCTCAAATTATAATAAAGTGTCTCCTCTTTTATAAACATTAGTGTGTTGAAAGTTCATGAGTCCACAGGTCTTTCATTAAATGGAATTTCTGGAATATCACTGATCTTTATGGTCGTCTCTGATGTGGAAGTGTGAGCTTTTGTGTCGAGTCCTGGAACAACATAAGATTTAATTTGTAGACGTCAAAATGTTAGCAGGACTAATATTACACTCGGTTTTTCTTTATGGGCTTTATTTCAGTGATATTGGCCTCCAGAGTCTCAGTTTCAGGACAGTGGAGTTCAGCAGCAACACTTTTTTATTTCTCTTTGACTGTTTCCCAACATTTTAGTGGTTTAAAGTGATTTAAAGTGATAGATCTGTGAAATCAAACCAGAAATAAAACGGCACTGGGCTCGTAAACACTTTAACATTGTATTCTGCTCCTCTGTAAACATTTGTTGGTGCAGAAATCCTGTTTCCTGCCTGTCAGACTGTGTCATGTTGAGTTGATTAAATGAAAGAAACAGGATCAAATGTTTTGGTGCTCCAGGCTGAAAAGTGTCTAAAGATACAAGGCTCTAAATAAAGGGATTCCATCCACTCAGAGTTCAGCAGTAAACGAATCACATGATCATCTGGAATCATCTGCACCTGTTTCTTCACTGCTTCTTGTCTTAAGTTATACGCTTTATGCTGCTTGAAGGTTCAGACGTAGATCACTGTGTGGATTAACCAACACAGAACTATCAAACTGCTCAGGTACAGAGACTGGACTGAACATGAGAGACAACAACACTGTCCTTCAGGAAGATCTGGAGAACTGCTCCTCAACAACACATTAAATATACTAGAATGTCTGGACGCAAAATGTGAAATGTTTTCACCTTCACCTCATGGACATTACTTTCACCATCCTTTAGTTCCAGTTTAATCCCCTTACCTAACACTGAAAATACAAAACCTCTGGATCTTTAGAAGCAAAATATGGCTCACTTCTTTTGCAGTGTAGGTTGATTTTCAGTGTCTTTTTAGAGAGAGGGTGGGGCCAGGAGGGCTGAGCGAATGACTGCAGTGAAATGTTTTTACCATTTTAAAACGGCAATGAAACGTTGTGCTCAGGGTTGATACTGTGGTGGGTCGCCATGAATGAAACAAGAACTGGGAAACTGGAGCCTAAATGCTGCGTGTTGGGACTTTAACGCAGCAGACGCTCATCTTGTAATGATTTGGTGTTGGGCATGTTTACAGTGATGCTGGGATTCGGCTCTTTTGAGTGCAAAGTGAGACGGTGGCTAATCACTACCAAACACAGCTGAACCCTCAGGCCTTCTAATGTAACGTATCCTTCCACACAAACCCTGTCATCACAGATGCTGCTCTGAAGTGCTATTTAGGGAGTCTAGTCTTTTTCATGGCTGTTAAAATTCAAGGTGGTTTAACCCCTTAATTGCAGGCACTTTGCACAGTAACACTAAAACAGTTCCCAGCCTGGGTGTGCAGGAAAAACCTAGAAGTCAAGTCAACTTTATTTATTTAGCACTTTTTACAGCTGTTGTTGTCACAATGCAACTTTACAGAAAGCGTCTGTAGTTGGAAGTTCAGCGCGCTAATAGTGGTGGTTCTGCCCAAGTGGAAGAAGATTTTGCTAATCTTTTAGCTTTATTGTCATTGCAACCAGTACACAGTGAAATGACACAAAATATATTCTCTTTATTTTACCCAAACACACTGTCCAGCAGGGGGCAGATAGGGGCAGCGGTGGCCTAATGGTTAGGGTCAAGACCTCAGGATCAGAAGGTCATGGGTTTGAATCCCAGATCAGTAGGTTAACCTTGAGCAAGGTACCGTCTCTGTCACTTTCCCATTGGTGCTTTAAATAGCTGCCCCCTGCTGCACAGTGTGTGTGGGTGAAAATCTCATTGTGGTTCACTGTGTGTTATGTTTCACAATGACTATTTTTGTCACTTTCATGTCTTTCCTGTTTTCACTTCATGTCCAGCACCCGGGCAGCATTGATGGGGACAGTGCCTTGCTCAAGGGTACCTCAGAGCAACCTACTAGTCTGGGATTCAAACCAACAACTTTCTGGTCCTGAGGCCTCATCCCTAAACACTAGGCCACCACTGCCATTGATTCATCCATCTGCTGAGCTCTAACAGGGGGAAGGTGCAGAGACACCCTGGATAGGTTACCAATCACAGGACAGTAAAGCCCCATCAGTCCACTAGAAGTGTATTTTGACTGTGGGAGGGAACCAGAGCTCCCAGAGGAGCTGGAGAACTTAGACTGGGAATAAAGTCCACTGTGAGTATCTCCATCAAGAGGGAACCAGCTGAACTAGAACCAATTGGTTCTGAAACAATCAGTTCAATCATCCTTTTCCATAGATCCTCTTCCTTTGATAGTCCACTCCTGATTTTAGTGGTTCTGCTAAGCTTAAAGAACCCTGAAATGGTTCATGATCATGTTCCATGTTGGTGGAAAGGGATTTGTACCCAGAACCTGTGAGGTACCAGTGCCACCATGCCACCCAAAATCTAGAACCTTTTGATTTCTGAGGTTCGTTTAGCTTCCAGAGGAGCTCCCAAAGGGAATCCCTGCAGCCATGGGGAGAACATGCAAAGTGCACTGAAAGAACTGAGAACCTTCCCCCTGTGAGGCGACAGAACTAACCACAATTAAATTTACACACTCTTATTCTGTGATATTTCTCTATTTGTCCACATTGCACATGAAGGAGAGAATTTCCCATCCATCCATCCATTTTCTGCCGCTTGTCCCAAACGGGGTCGCGGGGGAGTGCTGGAGTCCAACCCAGCGCGCACAGGGCGAGGACGTCATCGCAGGAGAGAATTTCCCATAAATCTTATCAAAGCAGCACTAGGCCTGCAGGGGTCAGCAGAGACACGTGGATTATTTCACGCTCTCAGCAGTACCGTCTGCTGCTCAATTATCTCGACAAGGGTTGAAAAAATGTATTAAAGGACATTTAGTGCAACTTCTGCCAGGTTTTGACCATCACCTACATCTGCATTAATGGCAACAGCACAGACTCCAGAGGTTTTTAGAAGAGCAGCTGGTTGGCAGTTATTTATTTTGAGGTTTAAAAGCCCTCAATCTCACCCACTACGCCTCTGGGCCTGGAGTGGAGCCCAGTGCTTGCAGGGTTTGGACCAAACAGTCTATAATTACACTCACAAAAAGCCCAAAAATAATTACACAAATGATTTGCATCAATTTTAGTGATTGATTTGATTCTATTAATCAATAAAGTTTCACTTCATCTGAAAGGCATGGACATTGTAGAGCTTGTCCAAAAGTGAGCACTGTCACCCTCAGCATCCATTAGGATCATTAAAATGAAAATACATTTCATAGAAGAGCTTCTGAAGAACCTAGCAGTAGGATAAGGAGGGAAGAGCCATTTGAGAAGCCACATAAATCTCCAAAGATGTGAAAGAAGTCAAGCTTCTCTAAAAGGAAGTGCCAGGAACCGTACAGGAACCTTTGTTATTAAGTGCCTCATCTGCTGGGAAACTCAACAGCATTGCCGTCCTTGAGACACTCCTCATTCATACCCTGTCCAGAAGCACTCACATCATTTCTCTTGCACTCTCTTCCTCTCAAACACAATCCATGTCTCGCTTTACAAATCCTTCCTTAACCTGCCACATCCATTTCCACTCCACAGAAGTGGATTTAGGAGCTGAAGGCAATTAGATCTTACTGTAGCTTCCCTGCTCAGTACTTTTCAGTGAAACAGCAGGGATGCCTCGTTCTCTCTGCTGTGATCATCTTCTCAGGTATGCCCGCTGGTCACTTTACCGGAAACCCCTTCCTTATAGCTACTGTAGCCCATCTTCACATTCCTCCTTTTCAAGAAACACACTTTTATTCTTTAGCTTTTAACTTTCAATTAGGAGTTACCTTTAGATTTTACAGCATTTGGCAGATGCTCTTATCCAGAGTGATGTACATGAGTTCCTTTATCTTAATCTTCCATATTATTTTTATTTTTTAATATCATTATTTAGGCAGGACAGTGGTGCAGTGGGTGGTGCTGCTGCCTCACTGCGAGAAGGTCCTGGGCTTGATTCCGGGACATTCCGGGTCTTTTCTGTGTGTGTTTTCTTCTGGGGCTCCGTTTTCCTCCTACCAGGGTTTTTTCTTCAAAACACACACACCTGACACACAATCCGATGATGCTGAACTTTTTCAGAATCCCAAAAGAGAGACAAAGTCCAAAGGAGACAGTGGACTTATGCTGCTGGACATGTTTCTGTGTCTGTGGAGGGAATGAAAGAGTAGACACCAGTCGTTCACACGTTGCGGCATAGCATTTCAACAAAGTGGAGCTCCAGCTCTTAATGAGCTTTTAATGATTGGATTTTTAGTTTCTTCACCACATCATTCAGGTTCAGACGGGCTGTGTCCCAAACAGCACTCTTCTACACTTTACACTACATTACTGAGTGTGTGTCCGGTGGTTGTGCTCTGTTTGTCCACACAATCTAGTGTGTGTCCAGTTTGGGACACGGTTGTGTGGACAGTGATGTAACGAGAGATCAGTAATCAGTTCTCCAGTTAAAGATCTTCATCTTCAGTCTGAGAACTTCTCGATGATTGGTGGAGAGAAGAGGGACGCTCGCTAACATCAGCTCATCATCACCCTTTACTGTAACAGTGAGAGTCTCTCGTCCTCCGTCTCCGAGCGGCAGCGTTATTGACCGTCCACACTGAGGACACACACAGCTGTCTGTCCACCGTCCACACTGAGTACACACACAACCGTCTGTCCACCGTCCACACTGAGGACACACGCAGCTGTCTGTCCACCGTCCACACTGAGGACACACGCAGCTGTCTGTCCATATGTAAACTCTCATCCTGAAGACAGTGTAAGGGGAGGGATTCTCCACAAGACACAAGTCACTGTTTTTTGGGACTGAGGAACTGTGACTGGGATGGACAGGGATTAAAAGTGCTGAACAGATTGTTTTTTCTCATATATTTGTTGGAAGGCTGTTTCTTTGCCCTCCATGTCCCATGTGACGGACATGAAGCTGAAAAATGTGAATTCATGGCCTCGGGCTTGGGAATGAGATGTTTAGTTGCTCATGTGTACAGTTATATGAGTTTGGGCTCAAGTGTCAGAGCTTATTTGACTCATTACTGCTTGATCTAAGTCAAGTGTAGACAATTACAGAGTGTAATAAATTATGTGACCCTTCAGACCTCTCAAGGTGTTGTTTTTACCCTTCACAGCCATGGACTCATCTGTGTGACTGATGCTCAGTATTAGTGGTAGCTTTAATAGTGTTTCATAGTCAAATAATTCTCTCTTTCATTTACATATAAATTGAGTAGAAGTACCTATAAGTTATACGTGAATGTTTCTTAATAATGTTTAAACGCTGTCAGGGTAAGAGGGAGGATGTAGGCGTCAGTGGAAACATTATTAAAAATGAAATGAAACAAAGCAGAGACAAGACAAAGACATTGATATGGCAGGACTAGTGACAAAGTCAAGACAAACACGATGAAGCAGAGACAAGGACATAGACAAGGCAGGACTAGTGACAAAGTCAAGACAAAGGCAAGATGTGGCAGAGACAAATCAAGACAAGGCAACCGTTTAAAAAGACAAAGGCAATGACAAGGGCAACACTAGGGACAAGGAAGGACTAGAGTCATGACAGGACTATTGACAAGGTCCAGACAAAGACAAGACCATGAGAATGACAAGCAAAAGCAGAGACAACAGACGGCAAACCTATGGCCAGGCAGAACCCGTGACAATGAAAAGTGAAAGTGACTATTCTTGTCTTTGTGAAACACGTGAGACACGACAAAATTACACCTCTGCATTTCACCCACACGTCCCGTCCAGCAGGGGGCAGCTATTTAAAGCACCAGGGAGCAGTGATGGGAACAGTACCTTGCTCAAGGGTATCTCAGGACAACCTACTGGTCTGGGATTCAAATCAACGACCTTCCGATCCTGGGGCCTAGTCCCACAACATTAGGGCACCGCTGCCCATAAGAACGAGCAAATACTAGGACAAACACAGGTGAAGTGGAGACTAAACACCAGGGTCAGGGAGGAGACACTGACGTGAATCAGGTGTAGGGGTGGGACTAGGCCAGGGCATGGACAATATGAAAAGATATGGTGCTTGGTTGTAATTTAGGGTTGCATGGTGGTGCAGCAGGTGGTAGGTGGTACTGGTTCCTTCTCAGCGTGGAGTGGACGTGTCCCCGTGTTTGTGTGCGTTTCCTCTGGGTGCTCCAGTTTCCTTCAACCATCCAAAAACCTGCACGTCAGGTGATTAACTGTCCCACTGGGTGTGTTAGTGTGTGTCTGCCCTGTGATGGACTGGTGACCTGTCCAGGGTGTGTCCCCTCCTTTCGCCCTGTGAGAGCTGGGACAGACTCCAGCATCATCCACGACCCTAATTAGGTCTCCCACCTTCTTTTACACACCTTTCAATGAGAGATGATGAATGTTTACTCCAACAAGGGTCTCATTTTTCTTTACTGAACGTCAAGTAACTCACTTTTTACAACAGCAAAAGGCTTAATCACTATTAGAAGTAACGATGGTCCTCACACCGTTTACCTGAACTTTCCAACAGCTGGATAACCAGCGTCAGTGCTTTCATTTCAGGTTTCACAGACCTTTTAGATGAAGATTATAGGAAGACGAGTTTTAGTGGTGAATTTTTTTAAAAGGAGTTTTGTGCATGACCTTCCTTTTCATTAAAACCATGCGAGTGAGGTTCTGAAAATAAATATAATTGCCTCTTTCAAAGTAAGAGAAGAGGATTACAGATACCAGACCCTTCCTGCTTGTAATTTCCACTGTCTTTCATTTGGAAATGAAAGAGGAACTACTGAAGTGAAGAAAGGATCTTCAAAGTTGAGTGGATTTCGGTTGTGCAGGAAGTGTTGTGGAGATAAAGTGAAGAAAGAGCCCCAACAAAATCATCAGATCCTGTTAGAGAAGAAACTGAAGATCCTAAACCTAAAGTAAAATCAGCTCTGCTGCAGGTTATTGTTTTGAAATGACCTCCATTTTTCCAGGGACGTAAATACCAACAAAAAAGAAAGAGAAAAAGGAAGAATTCTGAATGCTAAACACTGTTTTCAAAAAATCGTTTTATTAAACGTCCACAAATACTGACCTGAGATCAGGTCATTCGTTCAAATTAAACTTTATACAAGACATAAACTGACCCCAGGTCAGGGTTTTTGCTCTAAGAAGCTCCAACAAAATGAACACCCAAAATGAAGCTCTAAATAAAGTTCAAATAAAATTTACACTGAGAATAAAATCTTAATAAAGTAATTATTCAGGATATTAACAGACATTTCAGGACTGATGATCAAGTCTGGAGTAGATTAATGAACTAAATTATTGGAAATGAAGAAGAAAAGTTCACCGTTTAGGCTTTAACTTCCTGCTGGTTTGATGCATTTTAGACAAAACAAATAAATCTACAAATATATGCCTTTGTCTTTCCTCACATTCAATTAAACTTTATTTAAAACTACATACAATCCTTTTTACAATTTCCTACAATTTACATTTTTTGTATATTTTATATAATTATATTTTATGTGTTATTATTTCTGTTAGAATCACAATTATTGTTGTATTATGATATAAAGTAATAATAATAATAATAATAATAATAATAATTCTATTTTTATAGTAGTAGTAATAGTACAATCATATGAGAAGTGACTGCTGACATTATAGCACTAGTGTGTGTGTGTGTGTGTGTGTGTGTGTGTGTGTTTGTGTGATGTGTTTATACAGTGTGTATCTGAGCTCTCTCTCTTCACTGAGCAGGACGTTCCAAGGTGAGTTTCGATGTTTCATCCCATTCGGTGTGTCTCTGCTGAGATGTTTCTCTTCTCTGGGGTAAAGGTGGAACGGACAGTTGGATGAAGAACCTCCTGTAAGTGGGTGAAGGTGCAGAGGAGCCAAATCACATGGTCTGTCTATCAGCTCCACACCACACGTCCAAAAGTGTGGACACTGCCTGCTCCTCCAGCGTTTCCTCTCAAATCAGAGGCATTAACAGGGGTTTTCTGCACCGCGGCCACAGAAGACAAATCCTCTTCTCTTCTGGGGAGAATTTTTTGATCTGGGATTTATTTTTCTTTGAATTAATTTATGTGAATTCGAGGGATTTTTCGTATTTTTTTGTGTGAGATGGACCCAAAAGGTGGACTTCTCTCTAACTATTTTTTTCTAACCATTTCCAAGGGTGCCAATAATTATGGGGTTGTATTTACATCTCTGTTTATTCATCCTATAGAAGTTTATCCCTGTGCAAAAGTCTTGAGCCCCTCATTTCTTCATGTTTCTTAAAGTGTTGTTGAAGGACAATTCTCCAGTTCTTCATGATGGACAAAGTTTTTGTTTCTCATTTTCAGTCCCGTCCCTGAGCAGATGATTGAATCGACAGATTAACAGCGGCCACTTTTTCATCATTCTCTAAATTACCTTCAGATAAACGAGTGTTTTTTAAGGAGCTGCTCTATAATTAAGACTCATTTGCTCATTTAAGCGTCTCGGTCGTCCACGTCCCTGATAGTGGACAGATTTTGCAGATGTTATCTGGTTTGTATATGTTTTGCAGGACCTTTGGGGTTAAATATCCATGATTAACATACAGATCAACATTTATTTTTGTCTTTGAAATTCATTCCTGATACTTTGAGGTTCTGAAACAGTCAGTCAGGGGTCTGCAAACACCCCAGCGGCCTGTTTATTTATATTTAAGTCAGAAACATCTGCATAAACAGCTGTAGTGCTGGAATTTTGAGGCGTATGAAATGTGAGGGATGTGTTTTTGCTCCGTCTTCTTATCTGCGCCGATGTGTCCGCTGCCTGATTATCAGCACAGAGAGACGGGTTATTTATGACGGGCAGACGTGTTGTTATGCGCCGCCGGTATGGGACGCCATCAAGCCTCTGATTGGAAACCTTTGAAAATGTCATAGTGATGCATTTTTATGAATATTAAAAAGCCATGTGTTGCTCCTGATTACTTTGACCTGGAAGTGCTCTCTGCCTTTAGCTGTTAGACACAAAACAGGGCCGAACGCTGAGGAATAAATCACTCCGACGCCGCAAAAACACTGAAGGATCCTGGCCGTAATCATGATGGTTAAGTGGCGCCTCTGAGGAATGAATTGGAAAATGCGACTCGAGCGGAGACGCGATTTATCAGCAGATCCGATTCCGAATTAAAGCCAGACAGCAGGAAGCAGTCGTTCACTCCAACCAGAATTCCCAGTTGTGAACAGAATCCTGAGAACTTTAACGCAAGTAATCTTACTTCCTGGTTCTTAAGCAACATACTGAAGCCGAATCAAAATGATTTTCAATCAAATTTGCAATAAAACTGCTAAAATTTAGTAAGAACTATGGGCCAGAAAGTTTTTCCATTAAAACACAACATATCTACAATAAATCCAACTAGAACCAAATCAGCACCAGAACCTGCCCAGTGGAAAAGGGGGATGTGAGAACCCATAAATGATGAGAAGGACGATATGGTTTGAAGAAAGAATACAGGAGACATTTCTCTTTGTGTCGGGCAGTGAGACGATACGAGCTGGAGACAATAGCGAGACCAGCTATGTTATTTGGGTTGGAGATGGTAGTGAGACCAGGTATGCTATACAGGTTGGAGACGGTAGTGAGGGACAGTGTTACAAATTAAGAATCTATCTATCTATCTATCTATCTATCTATCTATCTATCTATCTATCTATCTATCTATCTATCTATCTATCTATCTATCTATCTCTATAAACATTGCTTTGTGGTTCATTCTGGAACAGTAAGGACTCCAACAAAGTTGTAAGTATCAAAATGTCCAAAATGTATTTCTCTTGATCAGAACTAACACAAGCTTAACCCATTATTCCATCCATCCATTATCTGCCGCTTATCCCAAACGGGGTCGCGGGGGAGTGCTGGTGTCCAACCCAGCGCACACAGGGCGAGGACGGGGGACGCACCCTGGACAGGTCGCCAGCCCATCGCAGGGACCCATTATTCCTCCCACACCAAACTTTTAGTCCCCACAGTTAAACTGGTAATGTTCTCCTGGAATCTACCAAACTTGTCCATCAGAACTCCAGACTGATTCAAAAAGGATTCATCCACTGGACACGGTTCTGCTGCTCCAGAGCCCAGCAGGTGGATCTTTACACCCCTCCATCTGACACTTGGCATTGCGTTTGGTGATGTGAGGAAGCTGCTTTGCCTGGAGACCCATTCCATGAAGCTCCAGTGCAGCTTTAAGTTTAAGTCAGAGGAAGATTCTCGGCAGCTATTTGGTTGACTGTGACTGTTCCACCCTCTGTGCTTCATGATCCCGGTCTTTACGTGGTTCTAACAATTTGGGTCTGAGTTTGTATTCCTCAACAACAACAACAGCAAGCTTTATTTATATAGCACCTTTCACAAATCCAAGGCAGTTTAACCTCATCCACTTTGCAATGAAAATCACCTACAGCTGTGGAGTATCCATCAGGGAGCAAATGTTCTCAAACTGACATCACTACGGCAGCATCCCATGTTAGAACCACACTTTAGAAAGAGTCATTCTTGTTTGTAAACCTGACTGCATGGCGACAGACAGGTTTTATACACCTGTGTCAATGGGTGTGGCTTAAACACTTTCAATTCAATCCCAAAGTGTCCCAACACTTTTGTCCATATTGTGTGTATCTAAAAGTTTATGGAGATGGTAGAGAGAATAAAAAAATCCAATGAAAAGTAGAAGGAACTCATCAGACCTTTCTAGGATATTGTATATTTCCTCTCAGTATAATCCATCATGAAAGAATTCCTGACAGCACCATAAATGAAAGACAAAAATGACATTCTTTGAATTTGGACTGGCTGCTGCTCCTGAGGCTGAAACGCACAAGGTAAGTATGTGCTTACATCTAAAAGGAATGTCTTTTAATATGTGCATTTATTCTGGAGGATAAAGAGCAAGAGGCTGTAATGAGTGTTACTGGAGCTCCCTGTATTGGATGAACCAGCAACCATTAGCATGCGTTTCTAATACACAATTAATGAGGTCACGGTCTGCAACCAGCGCTGCATCCGCCTGCCTTTACATCCTTTCTCTTTATAAACATGAGGAGTGGTAAACCAGCCCGGCTCTCATTGGAAAACATGAGCGAGAGTCAAAGCCCACGGTGAGCCATTAATAAAACCACTCGCATTCTGCTGGAGTGGCACAGGATGAGCTCTTGCTGAATCATGGCCGGCTGTCCTTCATTTTACTGACCACGCGACGGGAATATCTCAAATTTTCTCATTTTAATTTTAATCCCAACTGAAGTTGACTTTTTCTCTACTGTGTTTGCATGTTTAATGATATGTTTTCTGAAGATGCTGGAAAAAAGTTGATGTTTTCATCAAGGATGGGATGATTATCTGAAAAAAAATAAAGATTTTTATATATATATGTATATAATGTGTGACTCATTATGACTCGTGTGTAAGATTTCCTAGAAAGGTCTGATAAAATGATGAAAACATATTTACTTCACTATAGTTTGGCATCATATCAACCAGTTGTGCTTACCAGAATTTAATACATAAAAATAAGTCAATTTAATTGTATATCATTAACGTTCAGATCCTTTAATGGACATGTCCAATTTACTTGCCGTCTCTTTTTACATCTCTTTGAATTAAATGTTCCAGAAAATGAATTCTGTATTTATAGGGGAGGATACAGAGTGGCAGACTGTGTAAATGGTCCTCAACAGGGTCCTTGAGGTCCATTTTAGAGAGAAGTGAGACTGTGTTGGTTTGGACATGTCCAGAGGAAAGACGAGGAATAGATCAGGAGAAAGTTGTTGAAGAAGAGGAAGGACAAAGTGGAGGTTTATGGACGTGGTGAGAAAGGACATGCAGTCAGTTGATTCGAAAGAGGAAGATGCAGAGGACAGGAAGACATGGAGACGGATGATCCGCTGATGCGACCCCTAAACGGGAGCAGCCGAATGAAGAAGAAGAAGAAGAAGAAGAAGAAGAAGAAGAAGAAGACGAAGAAGACGAATAGGTTAGACTTTTGTTCCCTTATTAAAGCTACTGAAGCAGAACCCTTGAGGAAACCCCATCACTTACAACCCAGTACCTTTTTTTTGTGTGAAATGTGTTAAAACACCTGGGGATCTGTTTTATGGTCCATGTATTGATTTGGCGAAAGTATTAAACCGGATGTCCTTCCTGACGTAACCCTCCCCATTTATCTGGGCTTGGGACCGGCATGAAGAAATACACTGGCTTTTTCACTCCTGAATGAAAGTGAGGACAGTGGAGTGGTGAGGATGGAGGGAGTAGAGGAGGTGAAGGGGGAGGAGTTTAAACACTCGGGGTGGACAGTTCAGAGTAACGGCGAGTGTGGAAGAGAGGAGAAGAAGAGAGTGCAGGCAGGTTGGAATGGGTGGAGAAGAGTAACAGGAGTGATCTGTGACAGACGGGGACCAGCAAGAGCGAAAGGGAAGGTTTACAGGACAGTAGTGAGACCAGCTATGTTATATAGGTTGGAGATGATAGTGAGACCAGCTGTATTATCTGAGCTGGTGACTGTAGTGAGACCAGTTGTGTTATACTGGTTGGAGACGGTAGTGAGAACAGCTATGTTATAAGGGTTGGAGGTGTCAGAGTTAAAGATGCTGAGATTTCTGTCAAGAGAGACGAGGAAGGACAGGATTATGAACGAGTACATTAGAGGGACAGCTCAGGTTGAGAAGCGAGACTGTGGTTCAGACGTGTCCAGAGGAGAGACGGGGAGAATATCAGGAGGAGGATGTGGAGGAGGGAGCTGCCAGGAAAGAGGAGAAGAGGAAGGACAAAGAGGAGGTTTATGGATGTGGTGAGAGAGGACATGCAGGGGGACGGTGTGAAAGAGGAAGACATAGAAAACAGGAAGACATGGAGATGAATGATCCTCCGTGGAGACACCTAATGGAAGCAGACGAAAGAAGAAAAAGAAGAGCTGCCCTCACTTCTGGTCAGTCAGTCATCCTGAGCCATGCTGGACGGGTTTATTTCTCTCCTGCAGGATCAGCAGCAGTAGATTGGCAGGTCGTCTCTGCGGTCCTGACCCGTCTCCCAGCGTGTTGCTGTGATTTGCTGGGTTTGTTTTATTAACTGCTCCGGGGAGGACGGCAGGAGTGAATCCATCAAGTGATAAAGTGAGAGTCGAAATGAGCCTTTTTTTCTTTTTGGAGGGAAATTACCTTGAATGTCGGTGCTGCTTGGCCTCCTTGACTAACAGGAGTTCTGTCGTTTAGTTATCCGTCGGGAGACACTTTACGAGAAGACAGTCACACCAGAAGTCATGGCTGTTCAGAGGTTTGGGAATGAATGTTTTCAAGAATATAAAAGCAATCTGGTTCCAAATAAACTCCTCTGATTCCCCAAGTTCAACAAGTTTCATTTACATCATCTACCAGACGCTCTACCAGACGAGTGTCTTCAGTTTCCTGATTACAGGGACAGTCTCCCTGGAGACACTTTATTCAGGAACCCAATGGTGGTGGTGCTCCATATGCACCATAGTTTACATTTCACTGGAGTGAGCCACTGCAGAGGCTAATAAAGTTCTAATAAAATGAATATCAAGAATAAAGTTCTGATAAATTAATTTCAAGGCACAGTTCTAATAAAATGACCAATCTAGAATAAAGCTGCGATTAAATTAGTTATAGTTATAAATAACAAAGTTCTAATAAACTATTCAGAATATTCATAATAAAGCTCTAAATAAGCTATCTAGAACATATATATGAAATGTTTTAATTAAATTACCATCTAGATTCAATTCATAATAAAGTTTTAATATAATTATGTTTAGAATAAAACTGTTAAAACTGTTCAGAGGGCGACCTCTGAGCGTCTGCTAAATGCCGTAATTGTAAATTACAGTGTTTTGATCTGTGAAGCCCCTCCCCCTCATTGTCACCCTCGCATCAAATCTCCACGGCAACAACGTTACAAAATTAGGTGGATTTAATATATTCTTTAAGCAATTCTTCATAAACCATTTAATATAAAGATAACATTTACCATAAGTATCCTATAGATATGGATACGTACTACTTTTCACACACTCACACACACACACACACACACACACACACACACACTCACACACACACACACACACACACACAATTCTACAGCCGAGGTTATTTTCTGAACTTTCAGTCTCTGGAGTCTAAGGGTCGATAATAAATTACTCATTTACACTGGTATTTACACTGATATTTATAATCTCAGGATGTTATTATACAAGGTGATAGTATTCAGATGAATAGAACGGCTCTGAAGAACCGCAGGCCCAGGTCTAACACAGCAGACTGGGAACCAGAACCGTTCGGCGAAAGGAGGCCCGGCACCGGAACCAAACAATCAGTGCAGAAACGGTGGAGAGAAGAGAAGTGGAGGACTGAGAAGAGAATGAGGAGGTCAAGAGGCTCCTTTTGGACACCAGACGAGGCGTCCAGCCCATGCCTGAAGACAGACAGACACACACACACACACACACACACACACGCACACACACACACGCAGCGTCTGTCTCAAGCACAGGTTTTGGAGTTCAACTTTGGCTGTAGCTTTCACTGGTGATAGCGAGAAAGAGGGGGACAGCACTGAGATCTGAGTTTCTGCAGGGACAGAAAGACAGAAAGAAAGAGAGAGAGTGTCCATTGATGTCCAGGGGTGGACCCTAGCAGGCGAAGTCCTCGAAGGGTGTGTGGCGGCTGTGGTGTAGGTGGAGGTGGTGGTGATGGTTGGGTAGGATGGTGTTGGCGTAAGCTCCTTCATTGTGCCCTCGCTCACTGCCATCCTGCAAAACATGGAAAACACACACTGATCACCCCAGAAACTCACTCCTTATACCTTTAAGTTCATCCAAATACTAATACTGCTAATGCTAATGCTACTCCAAATACTAATGCTAATGCTGATCCAAATACTAATGCTACTAATGCTAATGCTAATGCTAATCCAAATACTAATGCTACTAACGCTAATGCTAATCTAAATACTACTAACGCTAATGCTAATTCAAATACTAATGCTAATGCTGATCCAAATACTAATGCTACTAATGCTACTGATGCTAATACTACTAATACTAATGCTAATCCAAATACTTATGCTAATGCTAATCCAAATAATAATAATACTAATACAACTAAAGCTAATCTTCTTTTTCTTTCAGCTGCTCCCGTTTAGGGGTCACAGCGGATCAACCGTCTTCATTCCTTCCTGTCCTTTGCTTCTTCCTCCTTCAAACCAATATACAATGGATGCTAATGCTAATTGAAATAATGCCAATATTACTAATGCTAATCTAAGTACTAAAACTACTGCTACTAATGCTAATGGTAACTGAAACGATAGTATTAATGCTACTATTGCTAATACTTAAATATAGTATAAATATAATAAAATATAATACCAATAGTACTAATGCTTATCAAAAAAAAATTACCAAATGACATTAATAAAACAACAACAACAACAACAACAACAATAATAATAATAGGAATCACAACATCAATAATACAAACATGTAGTTAGTTATTTTAAATGCAGCTCAAGGTGCTTTTTTATTTGAAAACAATTGACATTTTAACCTTTTTCATTTTATCTACTCAATAAGCCAAAGATAAGACAATCTGACTTTCTTTGAGAAAATAAAAAGAGATGAGTGTGTCAAAACTTTTGCACAGGGCTGTAGATCATACAAAAAACGTATGCCATTGTTACACATGATGGAGACATTTAAGACGAATAAACAAAGTGTGTCCCCGCTCACACCTGTCCACCCCCCGCCCACCTTCGTCTTCACGTCCTCCAGGTTGACTGTAGCTACAGTGCTGGCCGTGGGCTGCTTCTGCTGAGGCTGTGGCTTCTGCTCCTTCTGAGGCTTCATCAAACGCCTCAACCTGTGTTTGATCACCTGCACAGGAGAGGAGACGCCAGTGATGAGCTCCAGGGGAGACACTGTTGAGGATCACTGAGCGAGTGGGTGAACAATGAACGATTGAAAGTGGTAGGAGAAAACACTACTTTACCTCATAAATGTAGTCGAGGATTTCCAGTACGGTGAGAATACTGGCTCCTATGAACAACCCCATCTGTCCACCAATATCACCTGGGTTTAAAACGCAAAGACACACATGAGACACACATCAAAGCCAACAAGCGTTGACTAACACCGTCCCCCTAATGCAGGAATCATGCTGGTGTCCACCAAGCTGGGACAGACGTTCCACCTGAGCATTACCATTGGAATTTTTAATTATTAATACTTTTTCAACGACTCTTAGCACCATTGTGCCGTATTTTGCAGCTCAATCACTATGGCAACTAAATAGAATGTGGACAGAACTGTCCTTCCATGTCCACGTGTGTGTTGTCCATGTCTATGTGCCTTTGTTTTGATGTACCACCCCAGTCCTGCCCTTACACACCTGATGTGAATCCATGTCTCTGTTTTTGTGTCCCAGGTTCCCTGTCTCCGCACCACTATTGTGTTGATGTAAGTAACCTTGCGTTTATGTGATAATTTGGTTCCGTGTTTGATTTTTTACAAGAAGTGTGTGTAGCTGACTTGAAGACAGAAGTTCTAATAACCACGATCTACTGCTCTCATTACTGTGGACACGTTCCTCTCAGAATTTGAGGTTGTGCTTTGTAACGTCCCTGTGATGTTCTGAGTGGGAAATCTGACTTCAGGGCATTCCAGTTACAATTTCCCATGGAGAACTTGGACAATCTGACTTCCCAAATTAACTAGAACACTCCCTAAACTGTTCTAGAAAACTGAAAAATTGAAGACTGTAGGGAGATCTTCTAGAACAGCATTAAAGGGAAAGTGGAACACTTTGGATTAGAGAGAATGAAGGGTATTTACATCAGATGAGAACGATCTAGAATAATTCCAGTGTAAAAAGAGAGAGCATTCTTGTTCTGTATAAATATAGAGAACGTGCCACAAAAACATAAATTGGAAGACCATTCTAGAACCGTGTGAATGAGTAGAGAATTTTCAAGAAAAAATCCAAGGAAGAAATGTTTAGAACAACTGTGAATGTTCTAAAAGAGTTAAAAGAGCAAAAAACATTTTTGAACAAAGAAAATGAGAAGGAACTTCCTAAATAGAGAAGGAAACATGCAATAACAGTATAGAAAGTGCAGGACATTCTAGAAAACTATGTTTGAGGAGAATGAGGAGAGCCTGATTAATTCTAGTGAATTAGGTAGAATGCTCTAGAACAATGTAAATGAGGGAGGAGAGTGTGCATGGGGAGAACATTCCTAGCAGTGAGAGAACATTACAGGACCCAAATTATTGGTTTAAAGACGAAAAAATAAATATTTGTAGAGATGTGCCAGTGGGTTGGTGGGGAGTTCTAAGCATGGGTTCTTTAACATGACGAAGGTACCCACCTAATAATCCTGCCACATCATAAGCTTTCTTCTGCTCTATTGTTTCATAGTTCAGCGCTTCAAAGAAAATGTCCAGAACCAGGAAATTATCTCTGAAAAGTGAGAAGAGCATCACAGTTTAGTAGAGTTAACTGAGATCATAGAATTTAAACTAAACAGCATCTAGATCAATTGCAAAAACCACATTAGCCTCTTAGAACCAGCCCAGAATACAGTATTGATTACATCTGAAGTACTACATGAACATGTCCAACATGCCGTCCAGTGCTGTGAAAAAGTAAGGCAACCTAATGAAAGTGAAAGCGACTATTCTCGTCATTGTGAAACACAGCACACAGTGAACCACAATGAAATCACACCTCTGCATTCCACCCAGGGGACCCGGGGAGCAGTGATGGGGACAGTACCTTGCTCATGGGTACCTCAGGGCAATCTACTGGTGAGGGAATCGATCCCACGGTCTTCCTGGGGCCGACTCCCTAACCACTAAACCTCTGCTGCCCAAGAAACCCTTGTAGATGAAGGTAGGAACAGCAGTGGCCTAATGTTTAGGGAGTAGGTTACCCTGAGGTACCCTTGAGCAAGGTACCGTCCCCGCTTTCAACAGCTGCCCCCTGGTGCATGTGTGTGTATGGGTGAAACGCTGAGGTTGAATTTCGTTGTGTTGTGTCGTGTTTCACAATGACGAGAACAGTCACTTTCAATTTCACTTAAGAAAGGCCACACCTCGTCTACTAATCAGGGTTAGTAAAGAGAGGAAGTGGTACCTGATGTAATCCTCCGACTTGTGGTATTTCCTGCTCAGGTACCGAGCCGACCCTTTACTGGGGATCTTCACCATGGAGAGCTCTTTACCATAACGGGTCAGGTTACAGGGAGTTTCACATGGACACGAGTCCCCGGTACTTTTCTGTAATAGAGCTAACACACACACACACACACACACACACACACACACACACACACACACTTTAAGTCAGACTTGGAACACATTATAAAAGCCCAACAATAACCTGTTATCTAGGCATATACACATCTTAAGGATAAAGCAAGTTTGATGAAGCTCTTTAACACATTGAGATTGTTTATCAGACATGAGCACGTAAAATAGGCAAAAATATAAACAATATAACATATAATGAATAAATATTATTAAGAAAGCAGGTGCATGAATTTCTGTCAAAATAAAAGTAGAGCCACTGTTGAACTGAAGGATGTTTTCACTTCTTTTTAAATACTTGTATCAGATCTGATCTCCATGGTGAGCTGGGTCCAGCAGGGGGCAGCATAACGGCTAAAAGCCATTTCACCCTGTTTAGATTGTGGACTGAGAAGCACCTGCTGATCTAAGAGACACACCAGGATGATCTTCATCATTTCAGAGATTTAGGACTAAGAGTAGGTGACTAAAGAGTGAGTAGAGATTAGAGCTCAGCTCTGGATCTGACTGGACGTCCAGCATGAGGAGCTGACCTCTGTACTGTCAGTACTGTGTCCTCACTCCCAGTACTGTCTCTGTACGGTCAGTACTGTGTCCTCACACCCAGTATTGTCTCTGTACTGTTAATACTGTGTCCTCACACCCAGTACTGTCTCTGTACTGTCAGTACTATGTCCTCACACCCAGTACTGTCTCTGTACGGTCAGTACTATGTCCTCACACCCAGTACTGTCTGTGTACTGTCAGTACTGTGTCCTCACACCCAGTACTGTCTCTGTACGGTCAGTACTGTGTCCTCACACCCAGTATTGTCTCTGTACTGTCAGTACTGTGTCCTCACACCCAGTACTGTCTCTGTACTGTCAGTACTGTGTCCTCACACCCAGTACTGTCTCTGTACTGTCAGTACTGTGTCCTAACACCCAGTACTGTCTCTGTACTGCACTGCTCTTTGTCCTTATTTCTCGATGTCTTTATCTACGTCTATAATCTACTGTTTGTTTGTTCAGTGTAAGTAAATCACCACCCACACGTCTTCTGTATCTTCACTCTCAGCAGGTAATTCAGCCTTAATTATGATTTTGAAGGACATCCAGGAAGAACACACACACACACACACACACACACACACACACACACACACTGAGTGGGGGGTGTGTTTTGCACATTCAGGTAATATAATGAATGTTGTACATTGTTGTACGTGTTTGTAGAATATAGCCACTTCAGCATAAATCAGATAGATCATTAATTAATTCATTCATTTTTTTATTTGTTCATGAATTCACATATTAATATCATTTTATATAAATTTATTTTCAGGGTTTCGTGTGTGCATGTCTCAAGGGAAAAAAAAACAAACAAGTGATTTTTTACATGACCATTTATTACCTTTTATTATTTTTTAGTATTTCTTTGTATTTATGTTAGATCTACTTATTTCATCACAATTTGGAAACAGCAGGTTCAGTTTTAAACAATGATCCAATCAGGACTCAGAAGTAGCTGAGAGAGCTCTCCTATTGGTCAGGCCTTCAGGAGCAAACTTCCTGTTGACTCATGTTAGCTCTGATTGGACAGCAGTTTAGACTGAGATGGGTTTCCGATTTGAAAGCATCAGAAAACACATACGTCACATTTTGGCAAAAACTCTGTAACCCGTCCCATCTGAGCAGGGTTCAGATCTCTTTCACTGCAACACTTCCTAAATCCTCCTGGTCCAGGAGGGAAAAGAAAAAGGCGAACTTACCCAGCGCTCTGTCCACACACTTGATTTTGTTTGGTGGGCAGATATCAGCATTTCCTAAAAAACAAAATGAATGCAATCAACCGAAACCATGTCTGAATCAGGGGAAAACACAGACGTGTGATTTGTTTAGCGTTTTGATTGAAACTAGATGCATTTTCTGATTCTGTGTTCAGAACACTAAATATCATGTATCTGCCAAATCAGTAAACTGTACATTATTAGATTTAATGAAATGGAATGAAACAGTTTTCCAGTCAGAACTGTGGTTTAAAAATTGCATTTGGGTTTAAAACAATTAACTGTTCAGCTCCAAATTAGAGCTGAAAATAACAAAAAATGGCTGACTATGTGCTTCTGTTGTTAAAAGAATAAAATAAAAACAGCACCCATTTATATACATTATAAATTTACTATGTTATATATATATATACAGTAGTGTGCAAAAGTTTTAGGCAGGTGTGTAAAATGCTGTAAACAGAACGCTTTCAGAAATGAAAGTGTTGATCATTTATTTTCATCAATCAACAAAATGCAGAGAATGAACCAAAGAGAATCTAAATCCGGTCGGTCGTTCAAACATGACTGTGTTTCTCCTCCGTGTGACATTGATGATCACCAGTACCTGTTTGGTAAAACTGGTTGATCAGACACCGACTATAATCCTACAGAATCCCTGACTGTGTGCGAGTGTTCCTAGAAGAACTGATGCTGCTCTGAAGGCAAAAGGTAGAAACACCAGATATTGATCTGATTTAGATTTTTCTTTTGTTCGCTCACTTTGCATTTTGTAAATTGATCAAAATAAACAATCATTATTGATGTTTCTGAAAGCGTTCTTTGTTTACAGCATTTTTTCACACCTGCCTAAAACTTTTGCACAGTGCTGTAGATATATATATATTTACTTTTCCATTACAGTAATATTTGCAGTACTAAATCCAAGTCATTTTAAGTACATAACCACCCAACCAGAAACAGAGTTTCTGATTGGCCCACAACCAAGGCTAACATGAAGGCTAGCAACCAAACTAACAACAACAGTACGCGTTTCCAACCTGGAGAGATCTGGGATCAGTAATCCCAGAAAACATTCAAGTGTTGAGTTCATTTTACAGGAAGAAGAGGCAGGACAAAGAGGAGGTTTATGGATGTGGTGAGACAGGACACGCAGGGGGACGGTGTGAAAGAGGAAGATGCAGAGGACAGGGAGACATGGAGACGGATGCTTCTGAAAGATGAAGTCTTTTGTTAACTCAGTGTCTTTTTTTATTGTTCAATTGTTGCAGGAAAAGTTGATTTTCAGTTAAAAAGCCAGCATCCCTGCAAAGGATGGCAGCTCATGTTGAGATGATGGAGATGATGGTGGAGATGATGGAGAACAATGTCTGGATGCTGCTCCCTGACGTTTGAGCCCCGAGCAGCTGAGTTCCTCAGATTGTGCCTGGTCTATAGTTATCTGTCCCCCACGGGCATTTTCAGAAACCCTCCCTTCTCCATCGCAGCACGGCAGGCCCTCGTTAGCAGCACAGACTCATCAGCGATGCAATTAATCAGCGCTGAACCTCACGGCACGCCATACTCCCTGCTCTCGGCACTAATGTTTGGGCGAGCGCTCCTTTTCTATTTGCGTTTGGGCCAGATTGATTTGGAGGCGTTAAAGAGAGGAAACAAAGGCCCGGAGAGTCCATCAGGACCCGTGGCTGCGCTGTCTGGACGCCTCTCCTTGCTAATGACTCAGGTGTGAGGACTTCATTAGCTCAGCCTTTTGTCTGCCTGTCCGCTGTGAGAGAATGACAGCATTTGTCTTCACGCTGGCCAAACTCTGTCTTTCATACAGAGCTGCTTAACCGGGGGGGGCAGTAATGGGACAGGGGTGGAAGTTGCCACACGATTAAAGGATTAAAAACCTCATTTATTTTGAATAAAGCAGTTTGTAAACACTGTAAAAGTGGAATTTAGGCCCAGCCTGGACTGTTTTGGTGATGTCACTGTCAGTGGTCTGAAGACAGGATGTGGACGCGAGTAGGACACAGAACAGAACTTTAGGAAATAAAGGACGAAATATAAATAAAGACCAGATAATCGGACATTGAAAATTAAGATTAAACAGAAAGCAAGAACCAATAACGAGGCACACCTGACACAAGGAGGGGACACAGATAGACACCAGGTGTGCAGGAGAAGGTGACTGATCCCAGGCCTGTTATTGGTTTTAATGAACCCAAACTCATGTTAGGATACTTAAAGATTTAGCATCTGCTAAATATTTGCTTACAGACCAAGAGGTCCCAGGTTCGAATCCCACCTCCAGCACTACCACCACTGGGTCCCTGAGCAAGACCCTGAACCCTGAGTGTCTCCAGGGGGGACTGTCCCTGTAATCAGGACATGGAAGACACTCTGGATGAGAGCGTCTGCTAAATGCTGTAAATGTAAGTGAAAGTGACTATTTGCCATTGTGAACACACAGTGAACCACAACACATCCTCTGTATTTAACACAGGGACTCACCGTCGCCCTCTAAAGATCTAAACATCAAATAAACAAACGTTCCTCACCGTCGCCCTCTAAAGATCTAAACATCAAATAAACAAACGTTACTCCTAACCATCATATCATAGCATCTTTTAAGAGAAATCAAATTCTGATACAATTTTCTTATTTGGAAAAAATGTATATAAAGTTCTTAAATCCTTATTTTTGACAAGATTTTTCCTCGTTAAGCAGTTTCCCTCTCTGTGGAAGAAGACTGCCCCGGTGTAAATAGACCGTTTATTTAGCTGATCGAAGTTCATGTTTCGCATTAAGGCTCCATTGCCCGGGGCCAGATTTGCTGCTGAGAGCAAATTCATTTAGCCAGAGTCTCAGCAATTAGAGCTTACAGCAATTAAAGCGATTTGAGCTGAGTCTGGAGGAAGAGCACTGACTGCTCAACGACCCCACTGCCGGGGATTTAACGAAAAAAGGAAAAACAGAGTAGAACCCACTGTCTGCTGCAGCTCAGAGCAGGATGGGTTCTCCTTCAGAGTCCTGGTTCCTCTTGCTTTTAAGGAGTTTTTTCCAGGCAGTCTATCGTTCAGTGACGCTCATTTATCTGCATGCTTTGTAACATTAGCTACAATTTTTTGGGAAATGGTCAACAACCTTTTGTATTAATTGAAACAATAGTTTCTTTTCTGATAAATTTAAATCAGTACCTGGAGTGATGGGACGTGGAGACATGTTTAAGTGGATCAAAATTTACATTTACTCAACATTAGTTTTATTGTCATGGTGGGGAGATCTTTCAGCTTCTTCTGAGATGATTAAAGTAATAATGATAAAAAATGATATTTACGGAACTGAATCAGTGGGTTGTGAGGCAGTGATGAATGATACAGTGTGACATTAAAGATGGAAACAATGCAAACACGCTTTTTTTAAGCAACATGTGTTTACAATCATTATGTGCAGCATTTTTAACTCTAAAGCTCTAAAAATCTGATTAAAACAAGCAACAGAAAGAACAAAAATAATTTCCCATTTTCCACTTATTGCTGACTTATTTTGTGAAGAACTAAACAAAGCTCTTTCCTGTTTGTGTCTTTATGGTGCAATGACACAAAGAAAGCCACAGCGCCCCCTACACTTCCTCCTGTGTATTGCAGTCTGTCATTATGCAATGTTTGTGAAGGAGTAATAACTGTCTTCCAAAATGATATTTTTTAAAACCTGAGTTGATGAAAAGTAGAAAAAGGGGCTAAAGGGGCAACAGTGATCTAGTGTTTAGGGATCCATGATCAGAAGGTTCTGGGTTTGATTTCAAGACACATAGGTTACCCTGAGGTTCCCTTGATCAAGGTACCATTCCCTTCACTGCTCCCTGGGTGCTGGATAAGGCTGCCCCCTGCTGGACGGTGTGTGTTAAATACAGGGAAGCAATTCACTATGTGCCTTGTCTTTGGGTTCACAAAATAGTCACTTTCACTTTAATGAGTTAGATAAGGTGCAGTGAATAAAAGTGAGGTTCTCGGTGCAGATCTCTAGGGGACATGGTTGGGGGTACCTGGCATGTGGACCATCCGGCAGTGACACTCCTGCAGAACCGCCCGTGTCTCGCAGTGCAGTCGGCAGGCGCTGATGCTGTAGGTGTCATAACCTGGAATTATCTGCTCCGTGGAGGAGCGACAGTTACCCCAAGGCTGAGGCAGGTAGGTCAACTATGGAGCGAGAAAGAGAGAGAGAAAGAGAGAAAGATAAATAGTTTTGAAGAGAGTGTGAGAGTGGAGTAAAGAGTGTGTGCAATAGTACATCTATATCTCTCTATACGTATATATATATATATATAAATCTGTGTGTGTGAGACAATGAAGGATAGAAAAATTGGGTGAAAAAGAGTTTGAGAGACAGAACGGCAGCAATATGAACGTTAAGCCGCATGGATCTGTGCATCAATATATATGGAAAACAGGAGGTGACAAACTCAATATGAGGAATAAATCTGGCATTTAGGGCTGTTTATTACTACAGAAAGTAAATCTTTAGAGAATGGAGGAGAGAACTGCAAAATCGTGGCAAAAAAAGAGAGAGAGAACAAATAAAAGGAACATTGTCCTGGACAGGGAAAGCGACACAACCCAACCAGCACCGGGCGACGTTGAAGGGTCAAGTCATCTTTAGTTCACGTTCCGCTCATCAGAAACATCGAACTAAAGAAACTAATAAAACCACAATCATTGAAACACTGGAGCTTATCTTTGATGAAACGTTTCACTGTAAAGACGTGGGAACTGCTGGTGTCCATTCTTTCATTCCCTCCCCAGAGACAGAGATACATTCAACAGCATAAGTCCACCGTCTCCTCTTCTGGATTCTCTGTTGGGATTCTGTTGAAGTTCAGCATCATTTGGTTGTGTGTCCAATTACACAACAACTGTCCAGCGTTTTGGAGAAAAAACCCTGGTGGAGATCAGAGGAGGGCAGAAGGAGGAAGATCTGTTTTGCCCTCCAGGTGGGCGGGGCTTTAAGGGTGTGAAGACATGGGAAAACTGTGAACTTACAATTTGTTTATTGGTTTTAAGACTTGAATTATGTCCTAATACTGGTCTTAAAGATTAAATCTTAATGTAGAATAAATAAAAAAGAAGTGTTTAATTTGATGACCTGGTGACCTGTCTGAGGTGTTTCTCCACCTTTCGATGGTCTCAAGGACCCCAATCCTGTGAGGACAAACATCTCAGAGAATGGAGATCTGGACACTCATTCCTCATCTCAATGGAAAAATGTTTTTTGCACTTTACCCTTTGCTCCTGACATGACACAAACGTCTGAAATCCTGGTGAAACTCCGAAGCCCAGCTGGTGGATGTAGGGAGGCTCATCCTGACTGTGGATCTGAACACGGATCCCGGCCTCCAGAGATGTCTCATCTACAGAGTGAGAGAACAACGTCAATATGAGCGTTAAGCCACGTGGATCTCGGTATCAATATATATGGAAAGCAGATGGTGACAAACTCAATATGAGGAATAAATCCTGCATTTAGGGCTGTTTATTTCTACAGAAAGTAAATCTTTCCCAGAGTGACTGGAATGGAGAATTGCAGTTCTTCACCTGGTTAAAAGTGTACATCTCAAGATCAACATTTTTACAAACTCTGTGTGTGTACAGGCTGTATAACAAGCAAAATCAAGTTCTAGATATTAATGATGGGAATGATTGTAGTTTGATTGTTTGAGAAGGCTTCACACAACAAGTTCCATCGTGGTGAATGTGAAGGAGCTTCAGAAAGTTCTCAGGGAAGACACAGGAATGGAAAAAGCTATAATGCCTCAGCAAAGACCTTAGACACCCGTGTCAGGATAACTCATCCATCCATAATGTTTAAGTGCAAAGATCATGGAACCACAAGGTTCAGAATCTTTATCCCTCTCAGACTGATAAGGAAAGTAAGAGAGAAGCTCTTTGGAGGAAAACAGGGCATTCTGTGGGGTGCAGGAACAACAGATACCCAGAGACAAACTGCAACCTCTCCATCATCTCCATTTCATGCTTAACTCTTCTTAAGGAGCTAAAAACTCTGTGCACAAGCTTTTAGACCAATCACAGCTGTTCTAGTAGCTCACTGTTTGACTTTGGAGTTCTTCTGATCAACCCTGAACAAGATTCAAGATCATGTTCTTGATCAGGCTTGATTAGAAGAACTCCACAGCCACAGGAAAGCAGGTTGGTGGGAGCATCATGATTTGGAGCTTCTTCCCTGCAGATGTTACTGGAGCCTCATTTGCAATTGAAGCAGATCTCCTCAATTCCTTGCTCCTCAAACCAGAGTTGAAGCCAGAAAACTGCCCTCTTTTCATCCTCACTACTTTCTACAGAGGGACAATAGAAAGTGTCCTAACCAGCTGCCTCTTTTCTGACATTAACATTTACGGCATTTAGCAGATGCTCTTATCCAGAGTGACCTCCATGTCCTGATTACAGGGACAGTCCCCCCTGGAGACACTCAGGGTTCAGGGTCTTGCTCAGGGACCCAGTGGTGGTAGTGCTGGAGGTGGGATACGAACCTGGGACCTCTTGAGCCACAGGTCCATAGACAAGTACCACCACTAGACCAGCACCACCCTTTCGAAACTTACAGTAATCCTCACATACAAAGAAATCAAAACACACGAGTCCATAAATGAAGTCGTGTAGTAAAGTGGACCCGGGGAATAATTGTTGAACACACTCACTGAAATGTATTTAATACTTGTAAAAAAAGCTTCTGTTGGTAATGAAAGCTTCAAAACGCCTCCTGTAAGAAGAAACTAATCTCATTGCTCAGGTGTGACTTTGGCCAGTTCTTCTACACAAACTGTCTTCAGATCTTGAAGGTTCCTCTCCTATGAACTCTGATCTTCAGTTCTTTCCATCAATTTTCAACTGGATTCAAATTGGCCACCCTCGATTCATCTTCAGCATCCTGGTAGATGGCAGAATTTTCTCATCAAGAACGTCATGGTACGCTTCAGTCATCCTTTCTTCAATTATATAAAGTCTGCCAGTACCATATGTGGAAAAGCAGACCCACACCATGATGTTTCCACCTCCAAACCTCACTGTTGGTGTGGCGTTTCTGGGGTGATGTCCAGCCATTTCACCTTCAAACATGGAGTGTGCAATTACGTTCAAAGAGTTCAATTGTGGTCTGATCTGCCCAGACCAGATTCTCCCTGTGTTCCCTTGGCTTGTCCAGATGTTGTGCAGCAAAGTTGCGAAGGTCTTGAGAGAGCTCTTTGCTCTTATCCATCATGAGATGCTTCTTGTGTGATACCTTGGGAATGAGAAACATCGCTATCATACACATACTTTGGATCTGATCCCTTCTTTGTCTCCTTATCTTTAGCGGTTATCCTAAGTGATTTCGTCATTTCTCATAGAATGGAAATGTTGAAGATTTGATTCTTGGCTCAGAGTTGGTCAGTCTCTTTCTCTTTCCTATTGTAGATCTTCCAGGAGGGTAAGTGGGAGGAGTAGTTGATTAAGAGTAGCCTTCAGTGTAGACAGTGTTCACCAACATGCTCTTTTAGTTTCATAGTGTTTGTCTAATTCAAACAAGGACTTCACAGATGTTTTGTCCGAGATTCTCCAAAGAAACCACAATTTTTGGGAATTGTATTGTTTGTTGTCCAGCTGCACTCTAAACTAAATCCTACATTTTTATTGATTTTTAAATCTTGATTATTATGTGACTCACTAGTTTCCCCTTAGGAAATCCATGATGTCTTTCTTCTGTCCCCCTACGTGTTGTGAAAGTGACCCTCTCATTGTGAAACGCTATTGAAAGCATCCAGGGAGAATGACGGGGACGGTACCTTGCTCAAGGGTACCTCAGGGCAACCTACTGATGTTCTTCCGATCTGGGGCAACTCCCTCACCACTAGACCACCGCTGCCCTGTGTCTGTGTGGGCGTCTGCCCTGTGCTGGACTGGCGATCTGTCCCTGCCTTTCATCCTGTGAGAGCTGGGACAGACTCCAGCACCACCCATGACCCTAATCAGGACAAGCGTCTCAGAAATTGACTGTGAGCTTTTGAGATAATTGTGGTTTTACAATCCTTTTTAGAGATACATGGCATCCTCGATCCATTTCAGTCTGGTTTTTTAAACTCTTCATAACAGAATCGGCAGCGCTGAAAGTTTTTATTGATCTCTTATTGGCCACTAACTCTCTGCCCTTTTAAATCTTTAAGATCTTACTGCGGCTTTTAATACAGTGGACCTTAATATTACCATCCCTCAGAGCATCTCCTCCACGCTGAACACTGCTCTGGACTGGGTTAAACCTATTTACACAGCACTGGCTGTGTCTCTTCCTCAGCACCTCTTCTTTCTGGAGAACCTCAAGCTTCTAATCTATTTTAGAGACAAATCTTTTTTCTGTTTAAATGCTCTCTTTCTGGTTAACTTTCATTGTTATTCTGATGATACTTTAATCTATATGTCACTACAGCATCAAAATCCCAGTTCATTAAAATGCGTCTTGAATTGTTTTCAGGATAAAGTATGTTTGGCATCTGTTTAAACATCAGTCAAAGTGAAGTTTTGATTATGGGTTCTGCTGTTTCTCTCCGGGCAGATCTCTTTATTGGAACCTTTTATTTAATCAACAGTTTTAAAATGTAGTCACAATGTATAATGATTTTCAAACTACATCAACAGATCAATGTGGCTGTAAAGACCAGCTTTTTCAGGTTTTTCTTTAAGATGAAGCCTTTTTTTATCTTTTAGGTTTTTGAGAGGTTCTCCGAAACAAATGTAACATCTTGACACTGGTCGTAGCCGGACTTCTATGTTACATTTATTTAAAAATCCTGTCATGTCATATAACCATTTTTGAAAAACCTGTGACCTACTGAACTGTGCAAAAGTCTTGAGCCCCTCATTTCCTCATTGCTTCCAGACCTGTATCTTTGTTGTTGAGGAACGGTGCTCCAGATCTTCCTGAAGGACAGTGTTTTTGAGGGACAGTTCTTCAGATCTTCCTGAAGCACAGTGTTGTTGTCTCTCATGTTCAGTCCAGTCTCTGTACCTGAGCAGTTCTCCAGATCTTCCTGAAGGACAGTGTTGTTTTTGTAGATTCGTGAGCAGTTTGATAGTTCTGTGTTGGTTAATCCACACAGTGATCTACGTCTGAATCTTCAAGCAGAACAAAGCGTCTAACTTAAGACATGATTTGATGAGTTGGTGTTCTAATTAACCCGTTCTGGTAGCCAGTTTAAAGTCAAGAGGTGAGCATGATTTTGAGGCAATTGCATCTAGACTACAATCGTTGACCTCTGTAGTTAACGCTGTAATTAACAGCCTTAATATCCATCTGATAATTAATGAAACCATAATGTCTTCTGCACTTTCCATCTTTGACCTTTTTCATCACCCTGGGTTTCCCTGCCTTAACATTAACATTAACATTAACATTAACATTAAAAAGCATCTTAGAAGCATAATTCAGTCTCACTCGTCTCTCTCCAGATGGGCAGGTACTCGTCTTGTTGGATGTCCAACATGATTTCCAGGCCATTCCCCATCCCTCCCTGCTTCGTCTTCTTGGACATTGTCTTGTTCCCGTTGAATGTGTAGCACTTTCCGTACCTCGTATACACCTGCAAGAACAAATCAAACGATCAGAAAAGACTGTTTCAATAGTAGGCTTAACATTACAGAAAGAGCTGACCTGTCCAGACCAGGACCAAGAGTGAAAGGGAAGGTTTACAGGATGATAGTGAGACCAGCTCTGTTATACAGGCTTGGCTGGAGATGGTAGTCAGACCAGCTATGTTATGCAGGTTGGAGACGGTGATGAAAAGACAGGAGGCGGAGCTGGAGGTGTCAGAGTTAAAGATGCTGAGAGCTGTGTCGGGAGGGACGAGAATGGACAGGATTAAAACAGGATCTTATTAAACTTCTAAATTAATAGATCAGTTTTTATAGTCTGGCCTCTAGAAGATGATCACAAAGTTCATGTTTCTCCCTGAAGTCTATTTTATGATACAAACCCCCAGCAGAAGGTCTTCTTGAGCCATGAATCAATCAGACTCTCACTCCAAAGTGTAAACAGTTTTAATTTCCCAATGCAGTGATAAAACGTGGGTTAAATTAGTCCTGAAGTGTAAATCAGTTAACTGGATAGTTAATCAGTTGGTCAGGAGCAGCACAAGAACCGAGGGTCTCTAATGAGGCAAACCTAAAAAAAATCACACACAAGCTTGTCCAAAATCCAACAGTTGCTTTCAAAGAAAATTTTTTGGGTTGATCTCTAACGCGCAGTGACTCCCTGCAGGCCGGACCTCCAGCTGACCCTGTGTGATAACGGTAGCCTGGCACGCTGGTGGTGGACGTTCTTTTTTTTGGAAGGAACTCTTCAGTTCTTTTGGTGATTTAGCGGTGGTTTAGTGTTTAGGGACGAGGACCCAGAAATGGAAGGCTGTGTGTTTGAAACCCAGACCATCAGGTTGCCCTGAGGTTCCCTTAAGCAAGGTACCGTTCCCATCTCTGCCCCAGATGCTGGATATGCCTGCCCCCTGCTGGGCAGTGTGTGTGTGTGTTAAATATAGAGGATGTGTTTGGCTGTGGTTCAGTGGTTCACAATGGCACATAGTCACTTTCACTTTCAGCTCGCCCCACTTTAAACACTAGGACGCCGCTGGCCCAAAAGCAGTGAACGGCGGAGGAATAAAACGCCTGTCGTCTGCATGTTTACAGCTTTTGTCAGGCTTTAAGTTAAAGGTGACACAGAGACGATTATTCAAGTGTGTCGTCTGGACACTCTAATGAAACCCTCCAGAGGAAAAGAAGAAAAAAGAAAAGAAAAAACGGACAAATTAGCGTCGAAAAGGAACAGATCAGTGGAGAGAAACGGGAGGAAGACAGAGCAGTAAAAGCACATGAAAACAGAAACAGAAAACACACACACACACACACACACACAGACACACACACACACACACACACACACTCAGGGCTGTTATGTCTAAATAAATGGTTACAATCACACACACTTGCTGGTTTTCTCTTAAAGTCCTTTGTGTTCTAGATAATAACAGTAAATATGAGGTACAAGCCCACGGTTCCTTGAGCAGCATAATGGCCACACAGCTGAACTAAAGTACTAAAGAGGTTCTAGCTACTGAGTACATGAAAGGTACTGCAGATCATCTGGGGGGTAAATTCTGGGGTTATTTGAAAAAAAATATATATATGTATAAAATTATAGAAACACACGTATGTACGCACGTGCGCGCATGCACACACACACACACACACACGCACGCACATGCACACACACACACACACACACACGCACGCACGCACATGCACACACACACACACACGCGCACACACACACGCACGCACGCACGCACACGCACACACGCACGCACACGCACGCACACACACACTAAGAGGCCTTCATGTGGGCTCAGATCTCAGATCTCAGATTGCTGTTGGAGAATCAAAGCTCAGCTCTCTGGATAATAAAGGCGTGGGGTTGGTTTCCTCCACTGCTGAGGTGGAGCACATCCCACAGCTGCGATTAAAAACTGCTCACACACACACACACACACACACACACACACACACCGTTTATAGCCAGCAGCTTGTCATGCAGGATCAGAAAATATTCAAATATTCAAATATACACACATCAGCACCTCTGTAAACACAAACACACACACACATACACACACGCACACACACACACACACACACACACACACACACACACACACACACACATACACACACACACACACACACACACATGCACACACACACACGCATGCACGCACATGCACACAGACACACACACACATGTGTGCGCACACACACACGCGCACACACACACACACACACATACACATGCACGCACACACACACAAACACACACTAGAAATTGGCTGTTTAAAGAGGGACTGTGCTCCAATCTCTAATTAAAGCTCTAATTACGTTTACGACAGCCGTGAAATCCTGATCTGCTGAAAACGCTTTGTGACGAGATGTAAACTGAGTTCAGGACTCCAGAAATGAATGTATTAATTTAAATAAATTAAATATTTCTTATTCAACGGTGCATAACTAGAGGGAGACAAGACAAAATCTGAAAAAAGCTTGAGACTGAAACCCAGAGCGTACTGTAGGTATTCATGGATAATCGTGGACGCTGGTGGTCTAGTGATGGATACTCGCTGATGATCCAAGAGGTTGCAGGTTCGAATCCCACATCCAGCACTGTTGGGTTCCTGAGCAAGACCCCTAACTTCAAGTTGCTCCAGGGGGACTGTCCCTGTAATTAGGACCTGGACGTCCCTCTGGATAACTGTTCTGATTATGGGGCCTCGTCCCTAAACACCAGGACACTGCGTTGTTCAGTTTGTATGTGTTTACTTTTTTCTTTTTTTTTTTTGCACCTTTGCTCCAAAATGTTGAACGTTTTAGTGAAGAGCACTAAAGTAAGAATTAAATCGTACTTAGTACATTTCTCCGTACACATGACAATGAATCTTGAATCTTTAAAAGCAGCAAAACCTGCAGCAACGTCTTCATTTAGGTGTCTCCACAGTGGATCATCCATCTGCCTTCAAGTCCTCTGCATCTTCCTCTCTCCCCACATCCATAAACCTCCTTTATCCATCCTCCATCCTCAACATCCTTCTGATATTCCCCTCCTCTCTCCTCTGAACATGTCCACACCAACACAGTCTCACTTCTCTCACTTTGTCTCCAAAACATTTCACCTGAACTGTCCCTCTAAAATACTCGTTCCCAATCTTGTCCATCCTCGTCACCTCCCGCCCAAATCTCCACATCTTTAACTTTGACACCACCGGTTCCAACACCATCTCCAAACTATATAACATGTCTGGTCTCACTACCGTCCTTTAAACCTTTCCATTTCCTCTTGCTGTTCCCCATCTGTCACAGATCACCAAATATCCTTCCATTCTCTAAGCTGCTTATCCTAACCAGGGATCAGAGAGCAATCTAAACCACACCCTTCAACCTTCTAACAATCATCTGGGCGCATTGAGGGTAGTGGAGGTCCCAAATCTAAATAAGACAGAACTAAAGAAAGTGAACAAAAAGGAGAGAAGTATTAAGATGTTTTTTCTGCGGGATGTTATATGTTGTGTAGACAGCCTGGTGGACTCACTAGCTCGCACATCTTGTTGAAGGGCTCCAAGCAGATTTTAAGGTGAACTGGAAAATTAGAAATAAGAAGCAATCGACTTTTGCATCATCTATCCACAAAAGCACTCAGATCCCAAATAGTGTTTATTTCACGGCACAATTTATGCCCACATCATCCTGGCCTCCTTACAACTTGTTTCTGTTTCCTGTTAACAAGAATAATGCGCAAACGGTTCGGCTCTGACTCCAGGTCAGCATCTTCATGTCCTCGGGTCGTCCAGATAATGAACTCTGCTGCAGATGGAGCCATAAATTTCATCGAACGCCTAATTATCTGGCGAGCTCGTTAGCGTCTTATTAAGAGAACTGCCCTAAACTGCACACAACTTAGCCAGAATGGGCCATTTCTTTGTGATGTAAAGTGGCTGCACGGCGTGTGTTCTGCAGCATCTTCCTAAAAACACTGCAAAGAAGAACCTGAAAGCTTTTACCAAATCATGAAAGATCTGGGGAAAAAAAGTCTTTGCGCAAATATAATGGACTCCTCTTGTAAAAGCCCATTTCTCAGCTCACGCTGAAAAGCCACTCAAGCCGTCTCTCTCTGGAGTGAGGCCCGAGAATGCCTCATTAGCATAAATCGTCCCACCCCGATTCCAGCTGCTTTAATTGGGCTTAATGTTTGGCCATTAGCAGGCCTCAGACAGAATTTTTCCCCAGACTGCTGCGCTGTTTCCAGCCCGTTTCTTTCACTCCCAGCCATCTCCGCTGCCTTGCCAGCTCCACCTGCAATTTCCGAAGCTCCATGCGACGAATATTCCGGCCGTCTGACTCACCCTGCTCTCCTCCGCTGTTATCCTCAGATGCCTCCTGACTGACTCACGCGAGGACATTGATTTCTAAGCGCTGGAGACTCGTTTCCGAGCTCTAAGGGGCTTTAAATCCAGTGCTGTTGGCAGATGGACTCAGTGCTGAGCTGGCTGGATTCTCAGAGCCCTTCATTTAGGCATGAAGAGAGAGAGCAGGGCAGGTTTTGTATTTTTAACCAAACATTCGCTAATTGCAATCAGAAGTGTGGGCTTTAATAACCTGGTGCATGTTCTTTGAACCTTTAATTGAAGAAAACTCTTGACCAGATGCTGAGATTTAATTATAATGTGCGATTATGCTCACTGTTATCGGGGGCTCCAGAGTAAACCACTGGCTGCTTATTAAAAACAGAGGAATCTGGAGAGTGAATCAGAAGTGCATCAGAGTGTACATACAAAGAGTACAAAGAGTGTGTACATACAAAGAGTACACAGCCAATCAGAGTGGACCTAAACTGTACACAGCAAATTAGGGTGGACCTAAAGAGTACTTGTATTTCATACAATATAAGAGGGCACTTACATTTGCACGCTCAGCCTACTGATCCACAATTAACAGAGTCCAAAAAAAATAATCCTAGATTTTTATTCGACACAATATCTGCAGTTACAAAGAACCATGCAGGAGCTGAAAGTCAGATCATTATATGGATTTCTTTAACAATAAGATTAAAACCATTCGGCAAGAAATCCAAAAACCAAACACCAAAACTTCATACCAACAGAGAGGTTAGACTATTTAAAACCAGTTCTGCAGCTCAACCTTATCTCAGCTGTTTTCTCTTCCAGATCTTCTACTTCCATCCTGGATTCAGTTCCTACCAGACCACTTAAAGAGGTCACAGCAGTGATAATCAGGTCTTCATTAGAAACAGTAAACTCCTCTCTCAACCTGGGCTTTGTGCCAAAAGTATTAAAAAGAGCAGTTAATCCTCCACTCAAGAAACCTAATCTTGATCCATTCAAGTTAACAAACTATCCATCAATTTCTAATCAACCTTTTATATCAAAGCTTCTGGAGAAAGCTGTGGTCCAGCAGTTGTGCTCATATCTTTGAGAAATTTCAGTCTGGTTTTCAGCCCTCAGCACTGAAACAGCGCGAGTGAAAATAGTAAACCATCTCTTAATGGTATCTCACCAAGGGTGGGTCTCCTTACTGGTTCTCCTGGACCTGCAGCGTTTGAACCAGAGAGCACAATATCTTACAGAACAGATTAGAAACCCTGGAATAACAGGAACCCTCTCCTGGTGTAACTTATACTCCACCAACCGTATCAACCTGGAAACGGAAATGATGAAACATCAGTTCACACAAAGGTTAGTTATGGAGTCCCACAAGGCTCTGTCCTCGGTCCCCTACTCTTCATATTAGACCTGCTCCCTCTGGGTTCAGTAATCCAGAAACATGGAATCAGCTTCCACTGTTCCACTGACCACACACAGTTCTATATTTTAGACAAACCAGACGATCAGCTCAGATTAAAAAAGATGGAGGACTGTAGAAGAGAAAAAAAATAGTGGACGTCTCTAAATTTTCTGATGTCAAATTCTGAAAAGACAGAGGTTCTTCTGCTCAATCCTAAAATTGCTAGGGTCAAACTTTCAGGTTTAATGCTGGACTTTATTAATCTTACAGTTAATCTTAAACCCACTGTCAGAAGCCTGGACTTCACGATGGACTGGGATCTTTCACACACTGGAACCATCACTAAATCCTTTCCTTCACCTCAGAAACATCACTGAACTCAGAAGCTCCCTCACATGACATGATGCAGAAACACCGATACACACTTTTATCACTAGATTACTGTGATGTCCTGCTGTCAGGATGTTCCAGTAGAACCTTCATAAACTCCAGTTAGTCCAGAACGCAGCGGCTAGAGTCTCACAAGATCTAGAACATTTGATCAGATTAGTCCGATATTATCTAGACTTCACTGGTTTGTTTAGTCCGGGTTTAGTGATGAATCTTCCTGTTAGTTGAAGGTTCAGATCCAGGGGTTCACAGTACAGAGAATTACTGTAAACTGGGATGCTGGTGCTCCTGGTCCACCACTCTCACACCATCACCCAGGGGTGTTGACGGTGGTGTGGGGGGACGCCAGTGTCTCAGGTGTGTTGACGGTGGTGTGGGGGGACGCCAGTGTCTCAGGGTGCTCTCGTGTTTGTCAAACGGTTCTGTCCTTTCTAGTCAGGCTGTACTGGTCAGTTTGCTGGAGTCACAGTTCTGCCCTCTAGAAATGAACGGTTTGTACAGTATGAGTTCAAACTGATCTAATTCCTTTCTCTCTGTTTGAGATGGACAGCTGTCCTCCACCTGTACGGAGGACAGCTTAGGTATTTCCGGAAAGCAAGTCCATCAATCACTGTGAGGGTTTCCCGGACTTCATACGAGCTGCTCCACGGAGTTGACGAAACCACTATCATCGGGTTTCTCTCCTCACCTGAACTCCAGATCATCAGACAGGAGCATCTGCAGGAGCTGATGCCACTAAGATGAACAGAATCTTCACCCACTAAGGCAGAACCACTGCTATTAGCTCACCGAACCTCCAACTACAAACACTAACGGACTCTTTTACTGGAACTCATGCTTTACTGGAAGCCATCTTTTTATTGCTCAATTATTAAATGCACTTTCTCTTCCTTTCATTCCTTCTTCCCTTCATTCCTTCTTCCTCTGGGGCAGCGGTGGCCTAGTGGTTAGGGCGTTAGCCGCATGATCGGAGGATCAGGGGTTCAAACCCCTTCCCGATAGGTTGCCCTGAGGTACCCTTGAGCAAGGTGCCGTCCCCGTTACTGCTCCCCGGGCGCTTTCAATAGCTGCCCACTGCTGCACGGGTGAAATGCAGAGGTCCAATTTCATTGTGGTTCATGTCTGCTGTGCCGTGACCTCGCAATGACAAGGGTTGTCACTTTCACTTTTTTCCACTTTTCTTTATTTCCGATGTTGACCAGGTTTCTTCCTCCGGTTTGGGGAGTTCTGCCTCTCTCGCCCTCGGCTTACCCAACTGGGGCTCGGACCGGATTCTGTGAAGCTGCTTTGTGACAACAACAGTTGTAAAAAGTGCTTCATAAATAAGGTTGATTTGACTTGTCTACACATCCAATTAGGGTGGACCTACATATTATAAAGCCAATTAGGGTGGACCTAAAGTGTACACAGCCAATTGGGGTGGACCTAAAGTGTACACAGCCAATTAGAGTGCAGTTAAAGTGTGAAGACCAAAACATACTTAAAGTGTAGCTATCCAATCAAAATGTACCTAAGATTTAGATGTCCAATCAGAGTGCGCCTAAAATGGAAACAGTTAGTCAGAGCAAGTCTAATGTGGAGATAGCCAATCAGAGTGAACTTAAAAGTGAATATAGCCAATCAGAAAGAGCCTAAAGTGGAAATTCAGCTCGAAGTGCTCGACATTTTGCAGAAATTTTAAACAGTAAGTTGCTTAATTATTAACTGTTGTAAAAAATACACACTAGGAACATGATTAAGCCATAAAATATGCAAAGAAGATGTTTATAAAATGCTCAGAGTAAGTTATAATAAATAACATGTTCAGAAAGCTCTGCTAAATTAAAAGGTTTTTAGTTGTTAATTTAGATGTGTCCAAAGTTTTGGCACCTGAATACTAAAGGCTGTTTCTCAAGAAGTAAAGACGCCTTAATTGACTCCATACTCTGGATTATCAGTCAGATTAACAGAAACCCCCTCTGAAAAGTGAAAGTGACTATCAATCATTTTAAACACCTGAGGGCCACCTACTTGTCTGGGATTCAAACCCACAGCCTTTTGATGTTGGGGTCACTGAACTCTAGGCCACCTCTGTCCCCAATTATTGTTGAGCTTCATGCAGAAGTGAGAGGCTCTGATTGACGTCCCAGAGGTCGGGACACCAAACCCGAGTGTCCGACTGTTTAAGGCCCATTGAATCCGTGGCCCGGTATTAGGAAGGCTTTCTGTGACGGTCCTCAGAGTAAACGGAGGAGACGTTTAAACAGGCAGTCTAGACGGTTTAGCCGGAGAGCGAGAAGAGCGGAGCTTTACGCTCCATTAGCTAAAAGCTCTGAAAGAGGGAACTGCTGGGACGGATCTTTGATGTCACGCCATCAAACACATTCCATTTATTGTGTATCAGTTTTTAACTTCATTAAACAAGTGACTGGCAGGATCTTTCTCAAAGTAGCTTATTCCTCTACTGGGTCACGTCAGAGATCCCTTCATTCACACACACACACACACACACACACACACACACACACACACACACTCCGGAGGAGGGGATTATTAGACGTGTTTTTATCTCGCTACATTAATCTGATTTGGTAATAAACACAGATACGCCACAGTCTGACATGCCGAGCGCTCCAGCCTCTTGGGGAAGGAGTTTTATTCATGAATACTCTGAGAAAATGAGTTTATACACAGACTCTGCTGACTGGTAAATGTTATTCTTTGTTTGTTTGTATTTTGCGCTACATTAAAGACCTTCTGTGGCTGGAGATATAAATGTGTATCTGATGTTACTTTAAATAGGGGTATTATTGTCAGATTTAAAGCATCATCCTCAGAAATGAAGCTCTCTTGGCACTCTGCTTTTCTCTGATTCTGATCTGAATGAGCAATTTGACACATTTCAATACTACAAAGAAAAAATACAAAATTGGTGTATAAACACAATAATAAACACTAATATACACTAGAATAGGAGATATTAGTGTATAAACACCACAATAAACACTAATATACACTAGAATAGGAGATATCAGTCTGACCTTCAGCATTCCTCTCCTCAACACCATACCTACCCATCACCTCCTCATCACCTCTGTTCCTATCACCAACATGACCATTAAAATCTGAACCAATCACCACTCTCTCTCCCTTCATCTAACTCATTCCAGAATTCTTCTTTCTCTTACATCTCACAACCAGCTTGTGGAGCATAAGCACTAATAACATTCATTATCACACCTTCAACTTCCAGCTTCAAACTCATCACCCTCCCTGACACCCTCTTCACCTCCAAAACACTCTCCACATACTCTTCCTTCAGGATAACTCCTCCCCCATTCCTCCCAAATCCTATCCACACCATGGTAGAACAGTTTAAACCCTCCTCCAATACACCTGGTCTTACTACCCTTCCATCTAGTCTCTCACACACAGAAGATCAACCTTCCTTCTCTCCATCATATCAGCTCATTCTCTACCTTTAAACACCCACAATAAACACTAATATACACTAGAATGATAGGAGATATTGGTGTATAAACTAATAAACACTAATATACCTAGAATAGCAGATATTAGTGTATAAACACCACAATAAACACTAATATACACTAGAATAGAGGAGATATTAGTGTATAAACCTAATAAACACTAATATACACTAGAATAGGAATATTGGGTGTATAAACTAATAAACACTAATATACACTAGAATAGGAGATATTGGTGTATAAACCTTACAATAAACACTAATATACACACTAGAATGAGGAGGAGATATTAGTGTATAAATACTACAATAAACACTAATATACACTAGAATGGGAAGTATTAGTGTATAAACTTTAATAAACATAATATACACACTAGAATAGAGGAGATATTGGTGTATAAAACACAATAAACATATATACACTAGAATAGGAGATATTGGTGTATAAACACTATAAACATAATATACTAGAATAGGAGATATTGGTGTATAAACTAATAAACACTAATATACACTAGAATAGGAGATATTGGTGTATAACTAATAAACACTAATATACACTAGAATGGGAGATATTGGTGTATAAACTTCCACAATAAACACTAATATACACTAGAATGGGAGATGTTAGTGTATAAACACAATAAACACTATGTATACACTAGAATAGAAGATGTTAGTGTATAAACACTACAATAAACACTAATATACACTAGAATAGGAGATATTTGTGTATAATCACTACAATAAACACTAATATAAACTAGAATTGGGGATATTGGTGTATAAACCTAATAAACACTAATATACACTAGAATAGGAGATATTGGTGTATAAACTGCTAATATGCACTAGAATAGGAGATATTGGTGTACATAAACACAATAAACACTAATATGCACTAGGAGAATAGGAGATATTGGTGTATAAACTACAATAAACACTAATATACATAGAATGAGGATATTAGGTATAAACACTACAGTAAACACTAATATATACTAGAATAGGAGATATTAGTGTATAAACACTACAATAAACACTAATATACACTAGAATAGGAGATATTAGTGTATAAACTTCTAATAAACACTAATATACACTAGAATAGGAAATGTTAATTATTATAAACTACTCTAATACTAATATACACTAGAATAGGAGATATTGGTGTATAAATACTACAATAAACACTAATATACACTAGAATAGGAGATATTAGTGTATAAACACAATAAACACTAATATACACTAGAATAGGAGATATTAGTGTATAAATACTACAATAAACACTAATATACACTAGAATAGGAGATATTAGTGTATAAACACAATAAACACTAATATACACTAGAATAGGAGATATTGGTGTATAAACCTAATAAACACTAATATACACTAGAATAGGAGATATTGGTGTATAAACACTACAATAAACACTAATATACACTAGAATAGGAGATATTGGTGTATAAACACTACAATAAACACTAATATACACTAGGGAATGAGGTATTAGTGTATATTCTAATAAACACTAATATACACTAGAATGAGAGATATTGGTGTATAAATACTACAATAAACACTATTATGCACTAGAATAGCAGATATTGGTGTATAAACACTTACAATAAAACACTATTATGCACTAGAATGAGAGATATTGGTGTATAAACCTACAATAAACACTATTATACACTAGAATGGGAGATATTGGTGTATAAACCACAATAAGCACTATACATGGAGATAGGAGATATTAGTGTATAAACACAATAAACACTAATATACACTAGAATAGGGAGATATTGGTGTATGAAACTTTAATAAACACTAATATACATAGAATAGGAGATATTGGTGTATAAACTACTACAATAACGACACTAATATACACTAGAATGAGAATATTGAAAGTGTATAAACACTACAATAAACTAATATACACTAGAATAGGAGATATTAGTGTATAAGCCTAATAAACACTGTATACACTAGAATAGGAGAATGTTAGTGTATAAACACAATAAACACTAATATACACTAGAATAGGAGATATTAGTGTATAAACACTACAATAAACACTATTATACACTAGAATAGGAGATATTAGTGTATAAACACAATAAACACTAATATACACTAGAATGGGAATATTGGTGTATAAAGCACAATAAACACTAATACACTAGAATAGGGGATGTTAGTGTATAAAACCTTACAATAAACACTTAATATACATAGAATAGGAGTTATTGGTGTATAAACACTAATAAACACTAATATACACTAGAATGAGGAGATATTAGTGTATAAACACTACAATAAACACTATTATACACTTTAGAATAGGAGATATTGGTGGCATAAACTACAAACACTAATATACACTAGAATAGGAGATATTGGTGTATAAACATACAATAAACACTATTATACACTTAGAATAGAGATATTGGTGTATAAACACAATAAACACTAATATACACTAGAATAGGAGATGTGGTGTATAAACTAATAAACTAATATATACACTAGAATGAGAGATATTGGTGTATAAACAATAAACACTAATATACACTAGAATGAGGAGATATTGGTGTATAAACACTACAATAAACACTAATATACACTGGGAATGAGGAGATATTGGTGTATAAACACTACAATAAACACTAATATACACTAGAATAGGAGATATTAGTGTATAAACACTACAATAAACACTAATATACACTAGAATAGGAGATATTAGTGTATAAACATAATAAACACTAATATACACTAGAATAGGAGATATTAGTGTATAAACACTACAATAAACACTAATATACACTAGAATAGGAGATATTAGTGTATAAACACAATAAACACTAATATACACTAGAATAGGAGATATCAGTCTGACCTTTAGCATTCCTCTCCTCGACACCATACCTACCCATCGCCTCCTCATCACCTCTGTTCCTTCACCAACATGACCATTAAAATCTGAATCAATCACCACTCTCTCTCCCTTCATCTAACTCATTCCAGAATTCTTCTTTCTCTTACATCTCACAACCAGCTTGTCCTCCCAAATCCTATCCACACCATGGTAGAACAGTTTAAACCCTCCTCCAATACACCTGGTCTTACTACCCTTCCATCTAGTCTCTCACACACAGAAGATCAACCTTCCTTCTCTCCATCATATCAGCTCATTCTCTACCTTCACCAGTCATACTGCCAACATTCAGACTTCAAACTGTACTGAAAATAAGAGACAACAACACTGTCCTTCAGGAAGATCTGGAGAACTGCTCAGGTACAGAGACTGGACTGAAAATGAGAGACAACAACACTGTCCTTCAGGAAGATCTGGAGAACTGCTCAGGTACAGAGACTGGACTGAACATGAGAGACAACAACACTGTCCTTCAGGAAGATCTGGAGAACTGCTCAGGTACAGAGACTGGACTGAAAATGAGAGACAACAACACTGTCCTTCAGGAAGATCTGGAGAACTGCTCAGGTACAGAGACTGTACTACCAGATTAATCAGCCAGGGACTGGTCTAGAGTTGAAGCTAAATTTGTAAGTCCTCTTTCCTGGATTTTGTCCATATTTTTCTGAGAGTCTTGTGCCCTGGGGTGCTCTTGCCTTTGGCTGCAGAGTTTACTGAGGGCAGATAGAGACGTTAGGGTTTAGCATTAACTCCAGCCCTGTCCCTGTCAGTCCCTCCAGGGTCCTGAACATTTCAGCTCCACTGTCTCTTCCTGTCGGCTGTTCGGGGAACGAAAGGAGAAAGAAAACAAGAAGCAAGTTTCTTCCTCTAAAAGAGCAGCACTGTCTGTTTTCTTTCTCTTCAAATGACCAGAGTGATGAACTCAGGGGACCTGCAGGTGTCCCGTCTCCATCACTCTCTCGCTACACTCTCTCGAGCAGGGTGTCTCTAATGGACATGAGGGCTGCCTGCCTGTCCCGGACCCCAACAGCCAGAATTACAGTGTAACAATGAAACACAGTAAATCTACACCTAAATCTAAACCCTAAACTTAACCTTAAATCTAAACTCTAATCATAAACCTGAATCTTAACCTTAAACCTAAGCATTAAATTAAAATCTAAACCCTACTCTTAACCTTGAATCCGAACCTTAACCCTAATTCTAAACCGTGTGCACAATTTTTTGGCAAGTGAGAATTTTGAGGATTAATTTTAATCTGGAACAAGTGCAATCAGTCAATCCAGAACATTAAAATCCTGAAACCGGAATGTTTTTAAGGAAATGTGAGGGTGAACATTCTCAGGGGAACATCTGTGTCATAATTATTACACAACTATGTGAAAAAGTAACATTTTCCCATCTCACTCGTTAGTGCAGCAGCACCACAGCCTCCCAGACTTTGTCCAGAGAGGTAGATTGTTCTCCTTCCCCATAAATCTCCTGTTGAAGAAGGTCCACAAGTTCTCAAGAGGGTTTTCAACAGGTGAGGAAATTATTATATGAGTGTATCGTTATTCTTTTATCTTTAAGGTCTTTACTGGCCACACAGTGGAGAACTTCACTGCATGTGATGAAGCATCGTCCTGCAGAAAATCATGGTCTTCTTAAAAGATCTGAATTTTTCCTAAACCACTGCTTGAAGGACATGTCTTCTAAAAGAAGCAGGCAGCAGGTTTGGCAGCAGGTTTGAGAGCTGATTTGGAGTCTATCTTCTATACGAGAAGCTCCAACCAACTCATCTTTAATAATACCAGCCCATACCAGTACCCCACCTCCACCTTGTCTGAGTGGAAGTGGAACTTGATCCAGTTACTGATCCAGTCACAAAACCATCCCTCTGGTCCCTCTTGTCTCATCTCATCTCATCTCATCTCCATCAAACCTGAAAAATCAGTCTGGAGATGTTTCTTGGTCCAGTTTTGATGATCAGCTGGTATGTCTTGTTCAGTGGTGGTCAGTTTCAGCCTTCCTTACCTTGTCCACGCCTCTGACACTGAACACCTTGTTCTTCTGGACACTCCAGGTAGGTTCAGCTCTCCTCAGGCTACACTCTCCCTCATTACACAAAAAACATCACCGGATCTGCTTAAAGCCAATCACCACTGAAGTTTATACAGCTTGGCGGTGGAATATATACATAAAAATGATGATATGGTCAAAATACTCACGCGCCCAATAATTGTGCAATAGAGTATTTTAAGATTATTTATTTCATTGTTTGTTTGTTTCATTATCCACATATTTACAAATATACATATATTTACAGCGGATGCCCTTCCTGATGTAACCCTCCCCCATTTATCCAAACTTGGGACTGGCATGAAGAAATACACTGGCTTGTGCATCCCTAGTGGCTGGGTAAGACCACACTTCACTCAGCACGTCGTCAGGCATCAAACTCCCAAAACTCCCACGTTTCAAATTAACGGCATTTATCAGACGCTCTCATCCAGAGCGACTTCCAGTTCCTGATTACAGGGACAGTCCACCCTGGAGCTCAGGGACCCAGTGGTGGTAGTGCTGGAGGTGGGATTCGAACCTGTGACCTCTTGGTCCAGAGGTCCGTAGGCAAGTATCCTACCACTAGACCACCCCACCACATTTCACAGACTCTCCCACCTGGTTGAGTTTTAGGGCTGCACTTTAGTTCTAAGTCGTTGGATTCTGTTGGGAGGGTGTTTTTTTTTCTCGTCTACGTCGGCAAATTCCACAGATGTAAACATCATATCTCATATATGTCATCATTAAGAAATGTTTCTATACCCCACCCCCGGGGTGACCAGCCAACTCTGAAAGACAAAAAAGCAGCAGGACAGTTATTACAGGTACAAAGGGAATCAATGGCACAAAGCCATCCGACCTCGGCTCCCGCCAGTATCAATACACACTAAAATATGGACACAGTCAGGAAGAGAACAGACTCTCTCTCTCTCCCGCTGAGCAACTCTCACTCCATCAAACCCTATTCAGCAGCTCAGAGCTGTGTTGTGATGGCATTTAGCCGAATACACTTACCTCTTCACTGTTATGCACACACTCAGCCGACACGGCTGCTGCTGAAGGGCCTAAAAACCTCATTTACACAAGTTCTCCGACTCAAGGCTTCAGGAAGCTGCGACCTGTGATTTCAGGTCTACGTTCAACACACAAGCAGGTTGACAGCTGGAGGTGTCAGCATTAAAGATGCTGAGATTTGAACCAGGAGGGATAAGGATGGGCAGAATTAGGAATGCGTTTCTGGGGCAGTGTTGCCCTGAGGTACCCTTGAGCAAGGTACCGTCCTCGTCACTGCTCCCCGGGTGCTTTAAATCGCTGCACATTGTGCATAGGTTAAATGCAGAGGATGGGGGCAACGGTGGCCTAGTGCTTAGGGAGATGGTCCCAGGATCAGAAGATCGTGGGTTCGAATACCAGACCAGTATGTTGCACTGAGGTACCCTTGAGCAAGGTACTGTCCCCGTCACTGCTACCCAGGCACCTTCAATAGTTGCCCCTTCTACACGTGTTTGTTGTGTGTAAAATGCAGAGGTGTAACTTCTGGATGAGGATGCAGCTGCCAGACATGAGAAGAGGAAGGACCAAGAAGAGATTTATGGATGTGGAGAAAGAGGACATTCGGATGAAAGTGAAAGTGACTATTATTGTCATTGTGAAACGCAGCACAACACAACAAAATTCAACCTCTGCATTTCACCCACACACACGTGCAGCAGGGGGCAGCTATTGAAAGCACCCGGGAAGCAGTAATGGGGACGGTACCTTGCTCAAGGGTACCTCAGGGCAACCTACTGGTCTGGAAGGGGGTAGGGGGGAAAGAGGAAGAGGACAGGAAGACATGAAGACTGATGATCTCCTGTGGCGACCCCTACCGGAAGCAGACGAAAGAGGAAGAAGAGTTCAACGCATGAGAACGCTATTAGAGCGAGGTTTTCTTCCAGCGTTGGTGAACGGAACCAGACATCCCAAATGTGCACATTTATTTCCCACCAGTGAAGCTTCATGTGTCTCTGTGGGACGAAGGTAAATAATCAGAACTAAATCAACTTTCTTTGACCATGAACGAGTTAAGTTTTAGTGAGAATCTTCTCCAAACAAAAATGATCTCAGACATCTGACATCTCCTCCACCATTTCATGTCTGTGAGGGACGTTCAGACGTTCGGCTCCATTCACACACACCGGGAACAGTTTTTTTATTTCACATCAGGCCACTCGGAACGATTTAGTGGGTTCAAAGTGAACGAGCTTTTGAGGAGCCTGTCATCTTTTTTCTGTTGTTTTCTGAGAGGTGTGTTATTTTTCACTGCTGGACGTCTTGCCTTTTAGGCACTCAGTGTAGATGTTTCTTTTTTCTTTTTCGCGGAGCGCCACAGGTGCCCTCAGGTGAGTAAAACGTCCAACTGGAAGCTGTCAGTACCATGGGCTGTTTTTCTGTACTGACCAGTTGGATTACAAGTACTTTTGTGGTGGTTGTCATGGTGACGGAGGAGGGCAGTCCATCCTTCAGTCTCAGTCATAAACGAAAAAGTAGCTTTGACTCGCTTTTTGGGTAAAATAGGAACAGTTCAGCGTTTTGTTTTATATCATTAATAAACGAGGGATTCCTTCTGTCTGGCTGAAGGGTTGCTGGCTGTCATTTTTAAAGTCTAAACAAATATGCTAAAATAAATAACTCGCCTGACTCAGCTGAGCAACTGAGGAAGTAAACTGTAAAAATGTATAAATGTATTAAGGGATTAAAATTAATGACTGAATAAAACATTTTAACATTTGAAATAATTAAAATGTAACAGACAAGTCTGTCTTTGATGGAAGGTCATGGCTTCTTTCTGCCCCCTTCTTATGCACGAGGGACGTCCCGGCTCTGACTGAGATTAAACCACCCTGGGACTGGATCTGCCAGAGGCGTCGGCCTCAACAGCAACCCTGTGCTTTGTTTTGATTTCTCTCAGTCGTACCTCATTTCCATGCGTTTTTAATTAAGCTTCGTCTCTCGTTAAGTCAGACCTGAGTTCCCATTTTCCCTCTGCATCCAAACCGGCGGCGCCCCCACAGAGCCTCCCCCGAACTCCTTGGTATTCACTGCAGATTACAGACTCTGTCAGCTCCCTCCCTCCTCTTCACCTCCATCCACGCTCAGAGAAACAGGCCATGATGTTTGATTTGATCTGAGCAGCAAATACCTGACAATTCTTTAAACGCAACTACAATTCCTCATTAAATCATAAAGTAGTAAACAAACACATGAAGCTCCATGGGTACCACGCTTCTGATTACCTTGGCGACCTCACAGCATAGAAAACACGAGAGGAAGGACGATGTTTAGAACAAGGAGGGCAATTTGCCATCACAACTGTATGACAGTGTAACTTGCCTCTACAAATGTAACCGAGGCTTGCAGTGTTGGGCTTTCCCACTAGGGTGGGCTTTAAGCACAAAAGAAGGCATGACGTAAAAAAATAAAGGCCAAAAAGTAGGCAGTGTAGCAACAACAACCAGCAAAGTGACACCAACAATCAGCAAACAGCAAGAAGAACCAGCACAGAGTAACAACAACAACAACAACAACAACAACAACAACAACCAGCAATATAGAGTAACAACAACATCAACCAGCAATATAGAGTTACAACAACAACAACAACAACAACCAGCAATATAGAGTAACAACAACAACAACAACAACCAGCAATATAGAGTTGCAACAACAACAACCAGCAATATAGAGTAACAACAACAACAACAACCAGCAATATAGAGTAACAACAACAACATCAACCAGCAATATAGAGTTACAACAACATCAACCAGCAATATAGAGTTACAACAACAACATCAACCAGCAATATAGAGTTACAACAACAACAACCAGCAATATAGAGTTACAACAACAACATCAACCAGCAATATAGAGTTACAACAACATCAACCAGCAATATAGAGTTACAACAACAACAACAACAACCAGCAATATAGAGTAACAACAACATCAACCAGCAATATAGAGTAACAACAACATCAACCAGCAATATAGAGTAACAACAACATCAACCAGCAATATAGAGTTACAACAACAACAACAACCAGCAATATAGAGTTACAACAACATCAACAACCAGCAATATAGAGTTACAACAACATCAACAACCAGCAATATAGAGTAACAACATCAACAACCAGCAATATAGAGTAACAACAACAACAACAACCAGCAATATAGAGTTACAAGAACATCAACCAGCAATATAGAGTTACAACAACAACAACAACAACCAGCAGCATAAAGTAACAACAACAACAACAACCAGCAATATAGAGTTACAACAACAACAACAACAACCAGCAATATAGAGTAACAACAACAACAACAACAACCAGCAATATAGAGTAACAACAACAACAACCAGCAATATAGAGTTACAACAACAACAACATCAACCAGCAATATAGAGTTACAACAACAACAACAACAACCAGCAATATAGAGTAACAACAACAACAACCAGCAATATAGAGTAACAACAACAACAACATCAACCAGCAATATAGAGTTACAACAACAACAACAACAATCAGCAATATAGAGTAACAACAACAACAACAACCAGCAATATAGAGTTACAACAACATCAACAACCAGCAATATAGAGTTACAACAACATCAACCAGCAATATAGAGTTACAACAACAACAACAACAACAACAACCAGCAATATAGAGTAACAACAACAACAACAAGCAATATAGAGTAACAACAACAACAACAACAACAACAAGCAATATAGAGTAACAACAACAACAACAACAACAACAACAACAACAACAACAACAACAACAACAACAGCCAGCAATATAGAGTTACAACAACAACAACAACCAGCAATATAGAGTTACAACAACATCAACAACCAGCAATATAGAGTTACAACAACAACAACCAGCAATATAGAGTTACAACAACATCAACAACCAGCAATATAGAGTTACAACAACATCAACAACCAGCAATATAGAGTAACAACAACAACAACAACAACCAGCAATATAGAGTAACAACAACAACAACCAGCAATATAGACTTACAACAACAACAAGAACCAGCATAGAGTTACAACAACAACAAGCAGTGTAGAGTTACAACAGCAAGCAGCGTAGAGTTACAACAACAACAAGCAGTGTAGAGTTACAACAACAAGCAGTGTAGAGCTACAACAACAAGCAGTGTAGAGTTACAACAGCAACAAGCAGTGTAGAGTTACAACAACAACAAGCAGTGAAAGTTACTAAATAACAAGCAGCGAGAGCTACAAATAACAAGCAGAATAGAGTTACAACAACAAGCAGTGTAGAGCTATAAATAACTAGCAGTGTAGAGTTACAACAACAACAAGCAGTGTAGAGCTACAACATCACACAGCATAGAGATACAACAACAAGCAGTGTAGAGTTACAACAACAAGCAGTGTAGAGTTACAACAACAAGCAGTGTAGAGCTACAACAACATCACACAGCATAGAGCTACAACAACAAGCAGTGTAGAGCTACAACAACAAGCAGTGTAGAGCTACAACAACATCACACAGCATAGAGCTACAACAATGGGCAGTGTAGAGCTACAAACAACAAGCAGCCTAGAGTTACAACAACAACAAGCAGTGAGCATAACAACAAGCAGCCTAGGAGCTACAAATAACAAATAAGCAGTGTAGAGCTACAACATCACACAGTGCTAGAGCTACAACAACCAGTGTAGAGTTACAAATAACAAGCAGTGTAGAGCTACAACAACATCACACAGCATAGAGCTACAACAACAAGCAGTGTAGAGCTACAACAACAAGCAGTGTAGAGCTACAACAACAAGCAGCCTAGAGTTACAACAACAAGCAGTGTAGAGCTACAACAACAAGCAGTGTAGAGCTACAACAACAACAAGCAGTGTAGAGCTACAACAAGCAGCCTAGAGCTACAACAACAAGCAGTGTAGCGTTTCAACAACAAGCAGTGTAGAGTTAACAACAAGCAGCTCAGAGCTACAACAAATAAATAAAGCAGTGTAGGTTAATAACATCATGCACAGCATAGAGCTACAACAACAAGCAGTGTAGAGTTACAATAACAAGAGCAGAGCTACAACAACAAGCAGTGTAGAGCGCCACAACAACAAGCAGCCTAGAGTTACAACAACAAGCAGTGTAGAGCTACAAATAATAAGCAGCCTAGAGCTACAATTGAGCTACAACAACAAGCAGCCTAGAGCTACAACAACAACAAGCAGTGTAGAGCTACAACAACAAGCAGCCTAGAGCTACAACAACAACAAGCAGTGTAGAGCTACAACAACAAGCAGCCTAGAGCTACAACAACAAGCAGTGTAGAGCTACAACAACAAGCAGCCTAGAGCTACAACAACAAATAAATATGTAGAGCCACAACAACAAGCAGTGTAGAGCTACAACAACAACAAGCAGTGTAGAGCTACAAGAACAAGCAGCCTAGAGCTACAACAACAAGCAGTGTAGAGCTAACAACAACAAGCAGCCTAGAGCTACAACAACAAGCAGTGTAGAGCTACAACAACAAGCAGCGTAGAGCTACAACAACAAGCAGTGTAGCGTTTCAACCACAAGCAGTGTAGGAGCTAAGCAATAACAACAAGCAGCCTTAGAGCTACAAATAACAAGCAGTGTAGAGCTACAATAACAACAAGCAGTGTAGAGCTACAACAACAAGCAGTGTAGAGCTACAACAACAACAAGCAGTGTAGAGCTACAACAACAAGCAGTGTAGAGCTACCACAACAAGCAGCCTAGGAGCATAAACAACAAGCAGTGTAGAGCTACAACAACAACAAGCAGTGTAGAGCTACAACAACAAGCAGTGTAGAGCTACAACAACAACACTGCTTGTTCTAATTAGCGTTGCACGTGTTTCCGGAGCTTGTCCCAACTTCATGTGGCGCACATGAGGAAACACCCTGGACAGAACGCCAGTCCATCACAAGACACAACCAAATACATCCTCTGTATTTAATACACAACGTCCAGCAGGGGGCAGACATAACCAGCACCCGGGGAGCAGTGATGGGGACAGTACCTTGTTCAAAGGAACCTCAGAGCAACCTACAGTTCTGAGACTTGAACCTATGACCTTCAGATCCTGGGGCCTCATCACTGCCTCTAAAACTACACACGCTCAACGAAAAACAACCAGTTACAGCAACCAGCACAGTAACAGCCAGCGAACGGTAACTCAAGAGCAAAGCAGCTGATTGGACAGCTTATTTTAAGTGCTCTATTAGTTGTTTTGTGTTGAAGTTTTATTCATAACAGCGAATTTAAAGGATGTCATCTCACAATAACAAAAAGATTCAGGATTTAACTTTTTTTATATTCAGGCCTTCATTCCTTATTATATATATAAATAATAAAACAGCCAATATTTCATTTTCTGAGATTTTCGCTACATGGCCAGCTCTTAAGTGAAATCAATGCTGTGGGTGATTCACTGAGTTCTCTCCATTTTCTTGTTCTGCATCAAAGTGAGGAGGAGCTCGGCGGGCGGAGCTGGAGGGGTCAGGCTGCTGGACGAGTGGAGCTGCTAACAGATGTTTGACATGTGCCAGAATTGGACTCAACAGAAGATGGACCTCTTTCAAGCTGTAGGATCCGCAGGTCCTACATCAAGGGCAGGCGGCTGGTCAATAGCCTCGCCCTGCAGAGCGCCGCTAACAAGGATAGCACTCAGACACACACATACACACACACACACACACACACACACACACACACTCTCTCTCTCTCAAAGCTGTGCACATCTTACCTGAAGCTACCCCCTTTGCAAGAGGGTGGTGGTTGGACAGTGTGTTTCTGACCACAGGCCAAAACAAACCGGACGAACTAGAGACGAGTGACCAGAGCTTTGACCACAGGAATGGGCATGTCAAGTGAAAGTGACTATTTGTCACATTGAACCACAACCGAAAACATTCCCTGTAATGAACACAGTCAGCAGGGGGCAGACATATCCAGCACCCGGGGAGCAGTGCTGGGATGGTACCTCGATCAAGGGAACCTCAGGGCATTCTACCGATTTGAACCCAGGACCTTCCGATCTGGCGGCCTTCTCTAAACACTAGGAGACCGTTTTGTTAGTCGATGGATAAGTGCTAATTTTATTTTTTTTTAAGTTGATATGCAGCAGAGAAACTAAATTAATAGAACGATCTTAAATAACCTTCGTAGGACAATTCCTGTATAACTGATTTTCCAAAATAATCAATTATTTAAAATGAGTGAACTGTATATTGATTTTTTTAATAAATATTTCAACTGCGCCACTTATCTGCCTTTCAATTTTCATTTGAAGTGTGAGTCGTTTTTTACCTTTTTGCCTTTTTGTTTCTGTTTTCTGTCTTTCATGCCCCACCTTAGTCCTGTCCCTGTCCAGCTTTGCCTTGTTCTCGTCCCCAGGTGTTGGGTGTTGGGTGTCCCTTTATAAACCCTTGTGTTCTCTTTCTCTGTGAAAAGCCCGTGTTTATTTCTGGTCCTCTCTTCCTGGACCTCTGCTTTGTGTTCTCTTGGTTTGCTTATCTTCAATAATGGACTCGGCACCCACGAGCATATGCTGGGAGTTCTCCTCCCTCGCTCAGTTCTTCCCAAACGACACACATGACCACAGACCTTCTCAGACACAGCCTAAATGTTCGGAGCTGCCCTGCTTCTCAGCTGGAGGGGGTTGTGCTTTTATTTTTTGGCAGGAGTTTTCCTGCAATTTGAGGAATGGAAACGTTAGCCTAGCAGGAATAGAGAAGTCTGGAATGAAAGGCAGACGAGTCTACAAACGAGTCCACTCTCTTTAAAAGGCCCGGCGGAGGAAAGCCCGTCCGTCTGTGCCAAATGCAAAATCTTTATCAACATGCCGCATTAGCGCCGGAGCCGATGTGCCTGGCGCGAGGCATTAGCATTCTGCGCTAAACATCATTTGAATTTCTCATTGGGTAAAGGTTCTGTGTGCCCCTGCATTCGCAATCTCAATGACAAATTAATTTCCTGCTGTTTGGCCCCGAACTCCTGCCACGTCCTGCTCCGTTCGGTGGGGGGGTGTGAATGACTCAAAGGATGGAAGCAGAGCAAACCTTTACAATTTATTTTCTTCGGCGAGACACCGGGGTGAGTGGAACGCCTCCCGCGGCGAAAGGGGAGGGAGTTTAACATACACCGCGCCTGCCGCTTCAATCGCAGCAAACGGAATTAACATTCGTGGAATGAATCCGGATGAGCGTCTCGGGAGCTTAATGGATTTGTGAACTCTGAGCGCGGGTCACCGCCTGACCTGCCGGCTTCATTTTCACAGGCCGCCTTCCGCAGCCACGTCCTGATTTCATTATTTACATGAGCAGACCTCTGGTCAGAGACGCCAACAGAGACGGAGACGTCCAACACACCAGACGGCAGAACCGTGAACGTCCATTTGCTGAAGCATTTAACGATTCTCAGTAATTGAGGAAACTGATTTAATAGATAAGAATCACAATTAACTGATAGCACAGCTAAACAGCTGCAAATAACCATGAAAAAGTGTTTTTAGGAGTAAATGTTTCTTTTTCGATAACAAAAGTTTTCTGCAGTTTTATGTGAATTCTGTCATTGAGGAAACTGAGGAAGCACATCTTACACCTTCCCTCTGGACCACATTTTCTGACTCTGAGACAAAGTTCAGACTTTTGTTAATGGAGAGTACAAATGGAATGGAAGACCCAGTTCATACCTGTGACAAAAATCTGGAATTATAGGAGAATCTGAATATGAATTGATGTGAGAACTGGGCTTGATATGAGAACCTTGACTGAGTTGGGACTGATTTGAACATTGGGATTGATCTGAGTATCGGGATTAAGATGCGTATCAGGATTGATCTGAGAATCTTTATTGATCTGAAAACTGGGATTGCGCTGAGAATCAGGATTCATCCAAGAATCTGGATTGAGCCGAGTATCTGGGTTGATCAGAGTATCTAGATTGATCAGAGTATCTAGATTGATCAGAGTATCTGGATTGATCAGAGTATCTGGACTGATCAGAGTATCTGGGTTGATCAGAGTATCTGGATTGATCCAAGAATCGGGACTGGTCAGAGTGGTCAGAGTATGGGACTGAGCTGAGAATCTGAAGTGACCCTATATGTTCTAGAACACTAGAATGAACTGGAATGTTACTCTTGATTGATCTGAAAATCGGGATTGAGTTGAATATCGGGATTGAGCTGAGAATCTGGATTTATCTGAGAATCAGGATTCATCCGAGAATCTGGACTGAGCCAAGTATCTGGGTTGATCAGAGTATCTAGATTGATCCAAGAATCGTGACTGGTCAGAGTGTTGGGATTGAGCCAAGTATCTGAAGTCACCCTAGTATCTGACTTGATGTGAGAATCCTGAAAGATCTGAGAATCAGGATTGATCAGAGAATCTGGACTGATCCGAGAATCTGGATTGATCTGAGAATCTGGATTGATCTGATTTGAACCACATGTGATTAAAGTCTAAAGTGTGTCCAGTCACTTTCAGGTTCAGACTGAAATCTGATCACTGGGAGGCTCAAAAGAAAAGCAGTAAAACAGTCAGAGTTTTCCAGAAGAGCCTGTTTAGAACCATTCCTGCTCATTTAACATCTTTAAGTTAAAACATGAGGGTGAAAAACAAACCAGAACTTTCTTTGAGCTCATCCAGAGTGGGTACGGGATTACATTGATTAAATGAATTGCAGTCGTAATTAATTGCCTTAGTTATTAATTAATATTAATATTAATATTAGTTAAGCAAAATATAAGGGGGAATTAGTGCTGAGCTGCTTTTCACAAATCCCTCACTTGTCTCTCTGTGATAGTCATAAAACATTCATTGCGTCATGTCCAGGCTCTGTCTCTTGTCTCTCTCTCAGCTTGTTTTTGATCTGGATCACTGGTAGACGGGTCCTGGGGGACTCTGGGTGACGGTGTCCGTCCCCAGCATGAAGAAGTCCATTCTTTAGACAGAGGGAGAGCGGTCTGAAGATTTACACACAAAGATGCTCGCTTTTCAATTTTAAAACTTTCAACTAAAAACACAAGCTGATTTTTACAGTCTGAGCTACTTTGCAACTTTGCTGCATTTACACTCCAAGACTGAAGCGGAACAGCCGGAACCCTTAGCTACACTCTCCTCATCATATCTTTCATCCCTGGGATCGGTTTGACCTCTGTACTCAAATGATTACAATTTATACTGCAATACAATTAGACGTGGCGAATACTTTATAATCACCTACAAAGCTTTTAAATAAAACAAACCCCCACACACAGCACTGTGCAAAAGTTTTAGGCAGGTGTGAATAAACGCTGTAAACAGAACGCTTTCAGAAATGGAAGTGTTGATCATTTATTCTCATCAATCAACAAAATGCAGTGAAGGAACAAAAGAGAATCTAAATCAGATCAATATTTGATGTGACCACCCTTTGCCTTCAAAACAGCAGCAGTTCTTCTAGGTACACTCGCACACGGTTGTTGAAGGAACTCGGCTGGTCGGTCGTTCCAAACACGACTGTGTTTCTCCTCCGTGTGACGTTGATGATCACCAGTACCTGTTTGGTAAAACTGGTTGATCAGACACCGACTATAATCCTACAGAATCCCTGACTGTGTGCAAGTGTACCTAGAAGAACTGATGCTGCTCTGAAGGTAAAAGGTAGAAACACCAGATATTGATCTGATTTAGATTTTTCTTTTGTTCCTCACTTTGCATTTTGTAAATTGATCAAAATAAACAATCATTATTGATATTTGTGAAAGTGTTCTGTTTACAGCATTTTTTCACACCTGCCTAAAACTTTTGCACAGTGCTGTACACATCCAAAGAATCTATCACAGTAAGACAAAACATAAACATCACCATCAAAAATGCATCTCATGGTGGTGCTGTCTCTTCACAGTGAGAAGGTTTGGGGTTCTATTCCCAGTCTGGGGTCTTCCTGTGTGGAGTGAACTGGTTCTCCATGTTTCCGAGTGGGTTCTCTGGTTTCCACCCACAGTGCAGACACACATCAGGTGGACTGAGGAAGATAAATTGCCCTCTAGTTGTGTGTGTAGACCTGTCCAGGGTGTTTCTCCACCTCCAGCACGCTGGTTTCTGGTTTATTTTAAGCTGCTCAGAGTGGAAGGATGGATGTTATGGTGACCTCTATCATCCAAAACAAACGTGTGTAAAATATTAAAACGTCTGATCTGGAAACAGCCCGGGGGTCAAAGTGATCCTCTTTCATGAAATATATGGAGGACACTAAAAACATCATGTTAATTTTATATTTACACAGATGTTCTTTATAAATTCTGAATGGCCATCAAATATGAAGTAAAGAAAATTTGTTTATGTAAAAGTGACTATTCTTGTCATTGTGAAAGACAACAGAATTACACCTCTGCTTTCACCCACACACCGTGCAGCTATGGAGCGTGCCTGGGGAGCAGTGACAGGGACAGTATCTTGCTCAAGGGTACCTCAGGGCAACCTACTGGTCTGGGATTCAAACCCACAACCTTCTGATCCTGCGACTCCCTAACCACTAGGCCACCGCAGCCCCATAAATTAATGTTTTATAAATTGCTGAAATCATTTATTTAGCGACCCAGAGGCAATAGGAGGGTTGAATATAAATAGTGAACAGGGTTAAAAAATATACAGATTTTATCTGTAAATACAGTTTTAATCCTCAGTATAATATATATAAAAACTATAATATTTTCTAACAATCTATTATGAACAAGAATGCTCTAAAATGTCTTTTAACTTTCTTTAATGCTCTAGAGTGTTGTATAATTTTCTATATCGCTCTAGAACGTCCTCAATAATGAACTAGAACGGTCTAGAATGCTCTAAAATCTGCTACAGTTCTGTATAATGCTATACAATGTTCTGTATTTTTTTATAATGCGCTACAATGTTCTTTAACCCTCTAAAAAGTGAAAGTGACTACCCTTGTCATTTTGTAACGCAGCACAGCATGACACAACGAAATTCAACTTCTGTGTTTCACCCACACACACGTGCAGCAGGGGGCTGAAAGTGCCCAGGGAGCAGTGATGTGGACGGTACCTTGCTCAAGGGTACCTCAGGGCAACCTACTGGTAGAGGAAGCAAACCCACAATCTTCCAGTCCATAGACAAGTACCACCACTAGACCAGCACCACCCTTTCGAAACTTACAGTAATCCTCACATACAAAGAAATCAAAACACACGAGTCCATAAATGAAGTCGTGTAGTAAAGTGGACCCGGGGAATAATTGTTGAACACTGAAACTGAAATGTATTTAATACTTGTAAAAAAAGCTTCTGTTGGTAATGAAAGCTTCAAAATGCCTAAGAAGAAACTAATCTCATTGCTCAGGTGTGACTTTGGCCAGTTCTTCTACACAAACTGTCTTCAGATCTTGAAGGTTCCTCTCCTATGAACTCTGATCTTCAGTTCTTTCCATCAATTTTCAACTGGATTCAAATTGGCCACCCTCGATTCATCTTCAGCATCCTGGTAGATGGCAGAATTTTCTCATCAAGAACGTCATGGTACGCTTCAGTCATCCTTTCTTCAATTATATAAAGTCTGCCAGTACCATATGTGGAAAAGCAGACCCACATCATGATGTTTCCACCTCCAAACCTCACTGTTGGTGTGGTGTTTCTGGGGTGATGTCCAGCCATTTCACCTTCAAACATGGAGTGTGCAATTACGCTCAAAGAGTTCAATGGTGGTCTGATCTGCCCAGACCAGATTCTCCCTGTGTTCCCTTGGCTTGTCCAGATGTTGTGCAGCAAAGTTGCGAAGGTCTTGAGAGAGCTCTTTGCTCTTATCCATCATGAGATGCTTCTTGCGTGATACCTTAGGAAGGAGAAACATTTCTATAGGCCATCAGTTAGGACTAAACCAGCTGATATTCATTTGCAATGGCAGGGGTCAGGATTACTTTCTAAATACTGACAGATTTCAGATGATTTCTTGGCATTGCAGGCCTTTTGCTTTTCCTGTGTTCAATACTTACTCCCTGTGTCATTCTACATTACTACAGAACTTCATTTATAAACTTATTAGTTTGGATTTATTTCGTCTGTGTGGATTACTTGGGTTGTTACCGACATCTGGTGTATATTTCATGTCAGTAGCCCGATTAGATATATATTTACTGAGAAGAACATGGACGTGTTCGATACTTATTTTGCTTATTCTTTATTCCTGAGAACTGTAGTGTGGTGTAGAACATTCTAGAGAATTCTAGAAAATCATTCTAGTGAATCCTAATGTGTATGATGCTCTAAAATGCCTAAAATGTTTTATAATAATCTATTATTATATTCCAATTTTTTCTGTAACATTCTGTATATTCTAGTACGCTCTAGAATGTTCAATAATATTCTGTATCCCTCTATATTGTTCTTGAATGCTCTATAGCACTATATGATGAGATAAAAATGATCTCTATATGTTCCCTATATGTTGTAGAACCCTAGAATGAACTGGAATGTTACTCTAGAAGGGTCGAGAATGTTTTATAACACTCTATGATGCCCTAGAGGACTCTCTAATTTTATAACAATTTATCGTGCTCTAGATTGGTCTATAACATTTGGTAATGCTCTAAAATTCTCATATCATCCGTATGTTTTGGTGGGTTTGAAACAACTCTCACTTCTTCAGCATGATGATATTTTTTTCTATCTGTTCTATATTGGCAGGATTAGATGCTTCCACAGATTAACTGCAGAGTTTCTGCACCTCCTGCAAGTCCGAGTCAATACAGGCCAGTCTGAAGTCGAGTTCTGAGTCAATAAAAGGCAGGAGTGAAGTCGAGCGAACCTTGTGTTGAATTTTGATATGTCTGATATATTTTATAGGGCTAAAACAGCCGAACCTGTTGCATTTAAAATGCGTGCAGGAGCTTGAAAACATGTCCTGCTAAGTTTATGTTTTGCCAGATGTCCTCAATAAATCGGAAATGGTCATGAAATATGAAGTTTAAAAAATGGGCTTTGAGAACATGATGGATTGGGAAGAAGGAGAGTTTCCCTGTGAATACATTGTTTATGCTTTAAGTCACCCTCTATAGTGCTCGATAGCACCTTAGAAAACCATCTATGATGTTCTACAACACTGTGTAAAAGTTGTGTATTGCTCTAGAATGCCCTGTAATGTTCTATACCGTTCCAAATTGCTCTAAGATGTTATAGAACACTTCCTGAACACTTCAGAATGCTCTATATTGTCCTTCAGTGCTAGAATGCTGTATCATATTCTATTTTGTTCTTTTGTACCTCTCCAGAATAGTCTTCAATGTTCTATGCCATTCTCTAGAATGCTCTTTAATGCTCTTTAATGCTCAATAATAGTGCTCTATAATGCTTTATACCTCTCTTTAATGCTCTTTATATGTTTTTTATAACCCTCTAAAACACTCTAGAATGTCCTACAGCGCTCTATAGTATTTTATAGTGCACTGTTGAAAAATGCTCTTGAATATTCCGTAACACTCTGTGGTGCTCTAGAATACTCAACAATGTTCTATTGCATTCTCTGTAATGCTCTGGAATGTTCTACAATGCTCTACAACACTCTGAAATGCCAAATAATATTCTATACCATACTTTATTATGCTGTAGAATGCTTTATGGTATCATATAACGCTTTAGAATACTCAAGAATAGTCTGTGCATTTTGATAACCATCTGGAACGCTCTAGGATAGTCTAGGATAGTTCTATACCACTGTAATGTGCTCTAGAATGCTCTAGAATAATGCTCCACATTGCACTTAAATGCTGTTGAAAGCTCTATAACGATGCTGTATAATCCACAGTTTTCTTTTGGCTGCTCCTGTTTAGGAGTCATCACGGTGGATCAACCATCTCCATTTCTTCTGGTCCTCTGCATCTTCCTGCTTCAAACCAACCACCTGCATGTCCTCTCTCACCACGTCCATGAACCTCCTCTTTGTTCTTCCTCTTCTCCTCTTTCCTGGCAGCTCCATCTTCAACATCCTCCTTCTAATATAATCCTCGTCTCTCCTTCACTTCCACACCAACACAACCTTGCTTCTCTCACTTTGTCTCCAAAACATCTAACCTGATCTGTCCCTCTAATATTCTCATTTCTAATCCTGTCCATCCTCGTCACACCCAACAAAAATCTTTAACTCTGAGAAGCTCGATAATCCTCAGTAAAGTGCTACATTGCGCTCTAAGGCTCCACGATGCTCAATAAAATTCCGTGAAGCTCTACGATCCACATCTTCATTCTGACAGATGCTAAACACACTTCCTGTCACTGCCTCTGCCATCACTGATTAAAATGATGAACTTAGATATCAGCCAGTGGAAATCAAACATCTGGAAATAAGATCTTTGCAAATGAATACTTCTAGAGCTGCTTCAGGATGGAAATCAAGTCAGGCTTGTTTAGATGAGTTTAGGACTTTCTCCCTTATTCAGCACTGTTTTCTTTCTGTATTATACTGGCAGGATTAGATGGTTTTACAAATTATCATAGAGTTTCTCCATCTCTTGCAAGTCCAGCTCAATAGAGGCAAGCCTAGAGCTGAGTCCTGAGTCAATACAGGCACCATAAAGGCTCCATCACCAAACACCAGAAATAATGGAACCGGTATTACAGACACTATGAGTGTGAGAGTATGAATATGCATTTGACAAAATGTAATTTTCATTCAAATTATTTGTGATTAAAGCTATTTCATTCTCCTTTAATGACTAAATTTATGCTAAGAGTACTACTGAGCTCATTTTTTCCTCCATTTCAGATGTCTCCAGGTTTAGAGGCTTGGAAAGAATTGGTGTTTTAATGAGAAAATCCATAAACAATCCACTAACACATAAAGGTCATGATCTTTGGCAACTACAACTTCACAAAGTCACAAAGCCTTTCTCTCGGTTGCAACTCAGGAGACATGTCCATGTGTAGTCCAACAGGGAGCGTTGTAGCGTAGGGTGAAGGTGAGAATGTGCTTCCTTTAAATCACAAAGCACCACTGGATTTTTTCCAACTGCAGCATAAGTGAGCAGCTCGACACGCTTGGAGGAGAACACTAATCCCCCATTCTGATGGGGTGAGAAGGAGGGCTATGATGTTTCAGTGTAAAAAGGCCTGGAGTTCTTTAAACTTCTTATTCTGAGTGAACTGAAAAATATTAAAGCAGCCTGGAAACGAACCTTTTTCAGTAAAAAATTAGGCTAAAATGTTTTTAACACTTCAGGCTTTGTATGGATCAAAGCAGTAAAAGATTTAGTGAGAAATGTTTTAACATGTTCCCATCACCTGACTTTCCCAAGCGAAGCAAAAGTGAAAGTGACTACGCTTGCCATTGTGAAACGCAGCACAACACAAGGTAATTCAACCTCTGCGTTTCACCCACACACAGGCAGCTATTGAACGCGCCTGGGGAGCAGTGACGTGGACGGTACCTTGCTCAAGGGTACCTCAGGGCAACCTACTGGTGAGAGAATCGAAACCACAATCTTCCGATTCTGGGCGACTCCCTCACCACTAGAACATCGCTGCCCCAATGCGGACAGATTAAAGAAATGTTGCTGAAATTTACTTTTCCAGAAGGGGGCGCTGTGCTGTTCCAACGAGGGCTCTGGTGCCACCAGGAGCTTTAATCCACCATTAAAATGAGACTAAACCTATTGTGATCCACCTAACACTGAATGTCTTCTGGGATTATTGATCCATTTGGCAGAAACTCATTTATTGCTGTAAACATGGTTGTTAGCCATCACCGTGGCCGGGCGGAGGAGATGTTTGATTGGACTTTGCTCTGGCGGAGATCCGATTCTCCTGTCTATAAATCAACATTATTAAATAATGGTGATAAATGTGCCTGGAGCTCAGAAAGCTCACATGAAAAAGCTCCTGTGAAAACTATAATGAAAATAATGAAAAGCGTAATGAAAGATGGATTCCCGTCACTGCCGTGTTCACAGATGGGCTGCTGAAGACACACTTTCCCAGCAGGTTCAGTAAATAACAATAATTGCTGTAAGAGCTGACATTTCAACTTCTCCGAGCCTGACCTTTAACTTCCAAAATGGATCATTTCTTTGCTGGAATCCCTCGTGTTGAAGGAAAACAGATCACTGAAGCGTCTCCACTGTATTTACAGTTCTGCTTTCAAGGCCGTTATAACCACTGCGGCTCAGGATGCTTGTCAAAACACAACCTTGTAAGATCAGCGCCAGACTGGCCATTGTTCATGTTCTGAACCTCGTTTCTAACAGCAAGCGATTTCCCAAGTGCATTACATTTCAATCAATTAACTTGCACTGAAATTTCTGTTGTAAAGTTACATGTTTCTGTAAATTCACCCCTAAAGCGTTTTTCAAAGGACTGAACTTGGATCAGATTCCTCTGTATTGTTATGAATATTATGATTATATAATAATAATAATAATAATAGCAAGTAATTACTGAGAACTTGCATTAGGCTGCAGCTCAAATGCTTTGCATTAATTAAAACAACTAGTTGTTTAATTATTAATTGTCAATAAATACACTAGGAAAATTAAGATGACTTAAAATATATAAAGCAAATATATATACATAAATATATTTATCAGAGCAAATTCTGATAAATTAAACACTGATTTAACACAAAGCTTAAATGTTTTTAAATTTGTTTTATTAATCTGTAGTTATCTGATGGACATTATAAAACATATATATTATAATCATACGCTATAAAATTGAGAAATGATGTAAACGCTGTCTCGCTGCGCGGGCCTGGACGGAAACGGAGTCGGGATTACGGAAAGAGTTTTATTAAACAGAAAAGTGAAACACACAAGCGAAAACCAGACTCCATCAAACATCCGCCCGACTCACTGAGATCCAAACACCTTCACACAGTCAGGTCAGCGCACCGGGCACAATCTACTGGAACAGAATAGAATAGAGTAGAGCTGGAAATAATAGAATTAGGATTCATATAAAGGAACTAATCATAGAACAGATTAAAAACAGGAATCATTTGAAAGACTCAAATAAAGTAGAGTAGAATAACAAAGAAGACAATTCAACAACAGACACTCGAATAATTGATTAGAATCAAATAGAAAAAACAATAGAAA